>OZ014477.1:9758313-10150972 GCA_963965965.1 Trididemnum nubilum | reverse complement strand
CAGCAGAATTTAATACAGCTACACCTTTACCTTACACCAGCAACACCTTTAGCTGAGCACGATAACCACTACACTACGCAGCTTGCAACAATGCATTGACAAAATGTCGTATATAAACCAAATGCATGAGAAAAAGGCAATAGCTCCGTGCGTGATTTTTGTATGACTAGCTTCAACTCAAAACTTTAGAAAAGCTAGTCATGCAAACGCTCACGCACGAGCCATTGCCTTTTTCTCATACATTTGGTTTAAATACGACATTTTATCATGGCATTGTTGAAAGCTGTGCAGTGTAGTGGTTATCATGCTCAGCTACCAATCCTCTACACCCGGGTTCGATTCACGGTTGGATAGTGAATGTGTGATCCAGTATGCAAAAAACTGGGAAGGAAATGCACGAAGCTATCTTTTTTTTGCATCAAACCCTTGCATTACAGTTAGGGTTGGGGCAGGAATGCCAGCCTGATGGGATAGCAATTGCGTAGCAGCAGCTTTTTACCATACGAAAGCGACGTACCATTACGCTTGAATGCGGCTCCCTGCGTAAGTTTTGCACGACTACCTCCTCGTCAAAACTTTTTTTTGGAATAGGCAGTTGCTTGCTGCCTAGATTTACGATAGAGTTAAGACTACGAGCTCTTTGCTGCCTCCATAAGTTATACAACTTCCAACGATGCAAAATTTGTATTTTCTTGACTAAACTTTGGAAGTGTTTTTGAAGGAGATGTTTCAAAAAATGTTTTTCCAGAAAAGAAGTATTGTTAAATATCAAGGATTTTAGCAGGTTATATTTTCTTACTGCAATTCGTAAGGTTCTTTTCGTATCCTTAATTTTTCTTTGAAGTCTAATTGCATAGAGTGGATCTGCATTTGGTATACGCTAATGTTAGGTGGTTTAAACTTCAAAAATTTTCCACAAATTTTAAGGTCTGCACAGGATTCTAAATATTTTATATCCAATTTCAGTAGGACATTCTTTTGGCCATGCCTTTCGCAAGCACAGAGTTGATAGATGTGGATCCCTCTTCTCTTGCTTATATGATAATAAAGTTTTGGCAAAGAGGTTGATTTTGAATACCAGAGAATTGAAAGTATCAGCAAATTCACAGTATCAATTGACATATTTAAAGTTTTTTATTTGACAGTAAAACATATTCTAACAAAACACCGAATGTTTTCTGCCTAAAGCAGTTAAGCCCTCGTCAGGATAACATATCTGAATAAAATAAAATGATTTTACATATGGTTGTAGGTGATTACGAGACATTTATCACAATTAAAATCCGTTTATGATGTAATACTGCCAAAAACTCACAAAAATTTTTAGTGAGTTAATTCATAACAATTTAGCCATGCAGCAGTAAGCAGGAGTATTTTTGTGACTAGTTAAAAGTCAGAGAATCAAGAAAAATGAAGCGAAAAACGGCAAAATCAGTAAGTTTAAGGTAAGAACTGAATAATAATGCGTATCTAACTATCACTAAAAAATACTTACAATTAAAAAAAAATCGGCCGGACTGTTGAGCGGCAAAGTGTTCGTCTCCAGATCGAGAGGTCTGAGGTTCAAACCTCAGTTCTGGTCAAATTGAACACAGTGTTGCCATGAGGCCCAGAAAAAAACAAAAAATACCGGAGTATAAACTAGCAAAATTCCTAGACAGAATTATAACGCCTTATATTATTCCTAACAATTATTTGATAAATTCTACAGATAATTTTTTAACCTACATCAAAGATTTTTTATTTCACTCGAATCAATTCTTAGTAAGTTTTGATGCTAAATCACTTTTTACCAACGTCCCTTTAAGTTGCACCATCGATATCATTGCTGACTACATTTTCTCTCCGGAACGTAGAGACCAACCACCGATTAAAAGAGAAATTTTCATTAAATTAATGCATCTTGCAACTCAAGGAATGTTTTTATATAACAATAAATCATACAAGCAAATTGACGGGGTCGCAATGGGCTCTCCCCTGGGATGCACACTAGCAAATTTCTTTCTTGGCCATTCGGAGACCGTTATTTTTAAACAGCCATTTCAACTCATCCTAAAATGTAACTTCATTACGTGACGATGTGTTTGCTGTTTTCGATGATGATAAGAAATGTGATTCTTTTTTAAGCATACTTAATACTCAACATAAAAATTTACAGTTTACTGTAGAAAAGTCTGCAAACACTTTGCAATTTTTGGATGTGGATATCAAAGTTAATGAGCAGGACGTAGATACTTGGTACGGCGAAAGCCAAGTAGCACTGGCCTATTTTTGAATTTTGATGCTATTTGTCCTTTAAAGTGGAAATCTAGTCTTATTAGGTGTATGCTACACTGTGCTAAAATGATTTGCTCCAACGATAATTTATTTTTTGCGGAAGTGAATAAACTACGATCACTATTTCTCGCTAACAATTACAGAAATAATTTCTTTAACAAAATAGTAAAGCAGTTTCTTGATTCATTGTCATGTGCTACTACCAACTGTGATGATGATAGTGATAAACATTTTCTTAAGGTCCCTTACGTTGGTGCAGCTTCTAAGCAATTCGTGAAACAACTTTCTAAGCTGGTTAAATGCAAATTTGGCGTTGAGATCTGTGCAATTTATAAAACATATAAAGTTGGCCGTTATTTTCAACGGAAGTCAGCTACTCCCATCACTCTGAGCTCTAATGTCGTATATCAATTTTTATGTTCGTGTAATACAAATTTGTCCTACGTGGGCATAAGTTCGCGACACCTTGGAACTCGAGCATGGCAGCATCTAAATCTAGCTGATATTAATACAAAAAGTGCTATCAAAGACCATTTGTACGATTGTGACAAATGTTCTTCCATGAAACATTCAGTGGAATCTTTCAAAGTTCTTAAAAAAGTGTGTCACCGAGTATGATACTAAAATTCAAGAAGCTCTATCAATTAAAAAGTTGAATCCAAAGTTAAACAAACTGTTATATGCTAAAGGGGTCTCATTCTTACTTAGCATTTTTTAGTGATATTTTGATACGCATTATTATTCAGTTCTTACCTTTCACTTGCTTGTCTTGCCGTTTTTCGCTTCATTTTTCTTGATTGTCTGACTTTTAACTAGTCACAAAAATACTCCTGCTTACTGCTGCATGGCTAAATTGTTATGAATTAACTCACTAAAAATTTTTGTGAGTTTTTGGCAGTATTACATCATAAACTGATTTTAATTGTCATAAATGCCTCGTAATCACCTATAACCATATGTAAAATCATTTTATTTTATTCAGATATGTTATCCTGACGAGGGCTTAACTGCTTTAGGCAGAAAACATTCGGTGTTTTGTTAGAATATGTTTTACTGTCAAATAAAAAACTTTAAATATGTCAATTGATGCTGCGAATTTGCTGATACTTTCAATTCTCAGCTATCTCAATGAAATTTGACAGATTTGAAGACTAACTTCACCAAAATTTGAACTTTAACAACCTTTCGTTCCTGAGATATAACAGATTAGATTTACCCTTAGAAAGGCTTTTTTCCCTTAGAAATTTTGCCAAAATTGCCCATTAGAAACCAAATTTTAAAAAGTGACTGCGGGTTCTTAATTCTCAATCAATATTTTACGGCAGGATTATTGTAAAAAAAATGTAAAGGTTTAGAACCGTAATAATAACTGCTTTTCGATGAAAGTAAGCCAGCTTTCCAAAAATTAATCTTCTGTAACAACACTGACAAAATGGCAACACTGAAGTAAATGGAAACGGGTAATTTTAAAGTGCAATATCTTGAAAACGAGAAGATGCAGAAAGTTTACGTGTGGTTACAACAATACATTTTACGATCACCCCAACATTCTGGTCAAGAGTGAAAAACTTGACTTGAATATCCTTTCAAAGTTGATACAACAAATGATTACTAATTAGGTTATTGCACTAAGTCCATGAAAAGGTTAGATGAGGGTTGCAACGCTTAGAACAAAACCCCTAAATTTCCCCCGGGTAATACATTTAAATTGGTTGGCAAAAATTTGAATTGTGGGGACTTGAATCCACTGGTAGTCAATATTAATATTATTGTTAGTTACTGTTGTACACTTGTACTGTTGTACGTGAAAAACTGAAACTCAAAAAATAATAACTTGGCTTTGTTGTTATTATTTTTATCATTGGTGGCATTTTAATTGGGGGTCTGGGCCTCTGGACCCCCTGGCTAGTGGCTACGCCTATGACCGGTACCTGCTCTATCAAACTAAATTATTTTTTTCTTCATACTGTACTCGCTGTACAACGCCCACCCAAATGATCGAGCGGTGATGCGTTTGTGTCTGGATTGGTAGGTCTGAGGTTCAAATCTCAGGCGGCAAAATTGGACACAGTGTTGCCAATGGTTAGTCATAGTTGCGACATTTTTTAAAATAAAAATTATGCTGTCCAGCTGCAATGAAGCAGAGATGGGCCCGTCAACTAGTTAAATCAAGCTGCCGCCTGTCTCTCACACCCGGTAGAGGCTTCACATTCTACTGTTGAATGCTGAACGTCAAGCGGGAAAGCTGTGGTCTTTCGTTTGGTCCACTTGCTGAAATCAATGCCGAGTTAACTATTTCAGCTTGTGGTTTCGGTGGCAGACACTTTATTCATTTGATCCTTGATCTCTTAACGTGTCTGAAAGAAGGTTCAAAAACTATTTCTATTTAACACCAATTTCTACCATAGCAGAAAAATCGCTCAGCGACTTGGTGCTTTATCTTCTTTAAGTTCATATTTACTGTACTGCAAAAATGCCTAAATTTAATGATATGCTTACTTTTACTTCCCAAAAATTTATCGGTGAGGTCATTCAATATTGTATCGTCTGTTTCGTTACTACTTGTTGTGGTGGCAACTTGAGTAGTTGTAGTTAGGAGGTTAATATCTGAAAAAAACACCAAATTTTTTTATCGATAAAAGTTTGACGTCATACGTAGTCAGCTCGTTTAGATGTCGAAATCTTGCAAGGCAGCTTTAAATCGAGTCAATATTCTCAAAGCTGGAAAAGTGCATTGTTTTTACCATTAGAGCTAATTAACACCAAACTTCATCAGTTCATTCCCAACACTGATGCTCTGACGCCAGCAGGCATGCAGCTCTCAAAACGCTCCTAAGTCCGGCTGAATCGTTTAGTGATGGAAGTTCCCGCACTGGTGGACGTGGTGGTTGACCTTTCCGTTTTTCCCTGTACGCAACTGGAGAATGGCAACAACCGCAACACCTGAATGCGGCGCTGAAAGCCAAACGGCAAGCCACATAACAACAGTCTGTCCGCTCTACTCTCCTTCCCATGGTACAATGGGCTGATCCAACTGAACATAGAAACAACTTACTGGCTGCAAGAAACTTGTCCAGACATTTGATAAAAAGCTCAAGCAACCGAACAAACGGGTCCTCATCAACAACTTTGAACAAATTTATTGCTGATGATGTCTACTAGCTTCTGGAAACTTTTGTTTCATTTCAAACAAGAATCTTCGCATAAAAACTGACTAGACTTTTTTTATAAAAACACGAGGATCGCATTAGCTAAAAATTGAATAGCAAATTAAGATCGTGCAACGCATTTGTAACTACACTTTTTTTTATAACTACCGGTATATTTTGAGTTGAAGCAGACTGCTCTTATTTTTTTGCCAATTTTTAGACCCATTTTTTCTTAAATTTTGAGAGCATCGATGTCAATTTTGGCGACCATGTTTGTAAAACTGTTTTATTCCCAATGTTCCGTCTGTTTTGAGCAAACGCTTTTTTTTGCTGTCTTTACAGCATCATAAAACTGCAAAAACAAAAAGCAAGCATTTCATTTAAACGAGAGCCCAAGAGATTTTTAGAGACCTTTGTTGTGCAAAACAGCAGTCTATAGTCTCAAAATTTTTGCAATTTTGCTTGTAAAAGCCAGAAAATCATTCAATTTTCATAGTTTTCAATCGTGCAGATTTAATTTCGTTTTTGATCTAAAATTTATTCTTTTTCGGTTGTTCGTAGTATTGTTTTTTGTTCCTGAGGCTGGCGTTTTTCTTAATTTGTTCTTAAATTTTGAGCAAAAATGAGCCTCGTGTTCTTATAAAAATGTGATCAGCAAAGCTTTCTCTGCCTTTTATGCATTCTACTGTAATTGCCATTGTTGATTTGGCTAACGATAATAACGGTCTATAAACGAAAGACAACTTTTTACCAAGCAAGAATAAAGTTATGTTTTTTACTATCCAATAAAGTTAAGAACAAATTAAGAACAAATGAGGCTGAAAATTCGTTAACATTTAAAAACAGCCAGCCTTAGCCCCAAATTTATTGGTTCTTATAAAAAATTATACATCACGTCTCCAGAGCTCGTTTTTAAAGCAGGCTTTAGTCCACCAAAAGCTTTTTCTACCTAAGGTAACGTGGTTGAAGCTAAATCGACCAAGAAGTAAGAACGTCATGCTCCCTGTTGCTAACTTGCTAGGTATTAGTACAACAAATCAATCTGGGCCAAAATCAGGCAGCAGAGTCGCAAACCTCATCATGCTATCCCGCTTTAAAATCTGTATTGCAACACCTATTATTTGCTTGCACACATTTTTCTCTCCGGTTTGATGATAAACAAACATCAGCATATGACGAAGCAGAACAAGATGCACATCTGTGGGTGATCTCAATGACCCTCTGAGCATATGATGATTATTTGTAGCATATGAGCGTGCACAGACCGGCCTGTGAGTCGAGCGGTAACGTGTTCGACTGATCGTGTCTATGTAGCGAAAGGACTGAGGTTCAAATCTCGGGCCGGTCAAATTGTACACAGTGTTGCAAACAGCTCGCCACCGCTGCTACATTTCTTTAAAAGCAGATGTGTTTCCCGGGCGCAATGACGTTAGCTGGGTTCCGCAAACTTGTTACATGCTTCTGAGTAATACAGCGAGTATAATGAAAGATTTGATTTGATGATTGTGCACAAAGTTGCTTGCCACAAACTGTAGGATAGAAAAATGGTCTAGTGTATTGTAACGCTGCATGAAGAAAAGCACCATACATTGTAGCCAAACAGATCTTAACCTAAAGCTGTCACACTTTATTTCATACCAATAATACTGCAAAATAGTACACAGTGGACTCAAGTAAGTTAATGTTGTTTATTTTTCTGATTTTTATTTGACATTTGCATAGTTTTTTTTTTTTTTGCTTTTAGAATACATTGGCAATTCCATAGTATGTAGTGCGCTGATTTTAACAAGTTGATAAAGTGCTCGTCCTGGTGGGAAAAATATATGCTTATTAAGATAAAGCTTATTATGAAGAGTGGAGCTTAAATTCAACCGAATCAAAAAAGTGCTCGACACCGTGGGCCAGAGCGGTTTACGCTGTCGAGCACGTTTTTAAAACGGTTGAATTCAAACTCCACCCACCATACCTTGACAATGCGGTAAATTTTGGTCAAGTGTCCATGTCAACGATCCTTCTTGGCATTTAGTTTCAACGTCATCCTCAGTTACAAAACCACTTTTGCATTCGTATGTCAGTTTTTCAGCAGGCGAAAAAAATCGATGCACTTGCTTAATAAGTGCATTATCAACTCTTCTCGGAATGCCACATCCTAACGAAATAAATCAAATTATATTTTACATTATGCTCGCTGTTTTAACGCTGAAGCGTGTAACGAATTTACGTGACTCATCTATGCGTCATTGGGCCTGCAGGCAAGGCGTCTTCATTCGAAGACCTGTGCTTGTAGTGAGCCTTTAACAGTCTACCTGTCTACCTTGTTACATGAGGTTTTGCAATGGTGTTGATGAAAAATTTCAACACCATTTTGTCATCGATAATGGTTATTGCATCACAAAAGCTTAATCACAAATATTGTTATACATCATATAAAAGTAATCACAGCAATCGTGATATTTTTACCACTATTTATCTGTGATATTTTTTTATGACGAAATGGTGGTGATTTTTTCTTGAGCTTCATCGCAAAGTTTCATTTAAAAAGCTTGACTATGTCCGATTTGATCGGCCTATAAGTTTTGAACCACAAGCTTCCCTTTCAGATACGAACGCAATACCGCTAGAGAATAATTTGTTAATTTAAGTAGCACATATACAATCGATTTTTGTGTTGTTTCGTTAGATTTGTTTTCTTTGATGCGCTGGACGTTCGAGTGGAGCGAGATGCTGAATTGTCAAGTGATCAATAACTGGTTGCATGTTTCTTGCGACTTTCGAAACCATGGCCAAACAGAAAATTTATTAGGTCTTTTGTGACTTATAGAATTAAATGGGAGACTTGGAGGACAGAGAAGTAAGGGAACAGTTTGCATCCTGTACAGTATATTGTAAGTTCAAACAACCTTCTGATGTATCCTAGGACATACAGAAGGAATGGCTGCTGCTCAGATCAGCGATTTTTTTTTCAGTCGCTAATATTGTGGGCAAATACGGCTTAAAATGTTGGAGGATAGTGAAAAAAAACACCTTGATGCAACCAAAAGGTTAAAGAAGCTATTCGAGCAAAGAAAGATGCGCTCCAAGCCTTGCTACGCGACAGATCGTCATCTAATTTGCATTTCCGATACACTGAAGCGCGAAAAGTGGCAATTTTTACAGTAAAGAAATCCAAGGAGAAGTTATAGAAAAAGTTTGGTTGTCGTTTGGATTTTAACAATTTTTCGGCAAGCAAAGTATTTCGTCAGACCATTTGCCATTTACGTGTCAAGCGATCGAGTGTCACGTACTCCATCACGGATTCTGCTAATAGCATTCTCATGGACGAGAATGAAATCCTTTCACGATGGAGAAAATAGTTTAAAGATCTTTGGAATTCTGTAAATGCATCAAGTCATGACACAAAAGAAGTGATACATTTAGGAGAAGTGAAAGTTTTCACTGCAACAGAAGTGGCATCGGTAATTAAAGAGATAAAATCTGAAAAACCTGCTGATGAAGATAAAATCCGAAGATGTTGAAAGCGCTACTGGAGAAGGAATTTTCGGGTTAACGCCAGTTGCCAAATTGCGTGGAAGCTTGGCCAAACTCCCAAAGATTGGCAAATAGGGGTGAATATTCCGATTTTCAAGAAAGAAGATTACAAACTACAAAGGGATATCACCTTTAGTTTGCCAGGAAAGAATATGCCCATCGCCTCTATAGGAAATGCCGAGAAACAGAATCTGGCCTCGATCGCGCGTTAAATAGCTTTGCATTTGCATGTGACATCGTCGGAATGGAAATAAGCTCGGCCAAAACTGAGGTTCTTCACCTTTAAAGAAACTCTGATCAGAGCTCGTTGCAATTGGATAGAGCGACAGTGAATCAGGTAAAGAAGTTTAAGATTTTTGGGTTGCATTCACGAGTCACTGAAGGCAAGACAAAGAACTAGATACTCGAATTGGCACGAAGCAGGACATCCTGACGCGATCGACCTGACGCGAGACTAACTTTTCACCCGGTAATTCTGATGCCATGGACATCCTGACATAAGGGTTAGGGTTAGGGAGAGTGTTAGGGTTAGAGTTAGGGCGTCAGGATGTCCCTGGCCTCAAGAATACCGGAGTGAATTTTCTCGCGTCAGGTCGGTCGCGTCAGGATGTCGCGGACCCAATTGGTAAGGCTAGAGCAGTACTGCGAGCTTTGCACTATTCGGTTGCCATTAAACGAGAATTGTCGAAAAAGGCAAAGCTCTCAGTTTAAAAAACAGTTTTTGTTCTATTCTTATCTATGGTCATGAATCTTTGGTAACGACCGAAACTGTGCAATCACAAGTGCAAGCGTCCGATATGACGTATTTACAAAGAATCGAAGGAGTTACACTGTTTAACAAGCTGCGTATCTCCGAGATTCGAAAATCTCTAAATAAACATTGAGCCGTTACTTCTTCGAATTGAAAGATCTCAGCTCAGATGTTTTGGCCAGTAAGCAAAATGCCTCTGAAAAAACTTCCCAAACAAGCTTTATACTTGCCTAAGCAAATGGGAACATTCAGTTGGACGACTTAGAACTAGATGAACCAATTACAATAAGAATCTTGGATGGAATTGTTTGGGATTTCACCCAAGCGAAATGATGAAAGTGATGGAAGACTATGAAGCGTGGCGGCTTAATCTTGAGCTGCTGCCCTCACAACCCTCACGTAAAAGCTGGCAATAAAGAATAATGATGATGACATATACATTAATAGAATATTCCTTTAGCCAAGTGTATGGTTTCACAGTTAACCTTTTTACGCAGTGCTGCTAGTAAGAAGCTAAAGTGATGCACTTGATAACGAATTAGGCGAAAAAAACGCGTGCTTGCGGGCTTTGACAGTGTAAACTGCGGACTTGCGGTGGCGGATTATTTTTAATTTTAGTTCGCAATTCCGTAATTACGAATCTTTCGTAATATCATACTTATGAAATGAGAATCATAACTCTTTGGATAATGCTAGAGGTTCTATTTTTTTGCTGCTCACAAAACCTATTACTTATGTCAGCTAAATCAACAAATTAATTAACAAATTAATTCTTCGAAAGAAACTGTTTTGCCCGGGTGTACATACCTCGGAGATGGGCCCAGTAAACTTGTTACACGCTTCAGCATATTACAGCGAGTATAATCAAAGATTTGATTTGTTTGAATTGTCGAGCGGTAACGCGTTCGTTTCTGGAATGGCAGGTGAGTGATACAAATCTCAGCAGCTGGAAAAATTCTTGCTAAATTGATAAACTGCCCTTACAATCATGGACAAAAGTAGGTAATAGTTGGTGCTTTGTGAAGAGTTGCTTCCAACTACACAGTCATTCCAGTTTATCAGAAGTAGTGAAAGCTCCTTAACATCACTTTACAAGCAGAGGAGACATTTTTGGCCCCACTTAGTTTTTTTGTGATTTCCTTTACCAAAAAGAATTTGATTTCAAATCAACTTGACTTTGCCTTAAATTTCATCACAAATAACTCATCAGAAATTTTGAAGTTGCTAGGGTAACGGGCAGATTACCAATTTTAAGGTTTCCCGAAGTCACTTTCCAAAACCTGAGCTTTTTTTGGGCAAAATTTGACTAAAGTAGCGTCATAAGACGTTTTTGTGACGTAACTATTTTGATTTAGGCGTTTTGTGATCCAGTGTAGTACAAAATTTGAACTTCCTGTGACGTCATTGCAAAAATGAGATCACTTTTTGAAAATATGCCCGTTACGTCACAATGATGCCGGGTAAAATGCGTTGCTCAAATACCCTTTGTAAGATAGGGTTAAAAGAGCATTCAGGTGGGAAAATATTGCTGGATATTTTTTCAAAAAACTTTAGCAGATCTGATGACTAACTTCAAAAAATTTGAGCTTTCTGCCAGCTTCCGCTCACGAGATATAACAAATTAGATTTTCTCTTAAAAAAGCTTTTTCTCTCCCATAGAAATTTTGCCAGGGTTGCCAATTAGAAACAAGATTTAAAAAATTACTGCATATTCTTGATTCTCAATAAATGTTTTGCGGCAGAGTTTTTGTATAACAAAGCAAAGGTTTGGAACTGTAAAATTAGCTTCTTTCCAAAAGATGCAATGCAATTTTCCTAAAGTTAATTTTCTGTCCCAATACTGGAGAAATGGCAAGACTGAAGTAAAAGGAAAACGGCTAATTTTGAACTGCAGTATCTTGAAAACGGGTAGGCGTAGAAAGTTCAAATTTGGTGAGAATAAGTTTTTGACTTATTTCAACTGCGGATTACGGAAGCTGTCAAATATGATTTGTGGGTTGCGAGGCCGAAAGGGTGAAGGCATCATTATACAAACCTGATCGCATGGTCTGGTTCAACCCGTACCCTGGTCACGTTGTGGCGTTCTTACATAAGCCGCTTCACGATGAATATCTAAGCTAAGTGGTTTTGAACAAGCGACAAATTTAAGATGCAAGAAGTCAAAAATCAACCGGAAGCCTTGGAAACTTATCAAGTTTAGATTCATCCTCAGCACAGCGTCTCCATCGCTTTTTATGAATTACTGTAAAATGAAGATAAAGTTGCACAAATCAACCCTCATTATTTTTAAAATGTTTGATTTCATTCGACCTGGAAATTTAACAAGATTGTACCGTGTTACTTGTTGCGTACGCCTTATTTAATCAATTATAATACCTACTGTATTATCGATACAATTAAAACCTAACTTATGAGTTTGCAAACGGAAAACGGCAGTTATATTAGGCCTTTGCTGTATCTTACTCGATGGAATACAACTCCTAGATTCGCTGGGTGTCCATTGTCCCATTTCATTGCATGTATATTCTTCAGAAAGTCTGCCTCGGCAAAATAATACAAGTACTTCTTTAACTCCAAAAATTTCTTTCATCCCATTTTTTATTCCTGGTTGATTTAAATTTTGACCAACCAAATCTGTAGCAGCACAGGCTGTTTCTGAAAAGAGCATATTTTAAATCTTTTTCAAAAATAAAAACATGGATTTTTACTATAATTTGATTCTTAGAAATCTTAATTTTTTTCATGCAAATACCTGTACAGTGTAGATTCATGTAAACTAGGGTGTTCCTTATTTTGACATTTCGAAAAGTTTCACCTCTGAACCTTTCAAATGCTTTCATTTAATGAAAAAATGATATGTGTGAAATTTTAAACTTTTAAAAGAAAGTTTGGAGGTGGCGCAAAGTCTTTCAAGATTGATTAAGGATTTCGATGCAGGAATACCACCACTATAAACCACAAAGTACCGGTATTATTGCTTTATTGTGACCTTACACTCTTAACAATAGCGTTTATTAAAATCTGAAAGTTTACTTAGGAACTATAGTGACGTATCGGTTACGACATAGAGTAGTTATGTGAAGTTTTCAAAGTTAGCATTATTAGACCTGTTCATGTTTTAACTTTTTTGATTTTGATATGGCTTCGCAGCGTTTTTGAAGCAGATTTTCATACTATTCCCAAAACTAAAAAAAATTTTGTTTGGTTGAACAGTTTCCATGTTACGCGATGATTTCCGACTCCCACTTTTGAAAAAAAATGAGTTTTTTTACACTAGAGGGTGCTGTTTTCAAAATATACCTAAAACAGTAATTCAACTAAATGATCTTCTGCATTTTACATCTTTTAAAAAAAAACTAAGCGATTTGGACTTCTGATTCAGTAGTTATGACCATTTCAGTGATATTATTTGCTAAACTCCCTCTAGTGGCCAAAATCAATTTTTTGATATTTTTTAAAAAATTTGTGTTTATTTAGTGAAAGAGACTTCAATTTTGAAATTGAAATTTTGCTGCAGAGCCACTAGAGGGAGTAATTTGCTATTTATTTCAAAATTGCGTATTGATTACGGTTATATACACCACTTAAGTTAACGCCACTGCAAAATTTGAATAAATTATGACACGGCGCGATTTTTTGTAGTTTGTTTTTAAATATCGACCTGGATCATGTAAAAAAGCTAGCATTTAATGCAAAAATGCGGCAACAACGCGTACTGTTACAGCATAAATATAAATACAGTATTACTGTACATTTGTACAGTACTGTTTTACAATGACCGCCCAGCAATTTCAATAAAGTTGAAAAGCTCCTTTGATTAACAAAGAAATACAATTCAAATGAGTATTTGCAGATTATCATATTAAAACGAAACAGAGTTGCCAAACTCCAGCAAATTTTAAAAGTTTCTAAACTTATTAAAAACCAAAAAAATCAGATATTTTTTGAAAAGGTTTGTTATGTTATTAAAAGTCCTGCGTGTTTGTTATACAACCTGAAGTATGCTTTGTCGTTGTTGTCAAAATTTCGTTTGTTGTTAAAATTTCATTATAGTCACACTGTCAAATTGAACTGAACGCTCAGCTGCATCATTGATTACTCTTAATCTTGAAAGAAACTGGTTGATTTGTAGAAAAGAAGAATCTTGTTTCCAGTATACTACTGAATCCATACTAAACAGATAACCGCTCGAAATCGGTTTTATTGAAGAAATGAGAACTACTTGAGGTCAGTACTTACTGTAAATTGTAAAATTTTGCATGGGGGGACGCTTTTGCAGCCTTGACCAAACCTTAGTAAAGGTTACGTAATTCGGTCGACGAATTTGAATAAAGACCATAAAAGAAAAAGGTCTTCACCGAAAATCGAAGTGCTTTTTCGCCCAAATTGGGTGAAAACCATAAAAAAAAGGTCTTCGCCGACGGTTGAAGTGTTTCTTCTGAATCACTGAATTTGGTGCTATATTCGACGGGAATTTGTAGGTCTTTTTCCTCTGATCATCCAGCTCACACCTAAATCTCGATGGGGGGACGCTAACTCTCGATGGGGGGAAGCGTCCCCTCTACAATTTAAGTACTGCTTGTGGTAATAAAGAGGTGCCCCAAACCTTTTTCCACGAATCCCCTTATTCGAAAAAATGGTTTACTTCGTTTGACTTTGTACCATTGGCAATCCTGCATCTTGCAATTTTGGGGCATCACAAAAGACGTTCTGTAGAGAAGTACTGGTAACCTAGGTCTACATGTTTCAGGAGTAGCAGTCAAGTTATCAGATTTGGTTATAGGCTACTCACTGCTACCAGTTGGCAATCGCGTTTCTTAATTTTTGCAAGATTATGCCTTTTGTAAAGTCACAAAACTGCAAAATGTAGGTTTACCAATGGTGCAGAGTCAAATGGATTAAATTGTATTTTCGCGAATAAAGGAAATTGCGGAAAAAGATTTGGGGCACCTATTTATTAGCGCAAGAAGTTCTCAATTCTTCTATAAAACCGATTTCGAGCGGTATCTCTTTAACGTTGGTTCGATTTCAATGAGATCAAAACATTATATATTCATGATTCATTATTGATGAACCCATGCAGAGTACTGTCTTCATATACTTTTGGTAGTTCTGGCTTATCTACATCTGTTTTGGGATATTTCAACAAGGTGGTAGCAATGGCTTTCTTGATTTTTTTACCAATTAAATTTGAAGATTGTGCAATTGGTATGTGCCTTGGTGATTGATGCATGATATAGACTTGCCTCACCAGTTGCTGCAGATGCTCCTTATTTGACACTCATGCTTTGGAAAGTTGTAAATGAGTGGTCGGTGAGAGATAAAGCTCTATGTTCAGCTTACTATCGCAAAGTCGACTTGCATACATGGTATCTGCCACCAAGGTACATACCACTTGCACTATTTTCAAATTTAGTTGGTGATGAAACCAAGAAAACCATGGTTACTACCGTGTTGAAATATCCCAAAACAGATTTCCGAATAGATAAGCCAGAACTACATAACCATATGAAGAGAGCACTCTGCAAGGATTCATCAATAACGAATCTTGGCTATTTTTGATCAACCTGTAATTGGACTTGAACCAACGTTTTCACGAATCGATTCAGTAGTATACTGGAAACAAGATTCTTCTTTTCTGCAAATCAACCAGTTTCTTTCAAGATTAAGAGTAATCAATGATGCAGCTGAGCGTTCAGTTCAATTTGACAGTGTGACTATAATGAAATTTTAACAACAAACGAAATTTTGGCAACAACGACAAAGCATACTTCAGGTTGTATAACAAACACGCAGGACTTTTAATAACATAACAAACCTTTTCAAAAAATATCTGATTTTTTTGGTTTTTAATAAGTTTAGAAACTTTTAAAATTTGCTGGAGTTTGGCAACTCTGTTTCGTTTTAATATGATAATCTGCAAATACTCATTTGAATTGTATTTCTTTGTTAATCAAAGGAGCTTTTCAACTTTATTGAAATTGCTGGGCGGTCATTGTAAATTTAAGTCAAAATATTACAGTACTGTACAAATGTACAGTAATACTGTATTTATATTTATGCTGTAACAGTACGCGTTGTTGCCGCATTTTTGCATTAAATGCTAGCTTTTTTACATGATCCAGGTCGATATTTAAAAACAAACTACAAAAAATCGCGCCGTGTCATAATTTATTCAAATTTTGCAGTGGCGTTAACTTAAGTGGTGTATATAACCGTAATCAATACGCAATTTTGAAATAAATAGCAAATTACTCCCTCTAGTGGCTCTGCAGCAAAATTTCAATTTCAAAATTGAAGTCTCTTTCACTAAATAAACACAAATTTTTTAAAAAATATCAAAAAATTGATTTTGGCCACTAGAGGGAGTTTAGCAAATAATATCACTGAAATGGTCATAACTACTGAATCAGAAGTCCAAATCGCTTAGTTTTTTTTTAAAAGATGTAAAATGCAGAAGGTCATTTAGTTGAATTACTGTTTTAGGTATATTTTGAAAACAGCACCCTCTAGTGTAAAAAAAACTCATTTTTTTTCAAAAGTGGGAGTCGGAAATCATCGCGTAACATGGAAACTGTTCAACCAAACAAAATTTTTTTTAGTTTTGGGAATAGTATGAAAATCTGCTTCAAAAACGCTGCGAAGCCATATCAAAATCAAAAAAGTTAAAACATGAACAGGTATCTATAATAACTATTGCATTATCAACCAGTTTTTTAAAGAAAGCAGCTTTGCCTAAGATGGCTAGTCTTCTGTGGTATCTTATAGTGGATTTAAATTTGGTTGGCCTGTTTGATCGTAAAGTAGGTTTGAATACAAAATGTGCCATGGTGAAAGTTTCAGATAATGTTGAGGAAGATGAACCACTGTCACAAGCCCTTGTGGATATGACCAATACAAAAAAAGAAAACACATTTTGAGTGTGTCACCAAACACAGTTGAAGGTTGATATGTCTGACCAACAGTAGCGTACGCAGGATTTTCGAAACAGGGGTTAGGAAATTCAGAAAATTTGAGAATAATGAAAACCAGAATGAAAATTTTCCACCCAGAATCAGTCCGTTTTCCTGCCCAAAATCAGGTGAAGACCAAAAAAAAGTCTTCACTCAAATTTAGTCCGATTTTTGGCCGAAAATTGGGAAAAGGCCAAAAAAAAAGGTCTTCGCCTACCGTTTGTGTACTCAAACCTTCTGCCCAAGTTACAAAGGGGTGGGCGGCCATGATGCATTTTTGCATACTATTCTATGCTAATTATACTATACTGGCAAACCGAAGGGGGGCCATGGCCCAATGCCCCCCTAAATACGCCCCTGCTGACCAACCAATTAGATATTATCCACAGAGCTGCAAGCAAGGTCTTTAGTTGATGCGTTTTTCCACCCCTATTCCATTGCTTCTTATTGAGACCTAACTTCCCCTCTTGAAAATTGCTTTGAAACACCAAACTCTTTCGTGCTTTGAGCCTCCTTCCAGAAACATTTAACCTAGGTGCCCTTGTCTCAAAATCAGTAATCAGCCGATTAAAGAAACCCTCCTGGTGTTATTGCCTATCCACAGAAAAAACCCTTATATCCTTGGGCTAGCCATTAATTATAATATGTACCCCAATCACCTTTGGCCTCAGTCAAACTTACACTATCATCTTCCATACAGGGGATTAGGTAAGGTACGGTGCGGAATGATTTTCCGTACTCCGTACTTCCAAAAAAATATCGTACGGTAATTCTGTACCTCACTGAAATACCGTTCGTAACAGTACGGTACGGAATTTTTTCCGTAACGTAATACCGTACCTTTTCGTACTAATTAATTTACTGAATATTTGTTCCTACGCAATAGCAAAGGAGAGGTTTTACAATTGGATAATTTCATTTTCTCCTCAAAAAATGGGGGCACTTATCCAGCTAGTTACGGTACTTAGTATTAACATTAAAAGATTAAAGTGAATGACATCATCTCGATGACGATAATATACATCA
The DNA here is from genome assembly GCA_963965965.1 of Trididemnum nubilum. Lineage (NCBI taxonomy): Eukaryota > Metazoa > Chordata > Ascidiacea > Aplousobranchia > Didemnidae > Trididemnum > Trididemnum nubilum. The sequence goes on along the minus strand of OZ014477.1, from coordinate 10,133,288 downwards.
TAATTTCGCTTTATCCTCAGCAATTCAAAGCAGCAAGCCCGAGGCGTTGCTAATAATGATGGCACCCGGGGCGGGATTTCGTGGTGTCACCTTTTGCCATGTGACGCTTCCGCAGCAGTGACCGATTAAGGTGAAAGTTATGTCCAAATGCGGATGGAGACAAAAAAAGGTCTTCAACGTAAATTGGCGCAGTTTTCGGTCCAAATGCTAATGGAGACCTAAATAAAAAAAAAAGGTCTTCACCACAAGTCGGTAGAGTTTTTGGCCGGATAATGGTTTTACATCATAAATTGGTGTCACGCCAAAATGGTGACACCCGGGGCAAACCGGCCCCCTAGCAACGCCACTGCAGCAACCGTTTTGTTTTTATCTACTCATCCAGTGCCGTCGCTTCAGGGGGGGGGGCAGGGACTGTACCCCCCTAACGACTGCTTGTGAAACTCCATTACGGTTTACTTAGAATACGTTTTTGAAACATCACGTAACAACTAGACAACAGACAATAATAGAAAAAGGAATACTAACGTTCGAACATAATTCTCGTTTAAAGTTTTCTCGATTCTTTGCGACATTGGTGGCAATTAACTGCTGTGCATAAATGTGACCCAATCATCCGTTCTATTAACACGCTTTTACTTATGTGTCGCGGAAGAGAAATGTAAGTCTACAGAATCGTTATCGGTACCGATACTTCGTTATAGTGATTATGACCTGAAACAATACGTGAAAACATTTTTTAAAAGACGAGCTGTTTTTGTTTTTTTAGAGCACACTCAAGATTTTTTAGGTTGCAGTCAGTAGCGCAAACAAGGAAAAGGGGCTAAGGAGGCTTTGGCCCCATTTACCCAAGTCATTTAGAAAATTTAACCCCAAACTACAAGCGTTTAAACATGTTTTGGACTTGACCTGAAGTATAAGGGGGGCAGAAGCGGCTAGGCAATTTAATTCTTTCAACGACTTCTGAACCTTAGCAATTTACTGTAGTTATTCATATGGCTTCAAAAATGTGCGAAATGTGATTGAAATGGCGTTAAAATTGCTATTTTTGCCGCAAAATCACAAAAATCGTCTAGCGGCTGGAGGTTCTGTACCCCACGCCCCTCCGCGATACGCTTGAGTTGCATCAGTTTGTTCAGCACGGGACCTAAATTAGAAAATTTTTGCGCAAAAAAAATTTTACTTTTAGTTTAGGCTCCCTCCTTCTTAATCAAATCCTGGTTGCGCTTCTGGTCGTATTCAGTGCTTCAGACAGATTTTTCAAGCGATTACAGTATATGGGCCGGATACGAAACGAGCTAATAAGCGCTGCCGGCCTTATCCGTCTTTTTTTAGACATGAATGCAAAATTGCTGAAATAGAGCAAAAATTGTAGCCGTAAAATATCATTTTTTACAGTTCTAGATTTTGATTTTACTGATGATGGACACAGCCAAGTCCAAAACGTTTAAATTTAAATACGGCTTTACTGATTTAAATCAAAGTAAAATATTAGTGTTTACGTGCAAAAGTTAAGTTTATTTTATTGCCCCCCCCATTTTCGGCTAGTGCCCCCTAACTTCGATTGCTCTGGCGACGGCATTGTACTCATCTTAATTATCGCGCTTCCATATCCTACTAATGGCTAAACTGTTCGCCGCTTTTAAGACATCGTTTCAATAAATAGACTGCAAGTTTTGTCTTATGGCATAAAACTTAGCCTTTAGTGGGACATGGAACCCCGGAAAATAAGCACAAATTGTAAAATAACTAAGTAAAAGCTCGATCATAAACTGCAGAACTTATTTTCCACATAGCATTTCAAAACAGCTATGATATAATAGATCATAGGAGATATTGTCAACTCATTATCCGAAACTCCGCACTTTGCAAAACACCGAAAATTAACAAACGAAGAATTGAAAAAAAAGTATTCTCTGTTTTTATACATGTAGTTCAAAAATACGAAAAGCAAAAAGTTTGCGAGTTGCATCGTTGAAACATTATTGCCTCGATTATTTCGTCTTTTAGTCTAAGCCTCAAGTCATTTAAAATGTACCTTAATCAAGTCTTTAAATACTTCTTAACGAGAAAAACAAAAAGTACCAAACAGCTGACAGTACTCCCGCTGGCATCCCTGCTGAAGTGACAACTAAACTCCCCAAATCGTTGACTAAAATCTTTAACCCAGCAATGAAAATCACTTTCCCAAAAATATTCTCCAGTAAATTCAGTACAGCACAGATGACCAATCTCGATAACTAAATTCCTAAAATAAAACTGTTCTCTGTGTTCTATTCCAGTTTCCCACTGCGACTGAAATTTTATTTAAATTAAAATAACATCTGCATTTTAAAATAGTGCAACTGCGAACTCCACTGGAATAACATACTCTCAGTGGGTTCTTCGACGTACAATAAATAATTAATAATCAGCTATAACTAGAGCAAGTTTTTGTTGCACTAAAACATTGAAAAAATTGCATTTATTTTTAACAAAACGTGCAAAAAGTTGCATTTATGCACAAACATTAAAAACGGCAGCGATTTACTCAAATGATTTGTTTGCATATAATGCCAAATATTTACAAACATTACTTAGGAAGAAATGGCGGTCTTTTGCCTACAGTTTGCGGAGCATGCTAAAACTTCACTTTACTTTGCACGAAGTTGTAAGCAAACCGTTGCGTCATAGATAACATTGAGACGCAGTAATCTGTCTCGTAGCTATGTGTTATGCAAATCAGAGACAATAGAACCGTGCTGAAATAGTTTTGCAGCATATTTTTAAGTCACACAAACATTTTGCGTTATTCTTAATGAAACTTGCAGTAAAAAGTAGCATGTAAAAAAGAAAAAAGTTGCAACATAAAATTTCTACAAACAGCTTAGAACATTGGACTACAAAAGTTCTTAGTATTTAGGAAGCTGTCGGAAGCTGTAAAAAAAGTTGCAAAAGTTGAAAAACTTGCCCTAGCGATAACTCTTCAGTCTGTATATATTCTACTGATGCTGTATTATTATCAGATAGTTCTTCATTTAGCATGCCTCCTGCTTACGCTAACGTCTACCTGATCAAATATAATGGCACTTCTGTACTGTAATAAATATTTTTGTTTCGCCTTGCAAAACACAATTATTGCTAGTTGGTTACGTCACAAAACTTCTGCTTAAATTCTGCAGTATACGTTACAATCGCAATTCAAAACATGCTTGTTACGTCCTAATGTAATACCAAGCTTACGTCAAGAAAACTTCGGTGTGGTCAAATTTGTACAAAAATTGGTACGGTAACACATGTAGTATACTCGCAATAATTTATGCTAAGTCAAAACCAAACTTTTTGTCTTTAAAACTTTATGAGCGGAAAGAGTACGGTACGGTAAGGTAAGGAAAAAATAATACCGTATTTTTGCACCGTACCGTAGTTTACCAGAAAATACCGTACGTAATTCCGTACCGTACTTTTTTCCAAAACTCAACCGCACCCATAGGCGTAGCCAGGGGGGTCAAGGGGCCCTCCCCCCACTCAAAATACCACCAATGATAAAAAAATTATAACAACATTGCCTAGCGATATTTAGTTGCAGTTTTTTTTCAGTAATTACGCACATAACAGTAATTAACAATGATATTAATGACGACGATGGAGCTCCGGGGCCCCTAAATAACAACCAGGGAGCCCTGGGGCCCCTAACCGACGACTAGGGGGTCTTGAGGCCCCTAACTGACAACCTGGGGGCCCCGGAGTTCCTAAATAACAATCAGGGGGCCTGGGGCCCCTAACTGATGACCAGGGGCCCCAAGAGTCCCTAAAAACAACAGGGGGTCCTGGGGTCCTTAATCAACAACCAGGGGGCCCCTAATTGATGACCTCGGGGTCCCCAACTTACAACCAGGGGACCCGAGCCCCCTAACTGACAACCAGGGGGCCCTAGGGCACCTAACTGACAACCAGGGAACCATGGGGCCCCTAACTCTCCAGGGCTCTCAACTGACAACCAGGGGGCCCCGGGGCCCCTATAACTAACAACCAGGGGGCCCCAAGGCTCTTAACTAACGACCAGGGCGCCCAGGGGCCCCTAACTGATGACCAGGGGCCCCAAGGGTCCCTAACAACAACCAGGGGGCTCTGGGGTCTCCAACCGACAACCTAGGAGCCCCTAATTGACGACCAGGGCGCCTCAGGGCCTCTAACGGACAACCAGGGGGCCCCAGGGCCCCTAAATAACAACCCGGAAGCATCGTGCTTCTAACTAACAACTAGGGGGCCGCGAAACCCCTAACTGACGACCAGAGGGCCCAGGGGCCCTAACTGACAACCAGGGAGCCCCAGGGACCCTAATTAACAACCAGGTTGACCCTAGCCGACAACTAGGGGCCCCGGGGACCCTAACTGACAAGTGACAACCAGAGGGCCCCGGGGCATCTAATTAACAACTAGGGGGGCCCACGGCCCCTAATTAACAACCAGGAGGACCCTAATTGACAACCAGAGAGCCCCGGGGACTCTAACTGACAACCAAGGGGCCTCAAGGCCCCTAATTAACAACCAGGGGCTCCAGGCATCCTAATCAACAACCAGGGGGCCCTGGAGCCTTTGACAGACGACCAAGGTCTCGGGCCAGGGGTCCCTTAATTCAAATTTTTACAATTTATATGCACAACCTGTGAGAAATCTAAGAGTTTTGTCCAAAAAGTTGCAACCCCAGGCCCTCGTTTTACGTTATTATGAACTTAATGCTAAAACACAGGCGGGAATGCAAACCCCCTGATTGAAATACTACCAATGATTAATATAATGAGAGCACAGCCAATATGTTGTCCTTGTCCGGAATTGCAGTTTCTTTAATTTTGGATTTACGCATACAAAAGTAAGTAACAATTATGACAACCACGTGTCCACGTCATAATAATGTCCTGCAATAAAATTCTTGGACGTTTCAAAAAATTATCAAGTGACTTGACCAGAGTCGTCCACGTTTTGGAAAAAAAGTTACTTTAATTTTGCTTCAAATGTTTTTTTTTATGAAAGAACGTTAGGGCGCAATCTTATCTCAAAATCATAGGCGTAGCCAGGGGCCCAGACCCCCTCAATCGAAATGTCACCAATGACAAAAGTTTGACAAAAAAACCTTGTTTCTTCATTTTCAGTGTTTTTTTTAGCATCTTTTCGTACAACAGTACACGCGTACAACAGTAATTAACAATAAATTCAATTGACGACCAGGGAACCCGGCGCCCCCCCCTAATTCAAGTTTTCCAACCAATTTGAACGTAAAATCAGGGTGAAATCAAAGGTTTTTGTCCTAAAAGTTGCTAACTCCGGCTCTCATCTAAACTTTTTATGAACGTAATACAATAACCAGCGCCGTATTTGCCATATGGCACAGTGCCAGGGCCCCCCGCTCAGATGGTAGGACTTTTTTTGGTCTTCACTTATCTTTGCCAGGAAGATATTGCAAAAATCCCTAACGTGCCAGGGGCTCCACGCAATGTAAATCCGGCTAGGGAATAGCATGTTTAGTAAGCGTAACCATCTATTGTACCGTTTTTCAATAACGATTCACCTCCAACTCGCCAGTTTTTACGCACAAAGTACTTAAAAGACATAGTTTGAGAAAATGCTTAATGAACAAATTATTGAATTTCAATTCAGGGAGCCTGGACTCCCTGGCCGTACATGTACTCCTACAACCGGTTAACTTCATGACAAAACAAAAATCTCTAAAGAAAATCTTTGAGTGGATTATTATTTGCTGTTAAAATATTGCACGAGGCAATGTGCTTTACTTCCCCCTACGTGGACTAAACCAATCACAATTAAAATTTTACTATAATGCAAGATTTTAAACGTTTTTGGACTTTAATTGCTAGTAAAAAGAGGATTGAACAATTAAATGTTTTCGATTGGCTTTCAAATGTTAAAAATCTAGTTTTTTCAAATGGCTGTGAACTCGTGCGAAGTGTGATCCAATGGGATTAAAGCAGCTTTGTTTTCCAAAAACTTACAAAAATCGCCCAGCTACTGGGGGCTTTGCCCCCAAACCCCCATAGCCACCGGCGGCTAAGCTACGTTTGACTCCCGTCTATCATTGTAATATGTTTGAGTGCATTAGCTTACTCAATACGTCTCCTAAGTCGGACATTTGCACTTTCTAACAATTAGTTTTCCCCCTCTCCTTTTACCAAAATCCTGGTTAAGTGCCAACAGGCTACGGCTTCAGATCTTCCATTGTACGATATCTTTGCCCCACAAAAAGTTTCTATTTTGAAACTTTCGTCATTGCATGTGATTTGTGGTTTGCCCCCCCCCCCCAATCAAAAATCCTGGCTACGCCTATGACCGCACCGTACCGTAATTCCTTTACGTCCCGTACCCTACTCAAGTCCCTGCTTCCATACCTAACTGCAGTGGTTCAACTTCATCCCACCATAAATACGTCAAGAATCGATTTTTCTACCTTCTTCAGACGCGTATGTATGGGCCGATGGATATGTCCCTTCCCTCATTAGATGGGTGGCACTGGAGTGTAAGCTATGCCATAAAATCCAAATACAAAACTGAAAGGTCCCTTCTCTGTCTCCTGGCCGACGCAACTTGATGAATAAAATGTAATTACAATTACCTTCGACTCTATTTTTCTGCTGACCAATTGCCTCCAGTTTCACAGCTGAAACCCATCCTTTGGAGCACGGACTTGTCTGGCGTAACAACCACAAGAAGACTTGAAGCTTTCAGTAAGTCCTTTTACGGCTCCCAATCGGCTTTTTCCTACTTTCAAAGGCCCCCCATACATCTCTGGCCAAGGCCCCTACAAAATGTCTGGTTTCATGTTTGCTCACTTTCCAACAGAGCCATTTTAACTTCCAATGGGTCCTCGGTCATGCTGGTATTCCTGGAAATAAGCATACTGATTCTCTTCCAAACTGGAGCCTCCCTGCCTACTGCAATGATCCCTTGCCCCTCTCCCCAGCTATCGCCAAACTCGTTACAACGCAGTATCACAAATTGAGACGTCACTTTTCCACATTGCCCTTTCCATCTCAACTCTCCCATTCCTACCGTCTATCCGGGGGAATTGGTCCACTCACGCCCCTGAACTTTCCGCCTTTGCTTCTATGGTCAAAGCCTGTTACTTTTGTCGTAAGTCAGTGGTGAGGAAAATTCTTTCTGCGGCGCCTGTGAACACCCTCTACAGGACCTTATTTATGTCTTTCTTGTCTTGCCTCTGGGCCTCTACGCAAATCTATCTTTGGTTCTGTCGCCTGCACTTTGGCGTGTGGCTCAACTGTTGGGTCTGCAAAGATCCTTTGCTTCTCCATCCTTCGGAAGGGGTTGGGTAGCACCACTCAATTAAGTTGCTTTAAAAATCAAAAACAATGCAGTATACTTTACAGATTGTTGAAAATAACCAAGTAAAGGTTTCAAGTATTAAGAAATCTACTTTTATGCAGTAATTACTTTTCTGTAGACACGAGTATTGTACTGAGAACAAAACTGCCTACGAGCATATAATAGTGTTTGCTAAGCCAACTTTGAGATCACTGCGCCACCTCTAAAAATCAAAATTTTGCAACAAAACGTTGTATGAGGCAGTTTTTGATACAACGGTAACTTTTGAGAAGGTCAGACATACAAAAATGTGTATTTTAAAATTTGATTTGAAATAAGGGACACCCTAATGTAAACACTATTATACAGAATACGTACTGTGATTGTGACATAATATTTGAAGAGTTTGAGCGCTACCGCCAGGTACAAAAGTTACCACAAGTTATAATTTTTCGACAGATTTTAACAATCTTCTCTGATTGACATTGTTCTTGTCAAGGACGTTATTAAATAACATTACTTTCTTCGTCTCATTTCATAAATCACTTTCCTGCGTGGGTTCGGGGAGAGAAGGTAGAGAGTAAGTCGCCTCGGTATCACGGTCTTGCTTCGCATATATCGTTTCGCTTGGGTGAAATCTCTATCGATTCTTTCATATCCGGGGCCACATACGGTCTTAGAAAAAACACGAATGTTCTCATTTCGGAAATATTCGTGTTTCAAATTTTTTGTTCGGAATAAGGTTTAACAAACTAACAGAATAATTTTTCTTTGTAAAATTATAACTTTATTTTCGTTGTGATCGACATTTGGTTCAAAAAATGCCGCAGCACCTAAAAAATCTTCGCATTCGGATATTCATTATTAATTTTCAAAACAAATTTGTAGCTTCAAAATCTTCGTGAAAAGTTCTTGAATTAATTCCGAATAGAAAATCATCGTTTTCGCATTCGTAAGAGCAGTAATTATTTGCTTTATTTATTTTTTTTATTTGTTTTATTTTTGCCCTCAAACACGAATAAAAAACGTCATAAAATATGTAACAAATCATTGAATGATAGTCCATTATTGACAATAGACAACAAATATATGTCACCTCTTCCAATTTGTGCACGTGTAACATTTTGGTTTATTTGAATCTAGTAAACCTAAATTTAGTTATTCCAAATTTTTGCCCAATTAATTATACACGTTATAAATTAAACCAAAATGAGTCGCAGATTTATTCAGAAGGAAGTAAATCTGGTTTATGAGCTAATTGCAAGTCAAAATTATGGCTATATATACCATGCAAAGCATGGTGCATCAAAAATGGAAGTAGATCGCTGATTCTGCCAAAATGGATTAAATTTTGATAAAAATTATGAGCCATTTTCAGAAGAGAAAATTAGACGGAAATGGTTGGATTTGATTTGATATTGATTTGAAAAAAGTGGTGGTTCTTTACAATAAAGAGCTTTTAAAAACTGGCGACGGACCATGCAAAGCGGTAAATTCTGCAAATTCTCATCAGTTTTGTTGTTTAGTGAATTATTGGGACTTTTTTTGTCCCAAAATTTCTCTCCTCATTTATAAATCCATATACGCCTACAACAAAGCCACAATGAAGCAAAAAATACTGCGTAGCACGTTAATTCTTCACCAGCAACCGGTGAAGCATGGCTTATTGCCAACAAAAAAATCTTTGCAAAGTGTTACGAGTGGTTTACAGCATTCGGGAATGTATCCGAAGATTCACTAAAAGAAAATTGTTAATGAATGATTAGCCTACTTTGAGCAAGTAACATCATTATAATCGACCACTCTTGAAGGTTGCCAGCCTTCGCTTCGCGTTACTTCGCCTCCAGTGTAAACGTACCTTAAACGAGCACTAAAGGCAAAATCAATGGGGGTATCTAACAGAGGTGGAGTCTAGGACACAAGGCTCGAGGCCAAGGACACAAAAAAAATCCGAGGCCAAGGCCAAGGACAGCCTTTCCGAGGACAGACACTCTCGAGGCCAAGGACAGGAATGCTCGAGGCCAAGGCCAAGGACCAAGGACACAAGCGCAAGTGCTCTCCAAAAAAAAAAAAAAAAAGGTCTTCACAAAAATTTTTTAGGCGATCTCCAAAAAGAAAAAAAAAAAAAGGTCTTCACAAAAATTTTTCAAGCGATCTCCACAAAAAAACGTTTTCCAAAAAATTTTTCAAGCGCTTCACAAAATTTTAACAATTCAAAACATAGTGCTGTCCTCGAGCCGAGGACAGGCCAATTTTCTAGGACTTGAGGCCTCGAGGCCAAGGCCAAGGACTTCAAAATCTGTCCTCGAGGCCAAGGACGTCCTCGAGGACTCCACCTCTGGTATCTATAGTTAGGCCAATCGCATAACACTAGATTAGCGTCGACTCCATCCTTTTTGACCCAGCCATTCTAGAGATAGTCTACTTCAAACATGACGTCGGTGACTCTAATATAAAAATTTTAATAATTTTTATTGGCAACGCTGTTGTTGATAAGCATAAGCGTCTTAGCGACGCCTTTCCGGTTCTATCCTAAAGCAATGATTAGACTACTGCTTTGAGTAGTTTCGTTGCGCACTGATCAGTTTGATCTTGTCAGCAGAATAGGTTCGAGCTGTACGATAGCTTAGGTAACAAACATCTAAAAACAAGCGAAAGTAAGGCTAGTAGAGTTATTAGAGTAGGCTAGTAGGCCATTCTTTTCAAGTTAGATGAAAAAGTTTATTCTAGGGTCACAAAATACCGTAAGTAAATACAATAGGCTTTCTCAAGTATTGGTAGTCTTATTATCAGGTATGAGTTTGTACTGTGTAACCTAGTAATAAAAACCTTGTTACTACCAAGGATGGCAGTGCGGTACGGTACGTTGGTACGGTACCCCTCAATTTTTGCTAAGAAGTACAGTTCGCTGGTACGGTACGCCTTTTTTGTAATGGTACGGATACGGTACGTTGGTACGCTCTTTGAATTAAAAATCCCAGACTTTTCGCACATTGCGCCGACTTTTTGTATACAGAGGCAAAAAACAGCGGAAACCGACGCTAAATGTATGAATTGAGATCGCTCATTTATAAGTAAGTGATTTCAAAGACAGTTAAAGTTGCGAGTAGTTAAAAGCAGGGTGTCGAACCGTTTCAAATAACGGTTCGGGTTCAGGTTTAGCTCCGGCTCAAAATATTTTAGCGGTTCAGATTTGGTTCGGGTTCACTTGAGCACCATTTTCGAGGTTCAGGTTTGGTTCAGGTTCACTCAAGTAAAATATTACTGGTTCAGGTTCGGTTCGGGTTCATTGACTTAAAATTTAACTGTCGTTACTCGTTTCGTCCAGAAAAAAAAAACGAGAAATTTTTGATCCTGTTGAAGTTCACCACTGCTCTTATTGTGCGTGTACCAGCGTCAGCGGCATCCGGATATGGAAAAATATATTCTTACTTTTGTTAGGGGTTCAGGTTCGGTTCGGGTTCACTTGAGCACAATTTTGAGGGTTCAGGTTTGGTTCAGGTTCACTGAAGTAAAATTTTACCGGTTCAGGTTCGGTTCGGGTTCACCAAAATGAAACGGTTCATTCGGGTTTACGGTTCGGGTTCAGGTTCGGTTCGACACCCTGGTTAAAAGCAAGGATGGCAGTACGGTACGGTACGTTAGTACGGTACGGTACGCCTCAATTTTTGCTAAAATGTACGGTACGCCTTTTTCGTAATGATATGGGTACGGTACGTTGGTACGGTACGCTTCGAAAATTGAACTGAATTACGGTACGCTGGTACGGTACGGTTCAAGGTGCAAGGTACGTAGTACGCAAATTCTGAACGTACCGTACCGTACTGCCACCCTTGGTTGCTACTGTAGACTAGGCTAGGATTTAGACTGTAATGTATTTGCCAGCTAGACTTTTACTGAAAGCGCTAAGCTGCCGAAAAGTCTACTCTTTTTATCAGTTCAGATCTGTTGTGCTGATAAGATCAAACTGATTAGTGCGTAGCGAAACGACTCAATGCAGTAGCCAATTGTTGCTTAAGGACAGAACTGGGAAGGCGCCGTTAAGACGCTAATGCTTATCATCGACAGCGTTGCCAACAGTGATGCCGATTTATATGGAGCATTGGGGGGGACAATTTGCAACTTTACCTCAATTTTGCTCTGTTTTTAAGATTGGGGGATGAAGCTCGACCACTATTTTTTCACGTGATCCAAATCAAGCGAAGACCAAAAAAAAAAGTCCCCAAAATTAAGTGAAGACCAAACAAAAGGTCTTCACCAAAAATTGAAGAGTTTTTGTCCCCGAAATCTAGTGCAGACCAAAACAAAAAGTCCAAAGATCATTCAGCACCCAGATGCAGACCATAATCGAATCATTGGAAGGGATATATCCTCCCCTACCCCCGGGTTTTGGCACCCCAAGTTGCCAATAAAAATTATTAAAATTTATAACATTGGAGTCACCGACGTCCTGTTTGAAGTACAGGGTGCTCCAAAAAAAATTTAACTACTTTAATTTGCTTTCATTGGCACTTTTTTACACAACAAACTTAAAACGCGAGATATATTTAGCCAAATAGGTTGGATTGTATCTGAAAGTCAAAGAAACTTCTTGTAGTCCACATGTTTAATATGACACTCATTTCCGTTGAAACATGCTTTCACGCGCATGCAGAAATTTTGGCCCACTTTTTGCCATGTGTCGTTGGTTACTTCAGCTGCATAATCTGCCACGCTCTGCTTAAATCCGCTTGCATTTGAGTTCTGTTGGCATAAATCTTCCCTTTTGCTGCTCTCTAGAACTAGAAATCAAGTGGATTTAGGTATGGACTGTGGGGGGCCCACTAGAGTGGCCAATTTTTATATGGAAAAAAAATTTTTTTGGAATTCTGTATCGTACACCCCCTTATTTTAGGACAATTCCTAAAAAAATAACCCAGTGAAAATTTCAGGTCAATTGAACAAGTTTAAGTGGTCTCCCAAAGCATCTATATTCTACAAAAATGCGGATGCTATTACAACCTTTACCAGTATTAGAGAAATACTAGTAACGTTAATCAAAAAGTTACTGTTTAATGGTTTAATAGGATGCCTTGTACTGCTTTTAATGAAATAATTTTTTTTTTATCATAGCCAGCAATGATCATATTGTTTTGGTCTTGATCATAAGCATAAACTCTCAGCATGGGACAACTTAAAGCTCTTCAATAGATCTTCTTCTTCTTTCTTCATTGCCCGCTTTTCCGTGAGGGTTGCGGGGGCAGTAGCTCAAGATTGAGCCGCCACACCTCACGGTCTTCCATCACCTCCATCATTTCGCTTGGGCGAAGTCCCAAGCGATTCCATCCAAGATCCTCAATGTAATCGGTCCATCTAGTTCTAGGTCGTCCGACTGGTCTTCTCCCATTTGCTTTGGCATGTAAAGCTTGTTTGGGGAGTCTTTCCTGAGGCATTCTGCTTACATGGCCAAACCATCTAAGCTGTGATCTTTCAATTCGGAGAAGTAACGGCTCGATGTTAAGAGATTTTCGAATTTCAGAGCTACGCACCTTGTTAAACAGTGTAACTCCTTCGATTCTTCGTAAAAACCTCATTTCGGACGCTTGCACTTGTGATCGCATTCTTTCGGTCATTACCCAAGATTCATGACCATAAGTGAGAATGGGGACAAAAACTGCTTTGAAAATTGAGAGTTTTGCCTTTTTCGACAATTCTCGTTTCATGACAACCGAGTAGTGCAAAGCTCGCATTACTGCACTAGCCTTGCCTATTCGGGTATCGAGTTCTTCGTCTTGCCTTCCGTCACTCGTAAATGCAACCCCAAGATACTTTAACTTCTCTACCTGCTTCAGTGTCGCTCCATTCACTTGTAATACGCACTGATCAGGGTTTCTTGAAAGATGAAGTACCTCAGTTTTGGCCGTGCTTATTTTCATTCCGGCGGTGTTGCATGCATCTGCAAAGCTATTTAATGCGCGCTGGAGGCCAGATTGTGTGGAAGAAAGCAGAACCAAATACGAAATAAAGCCTGGTAGTAATTATGCGTGCAGCATTGTTTGCATCACAAAAATGATTTGGACACACACAATTGTAACATTTTGATGTATTAGAGCTTATACATGCAATGCTCATAATTTGGCAGGAACCAACCATGAATATTTAGCAATTGTAGTTTCTGGCTTACATGTTTAAAAGCTGTTGGGAATCCTGATGCTGTCAGTCGGAAGTGGAGCGATGATTGGTCAAAAAGTAGGAGAGTTGTTCACAAGTGGACAGGAATTAAATATTGTTTGGCGCTCTTTGTTTTGATACAACAGCAAGCAACACAGGAATTCATACAGTAGCCATCACTGTTGTGCAGAATTCATTTAGCTGACTGCTGCTGCTTCTTGCTTGTTGGCATTATATGTTTGAAGTTTATTCCTCAGCTGCCTTCGATTCTTTTTTTGTCTCAAAACGCCAAAGACAGATCTTTTTCATAGGCCTAAATTGCAATGGGATACCATCAACAGATTAGAATTTTGCCCTTTCGATTGTAGTGAAATCAGGGTTGGTTGCCTAGGTCAAGCCGATAGAGTATGGCTCAAACCATAGGTTCTCAATGTGCTTCCTAGGGAGCCCCAGGGATCTATTAGAGAAACCTAGGGGCTCCGCAAGGTATTGTTTTTTTGTTTTTGGAAAATTCTTGTGGGGCTCCGTAAATAATGGTTAACCTCTTCACAGGCTCCATAACACCAAAAGTTTGAGAACCCCTGGCTTAAACAATGTTGCCATGTTGCTGGGGTCCACGACAACTGAACGCGAACCAAATGACGCCGATTAGCTGAGAAGAGCGATCATAAGCATATTTTACTATCCCCAGAGCCATCTTGTGCAAACCCTCACTTTGTGACAAAATCACTGCTGATGATATCAGTGACCAAATCACTGTGACAAAACCGTTGGTTCACGGTCAGTTTGTCATGGTCAGTTGACCTGGCTCGTGTTGCTGTGTCAAATATTTTAAAAAATTTGTGAAATGTTCAGCCATGTGGTGACTGCAAGAAATTTCCTAGTCTAGTTCTTCAACTTTTGGCAGAGAATATGGACAATGCTACTGCTGTTTGTGCTCCTGGCGTCTATTATCGGGCAAGATGGATGGCAAAAGACATTTGTAGTCTTAAAATATTTGGATTTAGAGATCAGTTTCAAATAAGCCGACATGAGATGGATTCATTGCGACGAATTTGTGTATTCGTCTGCACCATTTATGCTGACTTCTGATTCGCAATTTCTCTGGCATGAGCTGCTCCTGCGAATGATCTGCAGATGCTGCAATTGATTGAACTGTATGCACATGTTAATAAGAAAATTGCTAAGATTGCAAAAAGAAAAATAAGTCTACTCTTATGGTTCCTCAGTGAAGACCTTGCAGCTCTCCCACTGTTTAATAGCGACATCACCATTGCAGTCAAAAAGGCTATTGTCAACACACTGTAGAGAAAATGATTTTCAGAAGATGTTCGTTATGTTGTTCCAACCAAGTGCTCAAAGTTCAGTGATCTTTCTCTAGCTCAGTTTGTGACACAAAGATTCCTGAATTTATTTAAATCCCGTCAGCTATCACAGGATTTTCTCTCTGTTGCAGTGGACACACGGGATAAGCATGATGACTACACTGCGTCATGCAAAATTATCCATGCCACACAGTTTGTAAACGGTTGTGCAGAATGAGCAGTCAAGTTGGCAACCGACTTTAATGAAGTTCTCACTAAAGATGAAAAACAGCGGCAGCTTTTACATCAAATCATTGAGCACCATCGCAAACTTCTCCCATCAAGTGGAACAAAAGCTCAACTAACCAAAAGTAGCAATAATTCACCAAAAGTGTTATCTTACCAAACGTTGGATGAACGATTGAACATGTAATTGCAAACAGTGCATTTATGAAAACTATATTAAAGCAATAAGCAGCAACATTGCCGGATTCAACATTTTTATTAAAAACAAACCATATCGAACGTTTTCAGCTTAAAACGATTAAGCCCTCATCAGGATATTATAAACAATCCCAATAATAGTTGTTCTACCTGAATTGGTTTATTTTACGCTAAAAAATTTATGCTGTTGCTTGTTTGACAGGATTGCTTTGCTCCGAAACTGGAAAGGCATTTTTATTTTGTTAGATAATAATTTTAAGTATTTTCTCATATACAGGGAGTCCTCGACTTACGACGTTGATCCGTTCTTGAGACGCGGTGTAACCCGAATTTCAGTGTAAATTGGAATATTATACATAAATTACTCTATACATATCACATACATACTGAAGCTTAATGATTATTTATTCATAATCGTAATAGTTCGCAATTGTTCACGTCATTAACGATGCAAATGACGAAAACCAATGAGCCCTCACAATGATCCAGTTTAAGACTTCGATATTACAGTACTGCATTATCATTTATATTTTTATGCAGTGCGTTCGTAACCTCGATACAGCGTAAGTCGGGACTGTCGTAACCCGAGGACTTACTGTAATGTACGTTATTAGTCTGCTACACGTAATTTATGTTGCCGTAATGCTTCTATTTTCCTTTTCAGATGTTTATGCATTATTGTTTATAATATCCTGATGAGGGGGCTTAATTGTTTTAAGCCGAAAACGTTCGATATGTTTTGTTTGTAATAAAAATGTTGAATCCAGCAAAGTTGCTGCTTATTGCTTTAATATGGTATTGCAAATCCACCTCTTTGCCTAAATTATAAAAAATCTTTCTGATTTCTTGAACTTTTTAGAACATTTGTAGTTGAAATACAGTATTTGTAATTCAATAATGTAGATGTTGTGATTAGTTGACTTTTCTCTGCCTTTTACGACACCTGGACCCCTTCAGAAAACATCTCTTATCATCAAATTTTAATTGCACTGTTGAAATGATTCATAAAAAAAACTGGAATGGGTTCAAACGAAATTAACTGGAAGAAATTAAACACAAAATATAATATAGTAAAATTTGGCAATTTTTGAAGGATTTTGAGGAGCTTTGGGAGACCACTTACTCTTGTTCAATCAGTTTAATTTTTTCTCTGGGTTAGTTTTTCATCAAACCTCCACGAATGAGAAGGTGTGCAATTTAAAATTCCAACAAAAATTTTTTTAGGCCACTCTAGGGCCCACTCATGATCTGTGTTCAGGCTGATCAGGCGGTTCTTGAAAAAACCCAGTAGGTGCTTCAATGATGCATGGGCTATGTGAGGTCTAGCGCCATCCTGCATGAACCAAGCAAGTCTCAACTGTCCTTGGGTTAACTTCTGAGCCAGGTCACCATGAAACAGGTCAAGAATAGCTAGCTCACTGTTGATGGTAACGGTGTGCCCATTTTCTTCGAACCAGTAAGGTCCCAGCAAACTGTGCTTTGCGTTGAAGGCCACAAACGCAGTAACCTTCGAATCTTTGAGGTGCTTCTCACCGATTTCTTCTGGGCTACTTTCTGGAGAAATCTAGAGAAAGGAGAAAGAGAAAGTGACCTTTAGACTTTTGAGGTACTTCTCACCGATTTCTTCTCGGCTACTTTCTCCAGATTTCTCCAGAAAGTAGCCCAGAAGAAATCGGTGAGAAGCACCTCAAAGATTCGAAGGTTACTGCGTTTGTGGCCTTCAACGCAAAGCACAGTTTGCTGGGACCTTACTGGTTCGAAGAAAATGGGCACACCGTTACCATCAACAGTGAGCGTTATATAGCTATTCTTGACCTGTTTCATGGTGACCTGACTCAAAAACTAACCCAAGGACAGTCGAGACTGGCTTGATTCTTGCAGGATGGCGCTAGACCTCACATAGCCCATGCATCATTGAAGCACTTAAGGTTTTTTTTTTCAAGAATAGTCTGATCAGCCTGAACACAGATCATGAGTGGGCCCCCCACAGTCCAGACCTAAATCCACTTGATTTCTAGTTCTGAAAAGCAGCAAAAGGGAAGATTTATGCCAACAGAACTCAAATGCAAGCTGATCTTAAGCAGAACTTGGTAAATTATGCAGCTGAAGTAACCAACGACACACGGCAAAAAGTAGGCCAAAATTTCTGCATGCGCGTGAAAGCATGTTTCAACGGAAATGAGTGTCATATTAAACATGTGGACTACAAGAAGTTTCTTTGACTTTCAGATACAATCCAACCTATTTGACTAAATATATCTCGCGCTTTAAAGGCAGTGAATCATCCAGCCAATTACGGTGGTTTACAGTAGCTAAAATTGAACTATAATTTTTGATATTTTTTGTTTTAATTTTGGGACTGCGGTTGCAAACATATCCCCCGAAAAATTTTTTTGGAAACTCTGAGTTTTGTTCTTCCCGCCAAAACCACTGTAGGCCTAATAGTTTAGAGAACTGTGGTAGGCCTAATAGTTTAGAGATAGTTTATTTCTAAATAGTTTATTTCTAAATAGTTTAGGCCTAACTATCTCTAAACTATTAGGCCTAACAGTTTAGAGATAGTAAGGCCTAATAGTTTAATAAGATTACAGTTGGCCAAATAGTTTAGAGAACTGTGGTTTTGGCGGGAAGAACAAAACTCAGAGTTTTCAAAAACTTTTTTCGGGGGGATATCTTTTTGTATTTGTTGAATATCTTTGCAAACGCTGCCCCAAAATCAAAACAAAAAATATCAAAAATTATAGTTCAATTTTAGCTATTGTAAACCACCGAAATTGGCTGGATGATTCACCGCCTTTAAGTTTGTTGTGAAAAAAATGTGCAAATGAAAGCAAATTAAAGTAGTTACATTTTTTTTGGAGCACCCTGTAGAATATCTCTGCCACGGATGGGTCAAAAAAGGATAGAGTCAATGTTAATCTAGTATAATACGATCGGCCTAACTTAGGATACCCCATTGATTTTGCCTTTAGTCCTCGTTTAACTCTTGAATCATGCAGTTATTATACAGTCAAAGCAATTTTGGGGGATGTGCTGAAGGGAGGTTGAAGACTTAAGCAACACAAAAGTTGGAACCATGCATTACGGTATGGTCTGGATTTTGAACTCTGGCTATGCAAATTCCAATTATGCTCTTTTTAGTAGTACCTCCTACATAATTCTGGCAGATGAATGCTGCTTTATGATGGCAATTGGTTGTATCCCACTTTAAGGTATTGGTTTCTGGTGAAGCGTCATCAGTGCTGTCCAAAACAACGCATTTCTTACTAGCGGTAGCGTGGTGAGTGATTGTTTTATCTTTCCAGTTTTGATAGTCTCCGTAGCCCAAAACAGACAGGTCTCTCCAAAGGAACTTGCTCCCTCGACCAAGAGTTAAACCAAAGTAAAACGGAAGATCTGTAGCGGAATAGGTACCAGTATCACAAAACTAACCAAAAAAATGTAAAATTCAAATCTATACTTAAGAAACCGTATCAGCCTGGCAAACTTGATCTAAAATCGCTTCAAATATATTTCACCTTAACGGCATCACAATCAGTGTTAAAAATTTTTTTTAAAATACCTGGAAATCAACTAAAAAGAAAGCAAATGGCCGCTAAAATGTGTGAATTTTGGATTTTTCAGAAAGACTTTTATGAGTCACTATCATAGCACTACTAATCATTAATAAGATAAAATAGCTAAAATTCTAGCACCCTAGAGCGTATTGATATAGTATATACAGATATCAAACTCTTAGGTCAGAAGTTATTGGAAACACTAAATTCGGGGGTTTGGGAGAGGAAAAATGCCCCCTATCTAACGCCTAAATCAAAAGTCATGGAAACAACAAATTTAGTATGCATGGGAGTTTCACCAAAATTTTTAAAAAAGGAAGAAATTCTGAGTTGATGACGTCATCACTGTGACGTCATGGCCGTATTTTCGAAAAATGACCTCAGTTTTGCGATGACGTCATTGATGATTGAGATTTTGTAAGCTTATGCATGGGTTTGTTTTTGATACTAAATCATAAAATGCCTTAGACAAATTGATTACGTCGCAAAAACATTTTATGACGTCATTTAAGTTAAGTCGAAAATGCTCATATTTGAAAAGTGGCTTTGGCAAACCTCAAAATTGGAACTTTGCGTTACCTTATCAACTTCAAATTTTTAGAAGTTATTTGCAAATAAATTTGACTCAAAATCAAGTTGATTTAAAATGAAAAGCTTTTTTCCGAAGAAATTTAGTACAACAAAATCGAGAGGTGGAACAAAACCGCCCCTCCTACTTGTAAAATAGGGTTAATGATAACCTAAATGGTGCGCCACGTCTGATATAACCTGTAAAGTCACTAGTCATAGTGGTGCTTTTGAGCTGGTTCGCATAAATCGGTTGCAATCAGTACTGCTTTCGTGAGTAGGCTTGGCCTATCAACTTTTTGCTACAAATTTTTGTGTCAAGATTTGCTTTTTCACCTTAAAATGCGACGAAATACAAGTGAAGACCTTTTTTGGTCTTTTCTTGAAATTGACTTAAAAAATACTACCCTAATGCTGGTGAAGCTCATTCTTGGCTTGAGCAAGTAGAACATTTGGGATAATTACAGGCTAAAATCTACTCACTTAATTTTTTTAGGACGGCAGCAGAGGTTGCAATGCAGTTATGGTCCAAACAAGTCGGTTGCTAAATTTAGAGAGCAGTCTATTGATCCAGTTCCGGCATAATTTGGATAACACCATGACAATCTATTTTGACTTTCAGTTAATCTGCACTTCTAACCAGTCGAAAGAGAAAGCATGCTGTTAGAAGACTTTAGAGTTTTAGAAGTCTGATTTTAATTAATTAAAATGAGATGAAATGATCGGCTAATTTTTTTGGTTTGTGTTTTTCTGTGCTTTAGGTGAAGCTAAAATGCTTCCAACAGTTTTCTTGCCTTCGTCAGACTGTTTACTTAAATTATAGTTCGAAAATGATTTTCGTACAAAAACAATTCATTTGGTGATTTTTAAAGCGGCCAAAAACCTTTTGGCCAAAATTTGCCTCTCATATTAATTTATCGGAATTGCAATCAAAAAAGTAAGCAATGTACCGTAATCAAAAAAATAATGTCTCTTACTGTTTGTAAGTGCGTTGCGTAGAAATAATTGATTTTCTATCTCATCTTGTACCATCTGGTTATATATTTTTGCCAGAACACCAAAAAACTTTTCCTCACAAAAGCGATCAGCTTCAAAATATGTAAAAGGATCACCAACTATTCTATATCTAAACTGATCAAAATCGAACGTTATGATATCGAAAGAATATTCTTCTTGGGCGTAACTCAAATAAATCCCAATTGAATTAAATAAAAAACACCATCTCAACCAAATAGGCATATATTTGCTTTTCTTAAGTTGTTTAAATAATTTTTTTTTGAATAGTAATTAAAATGCCATATCAAAATCATTTCAGAAAAAAAAAATTATACTGAAATAAAAAATTGATATTACATCCTATGACATAACAAAGTAGTATAATTTCCTTTCAAAAAAATTTTTATGCTTCTAATTGTCAGTAAAAAAACAGGACAACTCATTTTATATCAATGAAAATGAATGAGAACCAGTCATAAACAATAACATAACTTGTCGCGGCAGTTGAGTCGCGAAAGAACGGATCACTGAGTGGTTTTCGAGTTAAGTAGCTTAGTAGCCACCACAAAGACACAGCGATTATTTCAAAGGTAGTACATTTTTTTTATAAGAACCAGTAATTTTGGGATCGAAGCTACAGTAGCTGTTTTTGGATTTTTACATTTTAGCCTAATTTGTTCTGAAATTGTCTTGAGTTATATTCTTGCTTGGATGAAAGTTGCCTTTTGGTATAGAATATGATTTTTGAAATGGGCTTTAGAAAGATCAGCAATTGCAATTTAGAAAAGGTCAAGAAAACTCTACAGATTTCTTAAAATTGCATTGCACTAATCCTTGTTCCTAATTATTTTTAAATCGAGACTGGAATTGTTCTTAAATTGTTAAAAAATTGTTCTTGCAAATAGAATGTAATACGGTTATTAATTATGTGTTAACACTATAACTAGCATTATTTTGCCTTAAAAAAAGCCTTCATTTGTTTTTGAGAAATCGCGTGGTGTTTTTTTCAGTGTCTAATCATAGACTTTTTATTTATGGTAGACTAGAAACAGACAGGCGGAGAAATAGAGAAGAGCATTGAAGAAAATAAAGTTTGCTATTGTTGCAAAAGTTTTTGCGATCACGCGTATTCGACTGATTTGATTGGAAATATTCGTAGAAGGAGCGAACTGCATGTGAAGAAAAAAGTCACCCTGATTGGGCAAATCGGCATATTCTAAAACAAATGAAACCGCAAAGAAAAAAAACTGCCAGTTTCCAGTCTACCAATAAAGAGTCTATGGTCTAATCATTGGTAAATCAGTGAACCTTTACTTCTTTCGATGTTGGGTGAACATTTTTGCTGGGTTTTGCGTTTTGCCACAAAGTAGATGAGGTGTCAGAAAAAAATCAAATTATAGCAATAGAAAATAGCTAGCGCTGCCAGTGAAGTTGGTGGCGGCTACTATCAGACCAAATTGCTGCAACTAATTTTTTGTAATTGCAAGAACTAAGCAATGGTGGTTTGATGTGGGTGTCAAGCTATATCATGTTTTCTTGACAAGAACAATTTTAAAAGAATACGAGGTCCATTTTTGTTCTAAAAAATTAAGAACAAATTAAGATTATTGCCAGCGTCAAAAAATTATTAAGAACAAACAAAAAAGAATAAATTTCAATTATAAAAAAAGAACCTAAATTCTGTACTAATTCGAAGCAATAGAATTTTAGAAATGTTTACTATTTAGTATTAGTAAGCAAAATTGCAACTGATTCGAAATTATAAAGCGCCGTTGCGTTCTGCGCAGGCAATTTAGAAAAGTTTTAGACCAGTGGTTCTCAACCTTTGATGGTCTGTAACCCCCTTCCGGAGTCTCTCAACACCAGTGGCTCCCTGCGCGGCTAGAAAATTGACTGTTGCAATATCAAACCATTGAAGACCAAACTTAAAGGCAGGCGCGTAGCCAGGAATTTGCAATGGGAGGGGGGCTTTTTTGGAAGCTGGAAACAACATCAAACGATCTTTACTCAGACTTTGATCAGTGTTAAACCAGATTGAGGCGGTTTTTCTGGCAAATTTAAGGTGATCTCAAAAAAAAACAGGTCCTCACTGAAATGGAGTCCATTTTTCTGTCCAAATTCAGGTGATCTCAAAAAAAAAAAAGGTCTTCGTCTCGAACCACAGGTGTTTTTTCCAGAATTTTCTTTGCGGAATTTCCCAGAATTGTCGTTCACATTCATGACCAAAATAGG
Organism: Trididemnum nubilum; assembly: GCA_963965965.1. Lineage (NCBI taxonomy): Eukaryota > Metazoa > Chordata > Ascidiacea > Aplousobranchia > Didemnidae > Trididemnum > Trididemnum nubilum. The sequence goes on along the minus strand of OZ014477.1, from coordinate 10,110,727 downwards.
TATTTTTTCGTCCAAGGTCCCGTGGCCTCCTGCTTAACGCCCGTGGCCCCCGGTTGGGAACCACTGTTTTAGACAATCGTTTAAATTAAAAAATCTCGCCTATTCTTTTTAGCAATTTCACGTAAAAAGCAGTCAAAAAAGCGTTTGCTCAAGCTGACGGAGCATTGCGAAATAAATACAGTAGAATTTACCTAATTCATCATCTCAAGGGGATTAGAAAACAGTGACGAATTAGGGAGCTGACGAATTAGGCAAACAGGTAAAACTCTATAACGACTAACACTCTATAACGGCTTGTTTACTTGGCGCTTATTTTGCTGTTAACGCAGTGTGTTACGCTAATTGTTGAATATAATGCGCTTAAACAGAACACGAATCATATAGTACACAGATGATACAGAAAGTTGTTGTAATCAAATTTATTATTTAGCAAATAAATGTGTGGTTTTGGTTTTGCTCCATTAGAGGCTTTCTTTGCCTCTATGTTCTGTTGCATTTTGGACACGTTGGATAACATAGAGTAGTAGCGAGCTAATGTCCGAGGATGCTCTTTTTTACACTTAATCTCTGTAATTTCTGTACTCCATTGAAACTCTTTAAGACTCTCAGCTGCTATAGTTAATGTTCTGAAGTTAAAACGCGCTTTGCACATCGTCCTACTGTGTTGCTGCAGCGAGATTTCCCTGTTGACTATTAATCCGATTACGACTCTTTGTTTGTTTAAAGGGGAACTCCGGCCTAGTGAAGTTATATATCATAAAATACGCCACAAAATTCTAAGACTTGCAGAAAAACGAACTCGCTACGTTTTATAGTTTTGATGAAATCCGCAAAAAACTGCGTGAAATCCTCTTCCACATGCATGCTTTATTATAATCTGATTACGCGATTTTAACGTATATTTTGCACTTTTTTGCTTTGTGCCGAGGCCCAAAGGGGGGGAGGGCAAGGCACAATACCCCCGTCACTAAATATGCCCCTGGATGTGCATGTCTTAATAATCACAGCATATTAATCACAGCTTGAAACCATTCAACAAGAGTTTTCAAAAGGTGTGGTTTGTTAATGCTGTTTTTTTATAAAAAGTTTTATGTATGATAAAACATATAAGTATATTTCGGTTGGTGCTTAGATGTCTTTTAGTTGCCAGAAAGGATAATTTGACCGGTGTTTCAACCGGCTTGACCGGCCAGTCAAAGATTCTTTACCCGACCGGCAACCCGACCGGTTTCCATCTCTGAACCAGCCTCAACCTAAAATTTACTGAATTTTCTTTATAAAAAAAGAGTATATACTGTACACTGTGTACTGCCCTATTATACTTGTACGTCGTTTACCTTCGATTAATCACTCATGCAATACAGTTAGTGCAACAAAGGGATGTCTATTGGAACGATATCAAGACATAGACCCTCAAGATTTAAATTTTTTTAACTGCTTGAATTACGAAGGTGAAATCTGAGAGTGTTACAAAACTTAGCACCGACAAAAAACGTTTTGTTCTTCATTGGAGTATTTACATGCGCTTGCAAAATTTTCTACACCTAAAGGAATCAAACCCGCAACTTAATAGTATCGCTTAGAGTTCAACGCTATAAGACTGAGCCTTCGCATGTCACAATACACAGCCTATTTTTAGTTCGTTAAGTAAAGTTCAAAGAATATAGCACAACACAAAACAGAAACAAAGACAATTATTATTTCAAAATCACTTCACAAGCGAAAATCAGGTTTTCAGTGGTATTTCAGAAAACATCATTAGTGTAATTATAAAAAAATTTCTGTCGAAATAAACCCATTTTGAAGGTGAGAATTCAAATAAATCCTGTGCTTTGCTAAGATAGATTTCAACTTTTTAACCATATTAATCGCATTGAAATACTGAGATAAATCTTTTTTTAGTGATACAGAAAAATAAAGTAATAGCTCAATATACACTAGTCATGAACTCACAAAATGTAAACATTTAGACAAACTTTACCTGTTAGTTGTGACAAAGGTTCAAGATCAAGGGGCCTTATGCGGTATTGTTTAGATCAACCTGCATGCCTTAAGGTGTCACCAAAGACTTATCTTTTTGTCTGGTTTAGCATAAATTGCGCTTTCATGCGCTTGCGGATAACGCAGCGGTAAAGAATCTGACTCAAACTCGCTAGGGCGGAGGTTCGATTCTCTGCTGTTGCAGATTCCACAAGAGCGTGTAAATACCTCTGTTTAAAAAAGTGTCGTTTTGTATTCTTTCTGAATTTATGTTCATCCTGTTTTATTAAAAAAATAACAATAATTAAATTGTGCTTTCATGTCCCGGCATTTACAGCTAATTAAGCTGTGTTTTGACTTCACTACAACATAATTTGAATAAACAAAAAAATTTGTCATGTTAATTTCCCAAAGACTAACTATACATGAATTTTGGACATGAGATAAGAGTTGTTATACGAAAAGAAAGGATGTTCCTGCGGAAAACAGGGCTCCACTTAAAACAATTTAGGGGTGCGGTTACACTTTTAAAACAAAATGATGACCTAAACAATTTTTATGGAACGGGTTGCGTATAGGTTGTATTATCTTAGTTGTAGATTTTTTTGGTAATAACTGATATACAGGTATTTGGGCCGAGGCAAACTTGAAAATGAATTGTTCTTATTTTGTCTGAAATTGTTTAGTGCGTAAAGCCGGAAAGATTGGAATGACAATGATAGCGTGCGATAAGCTATTGCCTTCCACCTTTATATAGTATATCATTTGCGCTGAATCAATCCAAATTTTCTAAATTATTTGAATAAGATTCACAGCCACCTCACCCCGATGAGCTCAACGGCATAACAGCCTGCTCGTGTTCATACTCTATAAATTTGGTGCTGAAAATATGTGAATTTGTCATTAAAAAGCAACGCCACCATAAAGCAAAGTGCATTTGCAAAATTAAATGATAATGCACTGTAGTTCAGTTGTAGTATCTACTAATACGAATTCAATGAGCGTAAAACAGTTTGAAGCTCAGCAAAGAATTTCTTTGCCGTTTTGCATTGTCAACGGGGAAATCAAATGCAGTCGATCACTTTTGACCTAAAAACTATTCAACAGCCTGCAGAAAGTATCTCACCTACTTTTTTGAAGTCATTTTTAAGATTTTAGTACAAAGATAGCGAACAAAAATTTGAGAAGAAAAAGTAAGATCTCAGCATTTTCTAAACAAGAAGTTTGCTGCTCCATAGATTTATCTTATATTTTAAAATTAGCCGAAAATTTTGATTTAAAATCTCGAAATCTGCCAAATGCACACACTATGTACTTTAAGTTTTAAAGATTTCAGATACCAGTATAACCTCGGCATCTGAGTAACAATTTGCCGTATGATTTATCGATATTTCATAAAGTGCCTTAGGTAAAAGCCCTGGGCGAAACGAAGCCACAAATTTATTTGTAACTATACTAGTTTGAGCAAAGAAATATCTTGAAAATCGTTGCTTACGCGTTTGTAGTTAGTCGATAACAGCAGCATGAGGTCCAGCTATATTTGCCCGAAGTTAATATCTTGGTTGACTGAAAAGTTGTTAGGTACAGTTTGCCTAAATTAAATCTTAAAAGTTCTTGGCATGACGAATGGTGCAGAGAAGGAAGCCATGGTACTAACTCCGCTCTAATTGGCATGATAAGATATAATGATGATGTGTACAAACTTACTGTAAAGAAAGTCTGAGATTTACTTGAAAAGCGACTTTTGGAGTACAATATGCCTAATAAGGCATAACTGCAGTAGATTCAAAGGCAATCTAGTCAGTGGTTACTCAGCGCATACTAATGTTTGAGTGCATAGTCCCTAAAGACTATAGACGAGCAAAGCCATTACACGTAATGTTGTATTTGAAATAAACAAAACTATAAAAAGAAACAGAATCAAAATTCCTGGAAAGATAGATTTTATGCAGAATGAATAGTGGAAAGCGAAAACAAAACAGGGGTGCCTGAAGTTTTTCAATGGAGGGCGAAATTAGACCCAGTGAGGTTGCGTGTGGGATGTTCAAGTCAACGAAAACCGCAATGAGAAAAGATCCTTTGGCAAACGGTAGCATTTTGCAGGGCAAAAAAATCGAACTCGAGCCGGGTTCAATTTTTGGCGAGCAGGACTTTGGGCACTCTAACTTAACACTACGTCAATTTTTTTTACAGCAGTTAAAATTTAATGTAGTTCCTTGCTACGTTATACTGTAATCTCATTATAATTGTATTTTCATTCCCGTGAATGATCTATGAGTCACCTGAGCGTTAGTTTCAGCACAGAGCAGCAGTTATATATTTAGATACTGTTCAGTATATTGGACTTAAGGGGGGTAGGGGAGCGGTAAAAACTCAGACAACGAGTTTCAAGGTAGCGGGTTTCATTTTTTGTCGTTCAAAATTTCTCAAGTACTACAAAATTACCTGTCAAAAACTGTCGGATGTTCGTATTGAAATGGTATTATTGAAAGGTTGATAAAAACGTGACTTAGATAATACTAAAGACCTCTCATTCAGAAAGTTTAAAAGAAAGCAAAGAAATTTTTTTGAACTCCATCTGATAATTTTCTTGTGTCTATATTTTCAAATTATAAGGTGGCGAATTGAATAATGTTTGTATACGTATAATCTTCCTAAAATTATGTTAATCATCTAAATTATTTTCTAAAAATACCAAATTTTAGTAACTCTAAGCCAGCACTTTACTATTGTAGCTCTTGTTTTGTCTTTTCTTTTGTTTTTTGTTTTTTTTAGTCTTTGCTTCCTTGTGTTTTTTTTTTTGTCAGTTCGTTGTAGCTCGAAAAAAGATGCCATATCTTTTAATATGACTTTCCAGAGTGGCTGCAGACTCGAAGACCTCGCGGTCCCTTCGCTGTCACTCAGGTGCTGCTTTCTTCACTAATAATAAAACTATACGATCTCTGTTTTATCTGTTTTGCTTTTTTGTTTATTTAGGGGCGTCAATAAACAAACTTGAACTTGAACTTAGTCTTATTCAGAGCTAAAAAACTATTGCTCTACATTTGAAATGTACAAGTCTTGGCACTAGCTTTGGATTCCTTGGTTTAAATTTTGTTAATATCTCGAAAAGTTCTCATGGACTACAGCAATTTCAAGACGTTGCTCTGAGCTTTTGTTCTTTTTGTTGTTGTTGTTGTTTTTTTGGGAAGAAAGAAAAGAAAATTGGTCTTTTCTCTATACAAGTCAAAGATTAGTTTTTAAAAATGCATTTTCAGCTTCTTTATAGTAAAAATTTAATATAATTAAGGTGAAATTGACTTAGCTAAATCATGTGTAGCAAATTTGGAATAAAATGCATGAAATGGCTCTTGTTTGTTTTTAATATCTTATTTTTTGTAAGTATTGCTTATTATTGTTATTGATACACTCGTTTGTTCCATCTGTTTAGCCCTATTTTTTACGGAAAAGAACGTAATTTTGCCTATTTTTTCGTGATAAATCTTTTCCGAATTAATTTTTTTTACAACCAATTCGACATTGTTTCAAATTTATTCACAAATAACTTTTAAAAATTTAAAGCTGATAAAGCTAGGAAAAGTTTTCCAATTTTGAGGTTTCCTTAGATTGCTTTCCCAAATCCGAACAATTTTTGGCCATACTTAACTTAAATGACGACTTAAGACGTTTTTGTGACGTGACTTGTTTAACTTAAGCATTTTAAGATTTAGTTTAAAAAAACAAACCTAAGTACAAAATTTGATTCGCTTATGACGTCATTGAAAATGACATCATTCAAAAAATATGGTCGGGGCGTAACTATGATGACGTCATCAAATTTAAAAAAGATTTTTTTAAAAATTTTGGTGAACACTAACCCGCTTAATAAGTTTCCAACTGACCGGTTTGCTTGCTGTAGTGCAAGCACTACAGACTGCTTAATGTTGTGAATAAGATTGCTCTTAACACTCTGCAGTTGTTCATTAATGGGTCCTGACTTTTAAGAAAAGAAAAAACTCTTCTTGTACATTCCTGTAGTTGTAAATATTTACATACTTCAACCAAATTGAGCACTATAGTCCCAAAGTCATTACACCAACAATGCGTTTTTAGAACTCTAAATTCTTAATATTCAGTATTTGTTGTTTATATTTCTTCAAATTGAGCTAATAATGTTTATTATCTACAGTTTTTCGGCGGAGTACTTCTTGGATTAGGAATATGGATTACAGTGGACTCCGACAATTTTCTGAGCGGTATTAGCACCAACTCCGCCGTTTTTGACGCCGTCTATATAATCATAGCAGTGGGAGCGGCATTGATGTTAATTTCATTTTTTGGCTGCTGTGGAGCTTTGAGAGAAAATAAATGCATGCTTGGAGCGGTAAGAGTACCGGTATTGTGTGAAGTAGAGTGGGTCAAATAATTTTTTTTTTTTTTTTGATTTTTATAATTCTACATTATGTACGGAGTTTACTATTCTATGTACTGACTCAAAACAACCAAAAAAAATGTTGTACGCTGTTTCTACGCCTTACGCATTTTGCTCAAAATTTTAATGATATTTACCTGTTTTTTGTCATTTTTTGTGAAAATATGAAGGTGATCGACATAAAAAAGAAAGGTCAATTTTGCATTTAGAATAAATTTTAGAAGTTGTTGGGCTTCTACTTCCTATCTACAGAAAAAAAAAGCTATGGTTTTGACGCCACCAATTGTACTGAACGATCGGTTTCATACAAAAATGAATAGTATTACGGCGATGCAGCCACCGACATCAACTTAATGTTCATAATATCGTTATTTATTGACCCATCATTACCAAATACTTTCAAGAGTATGAGTTTTCAATAAGACAATATCGAAATCTGTTTTCACTTGGGTACTACCCTACCAAATTAGGATCAGATTTTGCCTGTTATTGAATTAATTGGACCTATTTTTGAACGGTAAAAACTCGAAAAACGTCACACAATTCTGCATTTGGATTTTCAGCATGTTTTAGTCTGGCAATGATTTCTTACAAAGCTGATGTAATTCGACACTATAGAAATATACACCGCACTAAGATGTTGTAAATTATGGTGAAAAACTAACAGCAAAGCAAAGCCAGCGTATTGTTTTCACTGACCTGCAAAAGATATGAGCTGCGTTCTCATTTTCAACTACATTATCTTGAAAGGCATATTGCTGCTTGAAAGTTGAAGTCTACTGAAATGTGTGTCAAAGCTCAACAAACTTCCATCAGAAAAAAGATCTGGTGAAAGTTAATAGTTTGCTTGTTCCATCTGAACAAACTTCCTGTTTTCAATCTGTTGATGACGTTGACGGAAAAGGAACTGGGCCCAACACGTTTGTACGTAAAATTGGAAAACAAATCAAGAAATTTGTGCACCACTTATCTGCCGCCTCTTTTTAACCAATTTCAGTTTATCTTCCACGACTTTCACCCGATATTGTGAAGGATTTGAGTACTGACCTATGTTAATTATTTAAGATATGCCAAGCTGTCAGCATTGGAAAAATATCAAAAGAGCTTAGTACATGTTCTCCAGGAGCATTATTATCACCCTCGCTGGCTGACCCGTTCAAACAGAATTCTTCCTTTGTGCATCAGTACTTCAAACCCATCCAAAAATCTGAAGGTTGTAATGCTGCTCTATGCACCAGGATAGTTTCATATGAAATTTCATCCAAGTGTGAGTTACAGTGGACAAAAATTTCTGGCACATTTTATCCTTATGCAGATAATTGAGAGAGGAACATCCAGCGATTGTGGTTTCTTGCCTTAACAATTTCTGGCACATTTTATCTTTATCCAGAAAATTAAAAGAGAAACATTATGCGATTGTAGTTTCCTGCCTGAACAATTGATTGATTGATTGGTCCGTTTTTATCCTCCTCGTAGGAGGAAGCGACGGAGGCGCTTTTATTTTGGCTAATAATGCTTTTTTTTTGCTCATTCAGACAACCTTCTGGTAGCCATGTTAGCAGATGAACGCCAAAGAGTGCGACTGCGAGCACTCACCTTGATTTCTTGCTCAATAGTGGAGCAGATAAAGCAACAAAATTTTGCAATTCCAAAAATCAACCCTGAAGCAAAAGATTACACAGAAATGATCATACTGGAAAATGAACTCACAATACCTTCTCTACTAAAAGGCACAACTAACTTTGCAGATATAGAGCAAGTTCCTCCATGATTTAAATTGACGTCTTTCCTTGCCATAGCCAAGCCGTTGAACGGATGGTCGCTGCAGTTACTCAAGCAGCCGAACTAAAAATTGGCTGCGAAAATAGGCATCGAACAATTTTGAACAGTTCCTTCCAGAAAATTACTACCAATGTCAGATGTTTGAAACCAAAAGCGATTGGACTACTCAAAATCAGCTTTGAATCATCAAGTGTATTTGAGCTTGCTGAAATGTTGATAAACTTTTGGACGCATTATTTGGTTATATGAGTTGAGGCTAGGTTCTTTTCTTTCATATTAAAAATTACTGTAGATTCAATCAAAAATGCTGTTCTAAATTCATTTGGACGCCATCTAGTTTCAGTAGGTTTTTAACGTAATCGATAATATTATTCATCAAATTAATTTAGTTTCTCAATTACAAGCGGTTTATTGGATCAATACCAAATGATTCATTGCAAAGTTGTGTGCAAAATTGTAAACCATTTCATAATTAAGTTGTCGCAAACAGTTTAAATCTTCCTAAACCTCATTTTTAATCCAAAAACTTTAATATTGATGAGCAACTAACCATTTACTACGCTCAAATAAGCTAAAAATGGGCAGAAAATGGCAAAAAAGACGAAAATTTGGATGAAATGTGCGACATCTAGAATATTCGCCCAAACTTTGTTTTTGCATTTTTTGAGCTAGTACACGGTAATAAACTCCTTGCATAGTATGGAACTTTAAAAAAATTTGGCCCCGCCCAAGTGTGGAGACTAAGGCAATGTCTATACATGATTCGACAGTTTCTGGTCATAATTAGGGTTTTAAAAAGAAAGGGACTATTTTATTAGAAATTTAATAAAATGTTTATCTACTTTTTTTTAATTCGGACCCAAATCTACCTCAAAGTGATATCCGTACTTTAAAACTAACATCAAACTAACCTTAACTCAAACCTTAATCTTTACCCTTAAAAAAACAAATAAAAAATGCAAGGAAGAATATTCCTCATTTTCGTTTTATTCTCTTTAACTTGAAAATTTTCGGTGCAGTCGTTACTCCCAAACAGAAAATGAAAATTACCCGGAGGAATATTTCTTGGTTAGTCATTTTCCTTTCATTCTTTTCAATTTGAAAATTTTAGTGAAATAGTCACTCCCTTCAAAAAATGCTCAATATTAAATTTTTTTGTAATTACGTCTTTATTTACCAAGTTGCCTTAGCCAGGAGACAGCAAAGAGCCTATCGGTTTTCGAGTCAAGCAACCACCTGCCCCACTGTCTACCACACACAGTGGAGGTTTCACACTGTCCCTTTTTATTGCTGAACGTCCAGCAGGAAGCTGTGACTACCAATTTTTATAGTTTTTGGTTTGACCCAATCGGAATCGAATGCGAGTCTACCGTTCCAATTGCAGTCGCGCAGATTTGCCTATACTGTTCAATGTACCGGTACTGTAAATATTTTTGACAGTTTTTTGCGCTGGTTCTTGTGATCTTTGCGGCTGAAGTAGTGGGGAGCGTACTTGCGTTTGTTTTTTATCCACAAACTGAGACTACCGTTATTGCCAGCTTTAAGGAATACCAAATCAAAAACGGGAGTGAAGTACGAAATGCTGCCTCTTATGCTTGGGATGCCTTGCAAAGATCAGTAAGTTTGCTTGATTGTACGATCATTTTTGAGTTAGTTGCTGCTCACAGTGGCAACGTAGCTAGTGTCTAATTAACCTATGGGTACACTGAATATGTATTCCCTTTGGCGCTACTTCTTTTCAGAAACTATTGAGCCCCAAAACAAGGCTTGAGTCCGACTTCAACCAGTAAAAGTTGGTAAGAAATCACTTTAGATATATTCAGTATTATATAAATGTTAACGCCGGTCTGTTAGTCGAGCGGTAAAGCGTTCGTTTCTGCTCTGGAGCGGAAGAATCTGAGGTTCAAACCTCAGACCGGTCATACTGGGGACAGAGTGTTGCCAACAGCTAGCCACCGCCGCGATATTTCTTCAAAAGGACCTGTGTTGCTCGCAATCGCAATGACGCAGAGACGGGCCTCGCAAATTAGTTACGGTACACGCTTCGGCGTAATACAGCAAGTAGAATAAGAGTTTTGATTTGATGAAAAGCATGGTTCCTCCCATCACACCTAGTCCAACTTTGCTGAAGTAAAACGAGTTATTTTTTCTTTGCAATGTTACGTAAATCGGTGCTGCTAAATAGTTCTTGAAGACTTCACAGAATAAATCATTCACAGCCATAAAACTTAAAATCTAAAAACAATGAACTAAAACCTTTCATAACGTGTTTCGTATTTCGACAAAACAGTCTGCAAAGGGTCTTAAGGTGGATTCGCACAGTAACCTTTATGATCCGCTTTTGTCCGATTTTTTGTATTTTTTTCTTCTCCAAGAAAAAATGTTCCTTTTCGTCCGCATTTTTGTATGTCTTAGAGGTGTAAGTCGGGCGGGGTTTTTCGGGTTGGGTTCGGGCTTAAGATGTGACAAAACTTCGGGCTTAATTCGGGCCTGACACGTGCCTTGTGTTTGAGGTCGCTACTAAAACATATCAAAATATCTTTGCAACACTCAATGAAGACTTCATTGTTAAACTTCAACACCATTATTAGTACACAATTTTTTATTATTGTGTATATTGCATTACAATTTGTCAATAAATAGTTTTATTTAGCTACAGCAAACTAAATTTATTTAAAAAAGGAAGCAATAAACCGCATACAATTTTTAGACCTAACTTAACTTTAGGGCTTTTATTAGGTCCTTGTTCGATCTTCAATTATTAATTTTCGGGTTCGCGCTTGAACTAGTTGACCTATTTACAACTCTAATATGTCCATTCCCGCACTAACTAGACTGCCCCATACTGAACAAAACTTTTCCGAAAAAAAATTTTTGTTACAGGGTATAAGCCTTATTTTGAAATATCGGTCGCATCATTCATACGCAAAGTTTTTAAACAAAATTTTTTCAACACGTAACAGTCTACTTAGTGCGAACTACTATATGGATTCATAAAAATGCGGACGAAAAAGAACTTGCTTTTTCATGAAGAAGCGAAAACGTAAAAAAAAACTGAAACGGAAGAAAAGCGGATACTGTGCAAATCCGCCTATAGTTTTTAGATTTTAAATTCTGTGGTTTGTGAATGATTGATTCTGTTATTTTTTCTTTACAGTTTGCGTGTTGCGGGTTCGATTCAACTGATAACTGGGTGAAACACACAAACGGAACTTTTCCTACCGATGATGGAGCCATGGTCCCGGAATCTTGTTGCCCTCTAACAGAGTCCGATAACTTTTCCAATTTGACTGCTTGTGGCTTACTACAGGAAAGATATTGTAAGGAAAATTGTAGAGACGATTTACGGCTGCTCGAATAATTAATTAAGCAGAAAAGCCGTTTTTCTTCGTAGTTTGTTTTTTAGCTTTATTGTACTTTAGATATGGTTTGAGTATCATTTTTTATATTTAACAACTTTTAAAAATCTTAGGTTATAACAAACTAAGTATTTCAGCAAAAGCAACAAAATAGCTACGGTATCACTACTAACAGGTTAAAGGAACTATATGCAGATTGTTTAGTATGTCTGCATAAGTTCGATTCCTTAGGGAAATTAGAGCTACGGATATACAAACAATAGGATGAACTATAAAGCCATATCGGTCATTATTTTCAGGCGCGAAAATAATTGGTTATTATAGGTTCTTATTAGGTCATAGAAGATTATCGTTAGTGATTGCATTGCTTAAAATTGCATAAAGAGTGTGAAGCAATGAAGGATCCAGCCAATTCCGATAGTTCACAATAGCTGAAATAAAAATATAATTTTTAAAAAGTTTTTTTTCCATTTGAGGTTGCCGTTGCAAAGGTATTTAAGAAATGCAAAGAGATATCACCCTATAAAAAAGTTTTGGGAAATCCTGAATTTGTTCTCCCAGTTCGAATATACTGAAAAAGGGGAGGTTTTGCCAAATTCGGATTGGTCATGTGATGTGACTGAAAGGATTAACATTATTCGGCAGTTTATGCTGAGAGAACAGATTCAGAGTTTCCAAAAACTTTTTAGGGGTATATCTCTTTCTAGTTTGTTGAATATATCTTCGCAACCGCAGTCCCAAAATGAGAACAAAAAAATTTCAAAAATTGTATTTCGATTTTAGCTTTTGTAAACTACCAGAATTGGCTTGATGCTTCACCCCCTTTAATAGCAGTTTCCAGAAAAATCGTAAGCATGAGGGAAGATTTTCGGAGGAAGAAAGCCAAATCTGTAGATCTATCTAGTTTATCAAAAATCAAACATTTTGAACATGCTGCTGATTGCTAAACAGTGGACACTGGACATGGCACAGAATAATGCACAACGCACATGCGAAAGAAATTACTTTAAAAACTTTAATACCTCACGCCAATAAAATGAGGCGTGAGAAATAGTTTTCGAACGACCAAAAAAAGTTAATCTTGCACGGTCACTTCCTTTTAACAGTATTTGCGTTTTTTTGTTTTTTTTTCGATAAAGACTATGCAAGCCCTTGCCAGATGAAGATACAAACTTATTTTTGGGTGATTGGCGGCGTCGGTCTTGGAGTTTTGGTTATTGAGGTAATAAGTGCATTAACACTTTTTATCGATTGGCTTTAAAGCTTATGTCATAAAAATACACAAGATACGTAGTCGGTACACGGGACGATAAAAGATAGAGGATTTAAACCGTAAGTGTTTATTTTCTGGTTGATCAAGCAAAGACTTTGATTGAGATAAACCAAAGACGGTAAATGGCAGGGAGTGTAAGAGCTTGGTTCCAGGTTGGGTCAAACCAAATTAGTATTCACAGTTTCTCTGCTTGATGTTCAGTTTTATAAAAATATACAGTAGTGCAAAGCCTCGGCCGTATGTGGTAGGCAAGTGAGCGGGTGGTAGCTGGACTAGCTTCAATCAAAGACCGCGCAAAGTACGATCTGTCCATTTAAGAAAACTTGGTAAATAAAATAAGTTGTAATTAGAGATTACAATAGTAAGTTTTGTCTGAACCCTTTTCCAAATTTTGGTTTCGATTTCACATGCAGATGTACTTCTGTTAGAGTCGCATAGTTTTTTGTACACTACAAAAATTGCACTTTTTCTGTCTGTTTTGCGATTAAATCGATTAAAATTTTGTTTTTCAGCTTTTGGCAATGATTTTTTCCTGTTGTGTATTTTGCTCCATAAACAAGGAAGAATAAAAATGCATTGTTTTCTTTTCTCCCAACTTCGAGATGATTTTCCATGAAAGAAATCGTGGATATGACGAAATTTCTTTACTGTTATAACCGTTTGCATGAGATTTTATTGTACTGTATTTAAAGTATTTGTTACTTTTAGCCATCTTATATTGCTACGTTATAAAATGCATGATTGCACAACTTGGCAACTAACCGGTTTTAAAAAGTTCATTTCTCGTGAATTTTGTGTGGATGTCTCTATACATGAATTATTGAAATCAAATACAATCCGAATTTAAAAAATTTTATAAAAATTTTGGTCAAATATTCAGAAAACTATCTTTTTATCACTAAATTTAAAAAATGGCAACACTAGCGAAAAAAAAAGAGACTTGTTAAATTTAAATAGAGTTAACTCAAAAACAGTAGGAGATAGGAAGCACGATTAATAAAAACATTTTCAAGATTTTTTTGCGATTAATTAATCAGAAGATTATAATGTATTGACCCAATTCCAACCTCTCAAGGTGTGGTCTACATGACGTACTCAAGGGTATAAAGGCTCGGTCTTCATAATGGGCGGAAAAAAATTCGGTTTCCAGCCTACAAGCCTTTCCAGCCTACAAGCTGTCAGTAGAGTTCGCTAAAACAAATTGTAAGGATGCGCTGGTACGCTCACAATTTTACGCACAGCTTAGACAGTGCTTAAGGCTTACAGTCGCTGCTGCATTTTATCAGTCTGTTTTAACAATTTGCAATTCATATCCAGCACGATATATCGATGACATGCGAGCTGTAGTTGGTTAAACTTACAAAAGAAAAAGACAACTCTGGTACAGTTACCAAATCCAATTATTTATCCCAAGTTTTGGATTTTTTAGCCAGAATTGGGATTTGGCCAAGATTGTTGTTTTCTTCAAGTTTTAACATATTTTTGAGTTCCGATTCTGAGTTGGGATTTTCGATAGTTTCAATCTGGCAACACTGAAGGCTGGTGCCATTACAATTGCAAGCCATAAGAATTAAACAGGTTTAAATTTTCACAATATTTACAGACGTCAAATTAAATTTTTCTTTATTCTTACTATATTACGATGAAGCGTACGAGGACGAGTATGCAGGCTCCATCTCCGCATCATTACGCCCGGGTAACACAGTTCCTCTCGAAGAAATGTCGTAGTGGTGGCAAGCAGATGGCAACACTCTGTCCGACTTGATTGTCCTGAGACTTGAACCTCAGAGTTCCCACTCCAGAGAAAACGTTGCCATTTGACGGATTAGCTGTTTCCAACTTCTGAGTTTTTACAGATGTACTGTAATACGCTGAAATTTTGCATTGTTATACTGTAGGCCAATGTTGCTTCATTAGGTCTACCTGCAAACATGTCTTAGTAAAAATTTTACAGCGTTGGCAAGCCGTTACCAACACCGTCCTTTTAACCGGTCTTAGAATTGAACCCTAGACTTTCTGTTCTTGGCCCAAGCTTGTTAATCTGTTGACCAATTGCTTGGGTTGCTGAAGGCTTGACACTTACGGCACTAAAGGCAGAAATAGTTTCGTGTACTGAGTGACTGATATAAAATCTGCTATAACTTGATGCACGCTCGCAAACAATTTACGCAAACTATACCAACTGGCCAGTTGTAGGGCCTGGCATTTAAAGGAGTAGGGTTTAAGATCACGATTTGAAATACCGCTTCTAAAGTTTTCTGGTTAATAGAAAACACTCCATGAAGGCAATTTGTTTTAGTCTTAGCGCTGAATAACATTTAACGCGGTTACCTCATTTGAAATAATAACAATAATTGAAAGTATACATTACCGGTACTTACACATTATTTTTTAAGTACTTACACACGATAATTAAGAAACTCTAAGAAAATAAGTTTGGCTTTAGCTGTTAAGAAAACAAAAAATTAATTGCAGTGGATAATTGAGAATAGATTATTTAATTCTAATCTTGGTATAGCAAGTAGCAGCTTTTTAGTCCATTGCATGCTTTTGCTAGTTACCGTAGTTTTATGTTAACATCTGGTAGCACAACTACATTTTCTGTCGGTGACCAGCTCAAATCTCCTTGATGAAAATGTTAGGCTTGTCCCTGCATGTTACACATTTGAACTGAATTCCCAATGGAACATCGCAGCTGATCAGTAGAATAAGAAAATTGCTTGCCTGATGCTTAGCTGCATTGAGCAAGCGTGAGGGGTGTTGAAAATCGATAGAAATGTTCAGTGACAGACAGACAGCAAGCAGTTGAATTTATTCATACGATTCTGGTTTTGGTTTGCCAATAGGTAAACGTAACTTCGGTTTTAGAACCGGAAAACCGCCCCAAAAATTTGTCATAAAAGCAGTCTCATTCTAAAACGGAAAAAATTTTTAACATTGCTTTTGCCTAAGGTCCTCTATCTTTTCTTTATCACTTAAATCAATTCTATCCTTTCTCAATCATACTCTATCATTCAAATCACTTTTAGCCGCGATAAGTTTTTTTCCTTTTTTATTTTTTTAAAATTTTTTTTCGAAATTTTCTGCGTTCTTCTTCTTCTTAACCGCAAAACACCGAAATCTAAATTTTGTGTGAAGTTGTCGAGTTGCAAACGCATTTTTTTCTGCAGAAATTTTTTGGCGCCACCCCCGGAAACGCTTCGAAACTGAACCCCCCCCAAAATGAACGTCTTAAGCTAGAAAGCTAATTATTGTTTCTGATATCAATAGATATTTAAGAGACAAACACAGTACTTTGACACAACTTGAGGATGCCACTCTCCTCGAACTCCCCAAATAACCCCCCTAAAGTTAATTTTCTGAACGACTTAAACTATATAGCCGATTTTCTTGATCTCAGTAGTTATTCAAAAGACAAATATTTTGACATGGTTTGATGTTACCACCCCCTCAGTAACCTTCCAAATGGACTTCCAAAAGCTCAATATTTTGAACAGCTTAACCCTATTTCAGACGTTCTATTTGACCAACGCATTTTACAAGAAGGGGAGGCAAAAAACTTCCCCACCTCCTAAACCAAAATTAAGGGAACACCAGATTTTGCAAGTGGGTTTGGTATTTGTATTGTATTGTCAAGGTTCAAAACAAGAAGGAATACGCATCACAAGCACGTCAAGTAACAAGACTTAATCGCTGGAATGAAACGCATGAGAGGCGTTGCGCAATTGCTCTTCAGTTATGCTCTCTTAATTTTTTTAGAAAACTGGTTTTGAGTTGATGACGCCATCATAGTATCGTCATAGCCACTTTTTCGAAGAATGACGTCATTTTTTCAAAAACGTCATTGGCGGCTCAACTTTAGTACATAGCTTTTCTTGTTTGATATTGAATCATAAAATGTCTAATTCAAAGTATTTACGTCACGAAAACGTCTCAAAGCGTCATTTTAGTCAAACATTGACCAAAAAATGCTCAGATTTGGAAAAGTAACTTCGGTAAACCTAAAAAAAATTTTTCGTAGCTTTATAGCAACTTCAGATTTTCTGAAGTTATTTATGGATAAATTTGACTCAAAGTCTAGTCGGTTTGATGAGAAATCATATTTTTGAAGGAATTTATCACGAAAAAGACCAAGAGTAGGCATTTTTGCCTCTTCTCAGGTAAAATAGGGTTAAGCTAAAGAGCTAATTGTTTTCTGATGTAAATAAATAGTTAAGAGACGATTATTTGATGTAGTTTTAAATTGTCATCCATGCGGATTTTTGAAATGTACCCTAACAATTTCTTTTTAAAGGGCTTAAGCTAGAAACATGTTTTCATTTGGTTCAATCACTATGTGATTGATAAATATGTTTTGACGCTGTTATAATAGGGATTTCAATCTCCTTAGGCTCCAAAAAATGAACTAATCCAAACTCAAACCCTTTCTCTAAAATTAGTCCCAAACCCATCAAACCTTAACTTATATCCTTCACAAGGTAAATTAAAACTGCGCGGAGTAATAATTTAAAGGTTGGTGCGAAAAAAAATTTTTTGATTTGTCCACAATAGTGAGCAAAATTTGTGCTTATAGGGTAAAATAGTTGCTGCGTAAAATTTAATAAAGATTGAAAAAGGCTTTCAGGTGCCCCCGTCGAGTTGAAAAGTGACCAACTGACTATATTTTGACAACGCTTCGTATAAAAGTAACCACCACTCAGAATGTTTCGTACGTTTGTATTAAATTAATTGTATTGTACGTATCCGTACGTAATTAAGAAAACCGCTCTAAAAAGTTATCAACACTCTGTTTTGCTTTTGATGTGCTTTAATTCGCATTCCGACGTTGTTTGAAAAGCATTTAGCTATCTAGAAGTTGTTACTGAACTGAAGACTAATTGTCTAAATTTGCTTGAAAAAGCTATGTGCTTATGCGCTCAAAAACAATCAGTGGTATATAGATTAATTCAACAGCTTTGTGTGAATTGAAATGATTGCGTAAGGTAATCATCAAGAATACTTTTATAATTCAGTTTTAGTTACAATTTAGATTGTTTAAGCAAAAATACTGGTCAATTTAATTTAAAAAAAATTAGACATAAAACAGCAAAACAAGACCATTTACGTAAATCAAGAATATGCGGTCAACGACAGTAGCAAGAAGTTATTTTTGGCCCTGTGTTGAAACTATACTAGCAAACGTAATCCCGACTTTTAAAAATATCACAAAATATTACAATTTGGTGAGTGTCCCACATATGCTACGTTTTGCGACGTTTACGTAAAAACATTTTTTGTTTAAAAAAATTACAGTATGTGTTGTTGACGTTCTAAACTTGAGTAATAATAGAAACGCGATAAAAGAGAAAACATTGCAAACTTGTTTAAGTAGAGTAGTGTTTTGATGCTTTGTCAAAAAATATGTGCCAATTATATTTGTATCTTACGTCTGATCTTATATTCTTAGAGTAATCTCATTTTTACTGCACTAAAAAGACTTGTTGCGGAAAATAGCCTACACGTAACGGTTTTCGTAACAATAAATTTTATTTCGACTAGTCATGCCATTTTTGGAATAGATGTATCACATTTTGCGAACCCGATCAACTTTACGTTTAGCTTTGAATCGACGGAACTTGGCTAAACATCCGTAAACATTTGCGTCATCTGCAGGCAGTCTAATTAATTTGACGAAAATGGTTTACCTGTTTCCATTTATTGAAATTAAGCGTCTTGTGAAAGGAACGTTAAATATCTGCGGATTGATAAATTGCGCGGTTTCAAAATTTTTTTAGTTTTCTCGCTCATCACTCATCCTACCTAGTATTTATAAAGTAAAACGGAAATTTGTTCCATAAAAGTGTTTTTGTTTGCGCGAACACTAAACGCAGCTTCTACTGCGGTGTGAAGCAGTTCCTTCACGCCACACTATCAGCTAGTTATTAAAGCCAATCATTCCTTGACGTTAAAGCCGGTGCGTGGTCACCCTTAGCAATCTAAATGCAATTTATAAACACCCATTAGATTCGGAATGGATAGGCTACTTTTCGAAAAGAAATGTGTACAAGCAAGCAATGTTATATGAAAGAGAAAAGTTAATGGAAGTAAGAAAAAATTACAGAGCAGAGAATTGCTAAAATTTTAGCCCTTTTCACCTGCAAAACAAAAAGTTCTTCATATATATGTGTCTAAGAAAGCTTGGATTGTCTCAATTTGATGGGGTTGCAATGTTGAGATTACAATATAAAACTTGCAACGGTTTCCATGATTAAGTATTCCGCTGCTACTGAAACGGCAGACTGGGGTTCGATTCCCTTTCGGGTCAGACCAGCAAAGACTATAAAAATTGGTATTCACTACTTCCCTGCTTAACGTTCAGCAATTAAAGGGACAGTCTTAAGCCTCCACCATGTGGGGTAGAGACAGGCGGGCAGGTGGCAGCTTGATTAGAAGACCAAAAATCCCTTCGCTACCTCCGGCCAAAGCAACTCGGTGAATACAATGTAATTACAATTACAATAAAAAATTGCAATATAACTAATTATATGCAATCAATTACCACTAAATCTGTTGTGGTTAACACTATTTAAGGAAATCAGAGCTTATTTGTTTGTTTGCGATTGAATAAATACAATTTTGTTTATACGCTAACATACGAATAAACTGTTGTTAAATGTATTACGCAAGCCAAGTGTGGATTTAAAGCGCTTGATTATACTAATAAATTGATCGAGAAGAGTGCGAATTTTCGTACAAATAAGTGCAGTACTATTTTTACGCTTAGCAAGTACGGTTTTATTAATACGTATAAGTCATCTGTGATTGGTGTGCAGTATGTAGCGCAGAGTTGTAAACGGGCCGACTACTTCAAGCCCGAACCCGAAAAGTAATTTGAAGCCCAAATTATGTCCGAAAAACTCGAAAGTTAAGTTAGGTCTGAAAATTTAGCAATGTTGCCGAGTTATTTTAAATATATTTTAGTGCACCTAAGACAAAAAGTGCGTCACAGGCCAGCATTAAGCCCGAAATTTTTGCAAACGTTAGGCCCGAACCCGACCCAAAAAGCCCAGGCCGACTTACAACTCTGAAATAGCGCACCACTGCACTATTAAGTGGGATGAGAAGGGCGGTCGTAGAACTACAGTCATGATCGCGCCCAGGCTGCTAGCTCACCCAAATAATTGCGTGCATCAAAACAATGTCATATAGATCACCTGCACTTGCTTAGCGTGCAAATAAAACAGCACTTCTTTCTTTTACTGTATTTTTTTGCGCAGTATAAAAATGCTTGCTTCAATGCATGTTACAGTTTTACAAAAAAAGGATTGTATCGAGCAAAATTTAGCTTATTCAAGTTCAGATATACCAAAGATATATTCAGTTGAGCTTATTAGGTCGGTGATTCGTATTTCATTCAAGATTGTGTCAGATTTTAACATTTTTTGTTCAGTTTCGAAAAGCTCTGATTCTCAAATTTTTTATTTTGCAGGCACTGGATGTATAATTGAGACATTATTTTGCTAATTGTACAGTATAACTTCGTTGGCCCAACGATGACATCAGGGAATGTCGATTTTTGCAAATATTCTATGTTTTTCATCAATTTCCTTGGTTTCGTAAGTAAATTTTGTACCTTTATGAAGCTTTTTAGAAGCGTCAGTATTTATTGTATGATTAAGGTTTAGCCCGCTTTTTTAAATCATTTAAAAAAGAACTGTAATTAATTCTAAATCAGTTTTTTATTTGATAAAGTTTTGACAAAGATTATTTGCCATTTAATGAAAAATTTTACAGCGCAACGTTTGTGTTTGGTTTTATGATTATTGTAATTTGTTTTTGTTTTGGTTTGAGCTTTAATATCTTACAGCTCGGAGGAATTGCCTTACTTGGTGTCGGAATCTGGGCTGTGACTGGATCACATTCCTTCAGTCTGGTTGTCGTTAATCATGGAGTCGCCTTCAATGCTTTCTACATAATAGTCGCCGTAGGATGCTTTTTAATTCTTGTCGGATTTCTGGGTTGCTGCGGCGCTGTGAGGGAAGACAAATGCATGCTCGGAACGGTAAGACAGTTAGATAAACAAACGAGACAATACCACCGGAAATTTTTATCTACTTGTTTTTAAATTCTGACTCAAATCTAACCAAAGCTCAAATCCTTATTCAAACACTATAACCCCAAACCTAGCCTAAACCCAAACCTTATCTCGAAACCTAATTTTATTCCTTTTAGTAATAAATGAAAAATGCGCGAATGAATATTCCTCGTTTTCGTTTTATTCTCTTTAACTTAAAGTTTTTTGGTGAATTATTCACACCTCAGATAAATTAGACTCAGATGTAAGCTTAGCCTTGGCATTTGTTATTATTCATTTATTTATTATTTTTTGTGTATATTTTGGTGCTTTTTAACATCGGTGATTTAGTGACACCACAATATAATTGAAAAACTCTTGTGGACGAGATGAAATTAAGGGTATGGGCTGTAGTAGAGCCATAACTTTTGCAGCAACAGCAGGCGCCTAGTATCGCTACAGAAGCGCTCAAAAGTAATCTTATGAAGAAAATTATTATTTCATACAATATTTAGGCACTCAGGACTAATAAAGTATTTCATTGTAAACTTTGGTTTGCAAACAAAAGTACAGCGATAAACTAGAAAATCAAAAAATTACCAGATTTTGATGAAGTGACTTTGACAACCCCAAAAATGAGAAACTTCTCCTCACTCCAGCACTTCAAAGTTTTAGGAGTGATTCATGAATAAATTTAACTCAAAGTCGATTTGATTTATGAAAAATAGTTCGTTTTTTTGAAAGAATTATCACGAACTCCTATGTGCAAGATAGAGTTAAACTATATAGTTATAAGCAAATGTAGCAACAAAAAAGTGAAAGGTATGAGAAACTTGTTGAATTTTCTTGTTGTTTCAGTTTCGAAAATATCTTCATTCAATAAAGGCTTACATAACGTAAAGAAGTAGATTGAGCATCCTGTTTGTTTTGTACTGTAATAATGAACCTCGTAGACCAGATCCTTTATCTAATGTAGCTATTTTGATCTTAGCAATAAACCCTTTGTAAAATTACTGAAACATAATAAGCATTTCAATCATTGCTAAGTCCTTCTTAACTAACGGAGTCACACTGGCAAACTGAAACCAGACAAAAATGTCGATCAGCCATCGATAATTTTGTATTAGTTCAACACGTGATATTGCTTTTTCCTGTTACTAATTCACTGCACTGTGCTATAGTAACGCCAAAAAACTCAGTGTATGTAGCAGTTACACAGCAACTTGTTTACAATCAGCAAGTTTAACGTACTTGCAGTACTATTTTACAGCTTGTATTGCAGTGTGGCAACTTTTATTCGATTTTTTTTCACTTTTTATTGTTCTAGATTTTATTTTTACTGACGGTGGACGTAGCTAAGTTCGAAACGTTTAGAAATTTTACCATTTTAAATAAGGTTTTACTGTTTTTAATCGAATTTTGAAGACAATATTGTAATTACATCTTTAACTAAAAATTGTCTTGGCCAGGAGACAACGAAAGGTCTGATGTCCATATGGATTGCTTCATATAGCTACACTACACCAAACAGTGTTAACCCTATTTTACACAGGCTGTTTGACCAGTACGTTTTACACCGGTGGTGGGGGCAAAAATACCATCCTATCTAACTTCTACCATCCCAAATTCATGGGAACCCCAAATTTGGCATGCAGTTTGATGTTCACCAAAGTTTTTTAGAAAAATTTGTTTTGAGTTGATGACGTTATCGTGATGTCGTGATGTCACGGCCACATTTTTTTGAAAAATGACGTCGTTTTTTTCGATAGCATCACTGGCGGTTCAAGTTTTGAACATAGATTTGTTTTCTGATGCTAAATCATACGATATCTAAGTCAAAGCAGTTACGCCACAAAAACGTCTTGTGACGTAACTTAAGTTAAATTTTGGCCCAAAAATGCTCAGATTTGGGAATGAGATTTCGAAAAACCTTAAAATTGGAGAGCTTCCCGTTACCTTAGCAATTTCAATATTTCAGAAATTATTTGTTATGAATTTTGACTCAAATCAAGTTGATTCGAAATAAAAAAAAATCTTTTCTGAAGGGATTTATCACAAAAAACTGAGAAGGAGAGCAAAAATACCCCATTGTGAATCATAGGCTTAAAGGCAAGTTTGATAATTTCTCGACAAATTCCAGTAAAATTTAACGTAATTTGCGTTAGCACTTAATCATTTCATTGCCAAATGAGTTCATTAAATGAGTAACTACAGGATACAATGATCCAGCTTTAAATATTACAGAACAATTTGATTAATCTTTCATGTACCATGATTGAGTTAGACTTATTTGGCACTTTTTGACAATCGTTACTAAATCTGGTATATCATCTCTAATTTTAGCGCATAAGGTTTTTCTTGCTTTGACTAAACTCAAAATTTCAAAGTTAAAATAACCGGCCAGTTGGTCAAACGCTAACGCGTTCGTCTCTGGTGCGGGAAGTCTGAGGTTCAAATTTCGGACCGGTAAAATCGGACACAGTGTTGCCAACGGCTCGCCATCGCTGCGACATTTCTTCAAAAGAAGCTGTGTCACCCGGGCGCAATGACGCGAAGATGGGTCTTGCCAACTCGTTACACGCTTCGGTGTAATACAGCGAGTATAATAAAAGATTTGATTTAAGGTTAAAACAATTTTTACGTTTGATCTAAAGGTCAATATTGATTTTCGATTAGCTGGATTGAATAAATTTTAATATATTTGCTATATTTGCTATAAGTGGAAAACTATGCGCTAAGTCAGAAGTATCCAAGGTTATTGAAGAGCAGGCCACACACTCAGTGCTGCCATCAAATCCAAAGTACTTTTCGGCAGTAGAAATTGCTTTTCAGTTAGGTTTGATGTAATTTTTAGAGGAATTTTTGGAAAAAACTAAAAAAAAAACTTCCTTACCTTAGGCGACGGTAAATCTCGAGACCAGTCGCGGTCCGCAAAAATTTGTCATTTTGTTATGTTAGCCGCATGCGGCCCGCGAAACGCACTTTGGGCAGCCCTGCTCTAAATTATAAACATAGCATTTTGCTGAGTTTAATGGGTTGATCATGCTCTAATCTTCGATAGAGCTTTCATTCCGGAGTTTTATTAGTACCGGTACCAGCGCAACAATAGCGGGTTCAGCAAAAAGGTCTTAATAAACTTTCCTAATTGAAAAACTAAACCCTTGCATTTTGGGTTGAAGCTAGAGCGTTTTTTAATTTTCACGATTTTTAAACCTCACATGTTTTAATTTGTTTTTTAGCTTTCTGCGCTGCGTCCAGTGTAAACGTCCGGTGTAAACGCGCCGCGCCAAAAAAGGGTCAACTAATCGCTGAAGCAGAAAGAGCTTAAGGTTTTTACTTTTCGACAACGCAATGCAAAGTCATAGAATAGCTTAGAAAGTTCCTTACTAGCTGTATACTAACTATAGTGTATACTACATAGGGCAGCAAGCAGGATTCTTCCAAAATAGACTATTTGCATAGTGCATACGCTTTAGTCTAATTTTCTAAAAACCAGGCGTTTTTTACCCTTTAGCAGTGCTAGCGCTTTTGGTGTAAATACCTCTTAACTAAACCATCGTTATCATTTTTCCAGTTTTTCTTCCTAATCCTAGTTATTTTCCTGCTGGAGATAGTTGCCGGCATCTTGGCCTTCGTTTACTATCCGCGAACAAAGCAGGCAGCTGTGGATTCGATGAAACACTACAATGATAATACTAAGACTGCTCGGGATATTCGGGAAGGTTGGATCGCTTTGCAGAAAGCTGTAAGTGTATTTTGTAGCAATCATTCAACTGTGAACGTTTCATTCAACTTCAGCGAATCCACAGAAAAAACGCCAACCAAATCGACTGCGTCTCTGTAGTTGTTTCTACTGAGTCGGTCTATTGTATTGAGACGTGTAGTTTACAATTTTCTCATCAGTAGTCGGGTGGATAGAGCAGAGACTCTGTTATTGCAACGGTGTACTCTGGTTCCATTCCCGGCCGGGTCATGCAAAAGGCTCTAACATTTGGTACTCACAGCCTCCCTGTTGACGTTTAGCCGTAAAAGGCAGAGTTTGAAACCTCCACCATGTGTGGTAGTCAGGTGGGCAGGTGCCAGCTTGGCAAAAAATGTAATTAAACGAGGACTAAAGGCAAAATCAATGGGGGTATTTAGGTCAGTCGTTAAGTTAGGTCAATCGCATAAGACCAGACTGGCATTGACTCCATTCTTCTTGACTAAGCCGTTTCAAAGATTTTCTACTTCAAACACGACGTCAGGGCCTTTAATGTTATAAAGTCTAATAATTTTTACTGGCAACCCTGACGTTGATAGCCTTAGCTTCGTTAGCGACGCGTTCTCAGTTCTAACCTAAAGCAACACCGTTATTAAGCTACTGCATTGAGCCGTTTCGCAGCGCACTAATCAGTTTGATCTTGTCTGCAGAATATATCCTAGCTGGAAAGAGTAAACTGTAGGGAAGTCTAGGTAACAAACGTTTAAGAACAAGCAAAAGTAAGGCTAGTAGAGTTATTAGAGTAGTAGACCATTGTTTGCAATTTAGATGGAAAAGTTTATTCTAGGGTCACAAAATATACTATGAGCAAATACAATCGGCCTAGGCCTAGGTCTACTGGTAGTCTTATCATCAGGTATGAGTATTTGTAGCCTTTGTGGTTTGTAGCCTTGTAATAAAAACCTTACTGCTAGGCTGGACTATGATTTAGACTAAAAAGCATCTGGAAGCTTGATTTTTATTGAGATCGCTAGGTTAGTCTTACGCGATTGGCCTAACTTTAAATAACCCCATTGATTTTGAGTTTAGTCCTCGTTTAAGCTCACAGTTACAATTTGAGGTGGAGTTGAGGACACAAGGCTCAAGGCCAAGGACTTGACCTTCGAGGCCAAGACCAAGGACTTCAAAATGTGTCCTCGAGGACTCCACCTCTGGTTACAATTTTCAGATGCAAATTTGCATACAGTTTTTGTAAACTATGTTAGAACATCAATTCATGAGTGGAAAACTGAAAAAGTGCAACCAATTATTATACACAACAAAAATTACTATGCTACGTTTTATGCCACTTTGTTATTTCAGTTCAATTGTTGTGGGATCAACGGATATTTTGACTGGGCTGCTGCTGGGATTGTTGATCCTCCACCACCATGCTCAGTAAATACACGAGGCTGTGAAAAAGCTTTGCAGAGCTATTTTTGGGTTCTGGGTGGAATTGCAATTGGGGTATTGGTGATCGAGGTAAGCTTTCCTGTGTTCTTTTAGAGTGGTCGTAAAGATTAGTTAAGTTCGATTTTTAATAGGTTGTTAAGTTTGTAGGCTAGTATTTTTAAAAAGGATTTTTAATATTTGGTGTTAGCAAGATTAAACAGTAACAAACGTCTATAACTTGAATTAAAAACAGATCTTGCCTTTCGCGAAAGTTTTCATAACGACTATTTTGATCTAAATTCTAAAATTCACCGTCGTAATCATTTAAAGACAGAATGAGTATTTCAATATCTCAACAAAAAAGCAATTAGTCCGAAACCTATGGTTATCATAGGCTTACAACTGGTGGTGCTTTGTTCTAAATTGAGGTGAATTTACACAGTATCCGTTAATGCTCGTCGGCTTTTGTCCGTTTTTTTTTTACGTTATTGCTGCTCCATAAAAATGTATGCGCTTTTTTGTACGCATTATAAGACAGTCCATATTCGCACTAAGTATACTGTTACATGTTGATATGAACTTTGTATAGGAATTTTAGGTATAAACGATGAGAGCGATTTTCAAAATAGGGCTGTAACGCTTTACAAATTTTTTTTTTTTTTTTTCGGAAAACTTTGTCCAGTATGTGACAGTCTGGTTAGTACTGATATGGACTTATAAAAATGCGGAAGAAGAAGAACAATCCTTTTTTATAGACAAATTATTGCCAATATTGACACGCAACTAATCATTATCATAATCACTTTATTATTTACAAGAATTACGCTGAACGTTTTCGGCAAAGCACTATGCCCTTTTCAAAGCATCTAAACACATATAATAAACTACTAGTTTTCACATAGAATAAAATCAAAATTAATTAACACTTTACAAAAACTTTACGCTTTGCAATTGCTTAAATATTTATGACAAGTTTAGGAAACTTTTTCGCCCGTTTGTCCAACGTTTAACTACACTGTTTCATTTGCCTGACCGCATGTGTTGACATAATTAGTTGGTTTCAATTCGAACTTTTAACGACAGCAAAAGTCAGCGAAAGCGTTAATTAATTTTGATTTTGTTCTATGTGAAAACAAGTAGTTTATTATACGTGTTTAGATGCTTTGAAAAGGGCATAGTGCTTTACCGAAAACGTTCAGCGTAATTCTTGTAAGTAATGTAAGTAAAGTGATTGTGATAATGATTAGTTGCGTGTCAATATTGGCAATAATTTGTCTTTGGTCAGTCAAGACAAGCTCTCTTCCAAAGCTATATAATCCTTTTTTATGGAGAAGAAAAAACATAGAAAAAATGCAAAAAGCGGAGGAAAAACAGATACTGCGTAAATCCACCTTTAGATTCGCGCAAACGGTACTAAATGCTAAATTTAGAGTAATGGTTGTTAAGAATTGCTTGCAAATTTAAGAAGCTGCTTACAAACCCGATTCCAGGAAAATTTGAATCGCTCCACTGCTTGTAGCTTCTTCACAGAAACAGCCTTTCGTGGTTCAAACATTTAGGCATGTGTGGTTGGTTAATGAAATTGTAAATGATCTTAGTTTAACTTTTTGTTTGGTGTTCTATCAATTTTAAATGCCAGTTGTTTATCATTCATCAGGCTTTCTGCGTCTGATCACCTACACAGAACAATTTCATCAGGTTGTTTGCAATTTGCATCAGGTTGAGCTAACGTGATGAGTTTAAGGTATTAAAACAACAGTGTTAAACCTTCACCGTTTGTGCGGTGGAAAAGTGCGCATGTGACTGCTCGACTCGAAACCAGAGATATCTCCTCGCTCTCTTTTGATCAAGGCAACTTTAACTTTGTAAATGAAGAGGAAAACAATTACAAAAATGAAAGTGTCATGAAATTCAAATTAGACGTGTTCCCAGGAAAAAAACATAGGTGAAACTTACGTTTCCACTTTTCGGCCCCCTTTTTGGTTCAATCTCAAAAAAGAAAAAAACTCTACAAAATGGTCACGAGCCCGGCTATAGAATAGCACCGTTTATAATTTAGCTTTGTAAATGAAGAGGAAAATAATTACAAAAATGAAAGTGTCATGAAATTGAAAATTAGACGTGTTCCCAGGAAACAAACATAGGTGCAACTTACGTTTCCACTTTTCGGCCCCGTTTTTGGTTCATTCTCATAAAAGAAGAAAAGCTCTACAAAATGGTCACAAACCCGGCTATAGAATAGCACCATAGCTAGCAAGCTCAGTTCCGTATGGAAATGTTTGAATCCCATCTGAAAAATCTGCACTCAGTATTAGTTTAGCTGTAAATGGAAATAGGGCTACCCGCATATTGAGATTTGAGACACGCTCTGCATTTTGCTGTGCCTTGCATGAGCAATGTGCCTGCAATACGGCCCTGAGCTGGACAAGTGGACATAAAAAAAATGTAAAGATGTGCCTAAAGTGTGTGAGATAAAGTACCGAACAGTGGTCGAGTGGATAGAAAGTTTACTATTAAAACAGTAGACTCGGGTTCGATTCCCGGTCGTGTCAAACGAAACAGGATAAAGTTTGGTATTCACAGCTTCCCTCCTTGACGTTCAGCAATAAAAAGGAACAGCACAAAGTCTTGACCGTGTGTGGTAGACAAATATGCGTGCAGATACAGCTCGACTGGAAAACCGCTAGGTCTCTTTGCTGTCTCCTAGACGAAGCAACGTGGTGAATAAACTGTAATTACAATTACTAATTTCTTGCAATAATTTTTGCAGATTCTTGCCATGACATTTGCTTGCTGTATATTCAACAATGTGAAACGAGAAAAACTCAATTAAAGTTTATCAATTTATTCTGGAGCTCAAGTTGGGTTTTCATCCTTTTAAGTTTATTGATTTCTTATAGCAGATACTAAGTTATGACATCATTTAGTTTTACTCAATTAATCTGATGTGCACATTTTATCATATGCGTAGCTAGGATTTTTGAATGGGTGTGGGGGGAGAACCACAAATCACATGCAATGATGTCATCAGAAATTTTCGAAAGAGGAACTTTTTGAGTCTATGGTGCGACAAAGATATCGTAGAATTGAAGATCAAAGGGGTGGCCTGGTTTGCGTAAAGTTTAAAAGGAAAAATGTCTAAATTGGGAGACGTGTTGAGAAAAGTAGTGTAACTCAAACGTATCACAGACGAGGGGGTCTGGGGGCGGAACTCTCAGCAGCCGGAGGCTATGGGAGTCTGAGGGCGAAGCCGCTGTTTTTTTGTTTTATTTTGGAAAAAAAAGCTATTTTAATGTCATTAAATCATATTTCGCACGTGTTCAGAGCCATTTGAAAGAACTAGATTTGTAACGTTTGCCAGTCAATTAAAAAAATTGAATTGTTCAATCCTCCTTTTGCATACAATTTAAGTCCAAAACACGTTTAAAGTCTTGCAGTTCGGTATTAAATTTTGTATGTGATCTGGTCCAGGTAGGGAAGTAATGGTACATTGCCCCCTACAATATTTTGCTGTAAATAACAAAATAATCCAATCGAAGATATTCCTTAGTGTTTTTTGGTCATGGAAATAACCAGTTGTAGGACTACCTGTACGGCCAGGGGGCTCAGGACCCCTTAATTCAAATTCAATAATTTGTTCAATGAGCATTTCCCCCAGCTAATTTCTTTTCAACAGTATTTTGTCGCGTGAAAACTGGCTAGGCGGATATAAATTGTTATTGAAAAATGGTACAAGGGATGGTTACGCTAACTATAACTATGTTATTGCCCAGGCCAGATCTACATCATACATGGGGGCCCCTGGTACTTTGGAGATTTTCGCTACATCTTCCTGCCTAGTTGTAGGTGAAGAATGAAGATCAAAAAAAGTTTTACCTTCTGAGCGAGGGGCCCCATGCCATAAGGTAAATCTGGCCCTGGTTGTTGCATTGCGTTCAAAAAAAGGTTAGATGAGGTCTGGGGTATAGCAACTTTTAAAACAAAAACGCTTAATTTCACCCAGGTTATACATTTAAATTGGTTGATAAAAATTGAATGAAAGGGGCCAAGGCCTCATGGTCATCAATATATTTGTTAATTAGTACTGTACGCTTGTACTGTAGTACGCGAAAAAATGCCAAACGAAACTGAAACTAAAGAAACAGCAGGCTTTTATGTCACATTTTCATCAGCCCCTGCCTCCTCCCTCCCCCCCTCCCCTGGCTACGAGTATGCATTTTACATGGTGTTCGAAACGAAACTGTTTTCTAGAAACTTTTTTGATTTATTCAAATGTTGCAGTTCCCTTTCTTCAATTACGAAGACCATAGTTCTAAGCTACACCATACTCTTCCAGTTGACCATCACATTGTTTTAGATTAACTTTACTTCGGCAAGTTAAAGTTAACAGTTGTTGTTTGTAGCTATAGTTATTTAGAAATTGTGCGTTGCATTAATCATATTGCCATATTATTTTTGAATTGCAGAGGTGGGCAAAGCGCAATTAGAAGCGCAAAGCGCAACTTCCGCAACCTCCGCAATTGCGTAAGTTGCGTTGCGCTTTAATTTTTTATTTTGAAACATTGCGGAAGTTGCGTTGCGGAATAAAGCCTTTAAAATTTGTTGCGCTTTAATTGCGTTGCGCTTTCAAAATTTTTTTCGGTTAAAAGCGCAATTCTATACATTGAACGTAATTTTGCTCTATTTCCATCGTAATATTGATAAATCTCGGGCTTGTTTAGCAAATTATTCACTGTTTTTCAGTCTGAAATTGCAAAAAACGCAGTATTTGCGTTGTGTTGTGAAATTTCGATTGCGGAAGGTAGGTTGCGCTTTAACTTGGTACGAAAATACCGTTCCGCAATTGCGGAATTGCGTTGCGCTTTAACTGAATCAAAAAGTTCATTGCGGAAGTTGCGCTGCGCTTCAGAAAGCAAAAAAATTAAATTGCGCATTTTGCGCTGCGCTTTTGCTGGTTGAAAAGATCGTTGCGCTTTGTTGCGTTGCGCTTTTGATATAATGTTATTTGTGCCCACCTCTGTTGAATTGGTATTTGAACGTTACGTTGCGCCTTTCAATAAGCTTCTTTTCTGATAGTTGCCATTTCGACGAACTGATGTTAAAAATGATGATACAATCTTTACATTCGCTTTCAGCACTTGTGCAAATGAGTGTTTTTTTGGTTTACATGCTGTACAATATTTTGTTGAGCAAAGAAACCTACTGCGTTGATGCTTAACACACTACGATTTAAAAGCATTTGTGTGCTTACAGCAGGGCTCGGAAGCCGTGGCGAGAGACGCGGAGTCAAGTATTTTTGCAGAAGTTTTTAACTCCACCGTCTTGCTGTGGAGCCGATGTCGGAGCCTCAAAAAATCTGCAAGCTTCTGCTCCAACTTTGCTGAAACAAAAAATCTTGCCATAGCCAAGCAAAAGCTCATATAATTATTCAAAACCGTATTTCAATACCGTTGGTTGAATACCGTATACCCTAATTTAAATACTGAAAGAAAAACAAAACTTTTTGACTTTGTTACGACTGACAAGCAACAATAACGTGGAGCTAGACTCGTAGCAAAAGGTGCAAAAAACAAAAGCTTCGTAGCCGGAGTCAGGCCTTTTTTAATGGCTCTCCAAAAGTCGTAATTTGTTGGATAATGACAAAATGGGCGCATAGATGTGATATGATTATGATGGAAGCTTAGGGTTTCTAATTGAGAAATGCAATTACTTGTTTGCAGAGTCCAAAAAAAGTAATTTATGCTCTCAGCAACTTAACATTTACTGAAAACATGATTTTGACTCAGTAAATAATAAGCATATAATCGAAGCACGTTTTGGCAGAAGTAGATAAGTTACATTTTTCAAAAAATGAGTTTTTACTATTTTTCAAGTCATTTACTAAACTTACTTATCTGAGAAAATTTATGCTAATTTTCAATCATTTTTTGGTACTGAAAAGCCTAATATGATGTGCTTAACAAGGTCAAATGAAAGTTTTAAAAGCGATTTCTCGAAACAGCGAAATGCGACTTATCAACTTTTGTCAAAACTTGCTTCAATCTCTTTCCTGCCGATTGTGTACCTATGCTATAAGTTCGACAACATATAATTTGGCTATTTAGTTTCAATTCTAGTTATTGATCGAGCGAACTGGTTGTAGTATCCACTGGCAGTTGCAAGCTTTTCACACTGCACAATCAATGCTCATAACTAATTAATGAGTGGTAATATACTGTATTCCCTTGTGCGGTAAATTGTTTTCAAGTCAGTATTTCTATCTGAGGAAATGATGCTGCGAGTTTAGTTTATTTTATTACTAAAAGAACTCCTTTTATCCGAATGATAGGGAAGACTTCGTCGTCTGAAGTTACTGTATATAGCTGGAATTATGACGACTGTAAAATATATAAATGATGAACGTTTAAGATTTTTTTATCTCTGGCTTGCGCTGTATAGTGTGGCAAATTCAAAATTAATCCAGTATTCACAGAACCAATCATTCACAGACCATGAAATCTAACGAGCTGGCGGGGCCCATCTCCGCGTCATTGCGCATGTGGGTAATATATAGCTTGTTTTGAAGAAATGTTACAGCAATGCGAACCGTTGACCACCCTGTGTCCGATTTGACCGGCCTGAGATTTGAAGCCGGTGACCATAAAACTTGAAACAAAATCTACAAACAATAAAATCATTCCTAAAGTAAAATAGGCAGAACTAATTTGTTAGTTTACAGAGAATTAAACTAGAACTTTCTACAGCTTCTTTCGACTTGTCCGAGAATTAGCCTATCCAAATTCTGAAGAGTCAAAAAACGAAACCGGCTCTAGGGTAGTTTAATTTTATTGGTTTTAGATTTGAAATTTAAACATGGTCTGTGTGAATGATTGATTCTGTTAATATAGCTCTGAGAAATTATCGAGGACTTTCTTGAAGTGGCGACCTACACAACATTGCAAATTATTATTCAATAGCGCTATTAGTTCCAGATAAAATTTATCTCAAGCATATTGCATCAACATACTGTATTTAACTTTCCAAAATATTTAGGTGAAATTGATCTTGGTACCGGTATTGTACAAAGTATGGCCAGTGCTGCCATCAAAACACTTTTGGCATTGCAATTTGTAATTACATTTTCATTCAACAAGTTTCCTTGTCCATAATAAAGCTTAGAGACCTTTCGGTCTTTGAGTCAAGTTGCCACCTTCTCCATTATTTATCGGACATATTGGAGGATTCACACTATCCTTTTTAAGCTGAACATCAAGGAGGGAAGCCGTAAATACCGAATGCTATAGTCCTTGTTTTGACGCGACCGGAAATCAAACACGAGTCTACCGCTTCAGGAGCAAACGCTTTATCCACTTGACCACTGATCAAATCATAGCGTAAACACTAACTTCGTTTGATAGTATCGGAGTTTAAAGAATTTCGACTACTAAAACTTCTCGTGTTGCCAGAGTTGTCCATAACTTCCTGGACGAGATTTTTTGCTTGATTTAGTATTGAACAAGAACTTAATTTGGACTTTCTTGAGAGCTTGGTATAATTGTGTTATACATCTGAACATGTTAGCATGATTTTTAGAGTTTGCTCTCCATAAAAAGGGAGAGAATTTATGTCAAAACGAACGTCATTATCACGTATACCGGTAGCCTAACATAAGGCACGACTTTCCTCCTTCGCGAAGGTCAATAAGTTTGCTCACGTGTGGTAACAATATCATATGTCATTTTTTAAGCACTGTCTCATGACGCTTTCATTAAGCCCCTGCAAAATTCTCACCCCTTATCTTGCGTCATGATAGCTGAATGTATTTTATAATTTCAGGTAAAAATTACAACAGCCTAAACTTAATGTATGTTTCCACTTCTTAAAAATGATCAAATGACGCCATTAATCGGCTACGTCGAGCAGTCCCTAATTAGTTTCATCTTGTACTGTAAATCAATTGGTTGACGTTATGCGCACTTATCAGACTACTTAGGGAAACGTTACGTCATCATTGAATAGGATAAGTACTAACTACCCTATCAACAAGCATAGTGCAGAGCTAATGGTTAGAGTTACAGTTGCAAAGACTTCTAAAAAGCTACTTTAATAACACAGCATTTTAGACAAAAGTTAGTGTCTTTCCTTAAATATCCAAGAACAAAAGAGTGTTATGGCGTATCATTAATTT
Organism: Trididemnum nubilum; assembly: GCA_963965965.1. Classification (NCBI taxonomy): domain Eukaryota; kingdom Metazoa; phylum Chordata; class Ascidiacea; order Aplousobranchia; family Didemnidae; genus Trididemnum; species Trididemnum nubilum. Next base: position 10,076,571 of record OZ014477.1, on the reverse strand, counting down.
GACGTCATTTCTTCCTGTCAGATTACAGTATAAAGTAATACTCTATATTGCTGCAGCTTCTCAGAGCGTTTTAAAAGTAGGTGTATTAATGACTGTCAGGATCACCTAGAATAAACATTTAGTGCTTACAAGAGAGTGAGAGCTTCTCAGTTTGAATAAAAAAGTTTCTATTTCTGAAAAATTAAAAATTTCGGAGGAGCATTGCCTTGGCTCGTTTTTAGGATGGAAAACAAAGGACATAGAGTGATTAAAGTCATAATGATTGTCGTCAACGTCATAGTGCTGGTAAGATTTGACTTCTATTTCTTTTCCTGTATCGTGAACAACCCCGAAACTGGATGTTTGAGGGCAATTATTTCAATCCCTTTCAAAAACCTGTTTTTTCTAAAAAGCAAAAACAACTATTTTGGTGCAAAAAAAAGATATCGGTTCATTCTTAGGGATTTGTAATTGTTTTTTTTTTAAGCGAAAAGAGACTTTATAGAATCAAAATGCACAAATACAGTTTTAATTAGCTGCAAGACCGTCGAGACCAAACTTGAGAAGTTGTAATGGTATGATTTTGAGTTACATCCTCCTTTCTTGTTCTACTGAAGCAATAGCATTAACCCCATTTTAAATGGACATTATTGCCCCCTTCTAACTTCTAAATTAAAGGTCATGCGAACACCAAATTTAGCATGCACATTGGCGTACACCAAAATTTTTCAGAAAATTAAGTTTGGAGTTGATGACGTCATCAGTGTGACGTCACAGCCACAATTTTGAAAAATGACGTTATTTTGCGATGTTGTCTTAGGCCTTTTAAATTTTGCACATATAGGTTTGTTTTTTGATTGTAAATCATAAGATGCTTAAGTCAAAGGAGTTACGCCAGAAAAACGTTTTGGGCCAAACAATGCTCAGATTTCGGGAAACCTTAAAATTGATAAATTCAAATTTTCAGGAGTTGTTTGTGATGAAATTTAACCGAACTCAAGTTGATGTATTTATCACGAAAAAACCGAAAATGAGAGCAAAAATGCCTCCCCCTCTTCCGCCCGTGTAAAGTAGGGTTAAAATGGATTGGAGTAAACCCCATTCTTTTTTACTTTACCATAGAATCAATTGAAAAATATATTGTATGTCTTGAACATAGGTGGGCAGTACCGCGGTACTTACTTGGTATCGGTACCTTCGGTACTTTTGTGGTACCGGTACCGCGATACTTTGCTACTTTTTGGCAGTGCCGGTACTTTAGTGTTGTTTTAACTTTTAGCAGGGATTTTAAGAAGTTAATTAAATATCTGATTTCATGTGGCTTAAACGTTTGGCGAAGAAGACGTTCAAATTCAACAGCACTGCATAATACGGAGGGGGGGCTAGCTGTCGCCAGAGCAAATGAAGGGTGGGGAGTTAGCTGAAAGTGAGAAGGCTCTAAAATAGAATGAATTTTCGCACATTAAAACTCATATTGTACGGTTACAAATTACGTGCGATCTTTAAAATTCTGTATTCATGTCTAAAAAAAAACCTATTAGGCCAAAAGCGTTTCTTAGCTCTTTTCGCCTGCGCCCAAAATTCGCGTCAAAAGTATATCTGCAACAGTAACTGCGACCTAAACAATCTTGAGTGGGATCCAAAAAAACAAAAACATCTGGTCTTTTACCAAGAAAAAGTTGGATTTTACCGAAGGAGAAGGAAAGGGGGTGCTTGAATCAAAAGTTAAAAAATTTTTCTTCGAAAATGTCTCAATTAGGTGGCGTGCTGAGAAATAGCCTTTTTAGCATCATTTTAATCACATTTCGAACGTTTTTAGAGCTATTTTGAAAAAACTGAATTACTGAAGTTCGAAAATCATTCGAAAAAATTAAATTTTTCGTCCTCTTTAGCCCCTTTTCTAACAGATCAAGTCCAAAACATTCTTAAACGCTAGTGTTTGGGGAGTAATTAGCCCCACCCCCCTGGGCCCCTTTTTGGTTCACGTATTATTTATTTTAGTTCATGTCCCCGGATGTGCATCGCTACCCATAGTTTGAGACACACTCAATGAATATCGATTTAGCGAAAATGAACGTGTTAATAAAAATACGACAAATTATTACATCAAAATTAGGTTAAGGCAGTTGATTGCCAGCAATTTCGCAAAAGATCGAGAAAATGTTAGATGAGAATTATGTTTTAAAGTTAATATTCCTTTTAGCATCATTAACTGTTACCTTGAGGCTACGTGATGTTCCAAAAAAAGTTATTTGAGTATATTCGAAATGGGGGGCACAAGTAGCCGTTAGAAGGGCACGGCCCCCCTTGAACGGCTTAAGCTAAAGAGCTAGTTGTTTTGATATCAGTAGATAATTAAGAAACAAATAGTGTGGAGGTGCCACCCCCGGGACCTCTAAATCACACTTCTATTTGAAACTCCGAAATTGAACCGTACAAAAATAAACTTTTAATGGCTTAAGCTAAAAAGCTAATTTTTCTTATATCAGAAGAGGCAAAGGATCTCCTTGAGAGTCCCGCAAAAGCGTGGCCGAAAGTGCCAAGCTTTTTTACGACGGCCCTAATCGCATAATTTGGATTCAATCTACAGTCTGGGTACGTTGTGGCGTCCTTGGATAAGTCGCTCTACGATAATTATGTCTGCTTGGTGACTTCGAACTAGCAGCAAATTCATTGGCAAGAAATCGAAGAATTTCGCGGGACATCGCAATAGGCTACTGGAAACTCTTAAGCAGGTGCGAATTCCTCCAAGCACGAAGTTAATTATCACAATGAAAGCGTGCAGATCGTCCAATAATTAGCGTCTAAAGCTGTGCTGAGACAGGAGAATAAATATGCAGTACAACAACAACAAAAAACTGGTGTAATTTTGAAATAGCTCTCTTAACTGGGAAACAAAAGGCTTTTTTGAAAATCACGATTGATATGCGTCGGTTGTTCATAGGGATGGCAACTGATAAGCTCCCATCTAACTGATAGGCTTTCTGGCTGGTAACTAACTTTTAAGCTCCCATCTAGCTTTAAATGAGCAATGTAAAAAGTAACTGCAGCAACGAATCAACTAAAACAAATGAAAGCAGCACACTTTGCCAAAACTGCTATTTATCTCCCAGTGTCTAAGTTTTGCATGAATGTCACTTGTGCGATAATTGGGTGCTCATGCATCGTCAAAGTAACCTATAGAGCCAACTTATGCACGTGATGCTCTAGAGATGACTGCGCTGTTTGGTTATTACTGGTGACAGGATACTCTAGTACAATACGTAACCCGGTAACCGTAGTCCGTGAGTTAGGTATTTTATTGAGTCAACTCAATCACTAGTTAGCAGAGGTGGAGTCGAACACCCAACGTTCGAGGCCAAGGCCAAGGACTCAAAAAAAAACCGGGCCAAGGACCGACTTCTCGAGAACTGACCCTCTCAAAGCCAAGGATAAAAATGCTCGAGGCCAAAGGACAAGGACAAAATTTTACAAGTGTTCTCGTCCTCAAAAACAAAAAAGTTATCGCGCAGGAAACGCACAGTTTGTGCGAAATTTTAAGCAATTTCAAAAAAAAAGAAAACAAAAAAAGAAGATCATCGAGCCGGTAACCGAAGTTAAGGTTAAGTTTTCTTTGGTTATTTTCCTTTTTCACGAATCAAAAATTAGTGCTGTCGTCAGGCAGAGGACAGGGCGTTTTCCAGGACTTGTAGGGTTCGAGGTCAAGGACTTGAGGTTTGAGGCCAAGGACTTCAAAATGTGTCCTCGAGGACTCCACCTCTTCTAGTTAGTTCTTTGTACTCACTATAGCAGTAATACTAATGCTACAACTACTTACTATTTTACTGCAAAATCTCTCTATCGACGCAGTTCGTACTAGTCGCGGAAACGAACCAAATTGCTTAAAGTGATGATTTACTGTCAGTAGCGTACGTAGGATTTTGAAAAGGGGGGAGGGGCCAGGAACATCAGAGAATTTGAGAAGAACAAAGATTAGAATAAGAAATTGTTCCACCTAAAATCAGTCTAATTTTTTGTCCAAAATTAGGTGAAGAGCAAAAGAAAAAGGTCTTCACTCAAATTGAGTCCGATTTTTTGCCCAAAATTAGGTGAAGAGCAAAAAAAAGGTCTTCACTCAAATTTAGTTTCATTATTTGCCCAAAGTTGGGAGCAGGCCTAAACCAGACGTATAAAACTTACCCTTTTTGTGATCAAAGCTTCTGCCCAACTTACAAAGAGGGGGGCCAAGCCGCAATTTTGTATACTATTCTATGCTAATTATACTATCCTGGCGACCCAAAGGGGGGGCCATGGCCCAATGCCCCCCCTAACTACGCCCCTGTTTACAATCTCATAAACGAGGTCGATCAGTTCAATTGTGTTCTTTTAATTGTTTAAAAAAGTACTGCAAAAGTACCGCGGTGCTTTTAATTTAAAGTACCAATACCGATATTGCGGTACTAATTTTGACAAAGTACCGTGCCCTGCTATGGTCTCGACCAAATTCTTCCAAAGCTACTCCACTTCAAGTACCTTGACGAACCTCCCACTTAGAACAACATGTACGTTTACAATGAGCAAAAGTTAATTGTCAATGCCACTGTGACGCATCGTTGGTTTCAAACTTGAGCCGTTTAGCAACATATTGATAAATTTAAATCTAAATAGATCAGTGTTTGGACATAGTCAATTGTAGTAATTTCAGTAATAAAAGTCGAGGGGACATAAGCAGCAGATAACAATGTGCTTGAAGTGGAATATTTCAGTAAATAGTGCCATTAAGAAAATGGAGTTGGAATTGTAATACTATAAACTGCACTAACTTAAGTCCCATGATTTTATTTTGCTTGCAATCCTTGAATAAGTTTATAAAAATAAATATTTGGGAGTTGCTACTCGGCCACCCCAGAGTTGTAAACGGGCCGACTAGTTCAGGCCCGAACTCGGCCCGAACCCGAAAATATAAGCCCGGACTCGGCTTGAACCCGAAAACTAATTTGAAGCGCAAATCATGCCGGAAAAAACCAAAAGTTAAGTTAGGTCTGAAAAATTTAGCAATGTTGCCAAGTTATTTTGATTATATTTTTATGCACCTAAGACAAAAAGCACGTCTCAGGCCCGAATTAAGCCCAAAATTTTGTCAACTTTAGATCCGAAACCGACCCGAAAAGCCCGGCCCGACTTACAACTGTGGGCCACAGAGCTATTTTCTGTCATACTTACAATACGTAATCCTAACATATGAGCAAATTTAACAATTTCGTTTAACAGATATGTGGATTAGCATTACTTGGACTTGGAATTTGGGTTTATGCAAATGCCGAAAGCTTCAGAAATCTTATTTCTTCAAATCCAGTAATATTCAACTCCGTGGCTGTTTTTATCGTGATAGGAGGAGTCTTGATCGTGTCTGGATTTTTCGGCTGTGCTGGAGTAGTCAAAGAGAACAAGTGTCTTTTAGGAACGGTACGTGCGATGTAATGACATAATAAACATATAAAAATGCAGTGCCAAAATACGAACAAAATCAATTATTATTTAAGATCTTATTCGGCGAATTCATATTATTTACACCGAGAGGAAAGCATTTTTGCTTACTCCCTCGGTTTTTCACAAAAGAGCTTCACTCAAGCTGATACTATTTTTCTTCAAATTAAATTTATTTTCAAATAACTCCTGAAAATTGGAAGTTACTGGGATATAAAAATTTCCCAAAGTTTGGAGTTTGGCCGAACCAGCACTTTAATTAACGAGCGACTAGCTGATAAAACTCTCGTAAACAACGACAATCAAGCGTAACGGTAGATCGCTTTCGTATGCAAAAAAGCAGCCGCCCCGAAACTGCTATCTCTCAGGCTGGCATCCCTGCCCGAATCCTAACTCTAAAAGGAAAAAAAAAAGAGTACAACGCGAATCTCCATTCCCGCCTCCATTTCCAACGCGAATCTTCATTGATCACGAGCAATGCCGGACGCGGTTAGCGCGAATTGCACCCGAGCGCAACGATTGCTGGGCACATGCTTTAACCACTGCACCATCACAGTCACACAGTTATTATCTCAAAATGCCGTATTTAAATCAAATGTATGAGAAAAAAGCAATAAAGCATTACGCTTGATTGCCGTAGTCGGCATAAGTTTTATCGGCTAGCTTCTAGTGTTTAATTATATTTCGAAATGATCCGCATTTAATAGAGCATCAAGGTCGAAAAAAATTTTTGCTCGGTTTTCTTTTAAAAAATTTTGACAAATCTATAAACTAACTTCACCAAATTTAAACTTTCTACAACCTTCCGTTCGCAAGAAATGACAATTTAGATTTCTCCTTGGAAAGACTTTTTCTTCTTGGAAATTTAGCCAGGGTTGACAACTACAAACAAAAATTCAAAAAGTTACTGCTGCATGGTTGTAAGTCTAAATTAGTGTTTTAGGCAGTGCTGCTATCAAAACAAAGTAAAGGATCGAAATTGTAAATTAGCTGCTTTTCAAGTCAATTCAAGCAAGCTTTCCAAAAGTTAGTTTTCTACTACAATACTGGCAAAATGTTTACATTGAAGTAATAGGAAAATTGTTAACTTTGAACTGCAGTACCTTGATAAGGGCAAGAGGAAGAAAGCTCAATTTGTTGAAAATAGATTTTAGGCTTTTCCAACATTTTGTTCAAGAGTGAAAAACTTGACTTGAATGCCCTTTTAACTTAAATGAAGTATTATAAAACGTTTTCGTAGTGTACTTACTTTTGACATCGGCATTCTACGATTCAGATTCAAAAAAGGTTATGCAAAAATTTAAACCGTCTTTGTCATCGTGAAAATTATATCATTTTTTCAGTCAAAAATCGACCGTGACGTCACTGATGACGTTAACGTCATCAACTCAATCTGGATAAGTCCTATTTCTCAAACAACAAACTCCTGAATCTTCTAGTCTGTGAAAATTCAAATGTGAAAATTATTGTGATTTCCTAGAAAATTTCCTGGTGGAGCAGATTTGCTCACCTAACTACAACAAGGAGTAAAGTAAACACCTCCATGAGATCCTACCTGCTGGGTAGCTTCATAGAAGCGAAACAAAGTTTAATGACAAACGATTAGGCGCATTACAAACAACTCAATCCATGTTTTTCTGCAGTATTTCGCTACCATTTTTCTCATTTTCATTGTGGAAATAGTAGCTGCAATTCTCGTGTTTGTTTATTATCCGACTGCGAGAGAAACAGCTCTTTTGAGTATCCAAACGAACGTGACAGAAGAGGAACTAGTCTATTGGGATATCATACAAACCACGGTGGAGTATTTATTCTGTTCGTTTTATAATCAATCGAGTTGAAAAAGCAGGAAGTGTTGTTTAAAAGAGCGGAGAAAACTTATTATTATTGTACCAATTAAGCATTTTCAAGAAAACATCACCACCATACAAAACTCTTTGATTAGCACGATTCTTTTTGTAATTTAGCACTATTTTTGTTTGAAGCAGAAATACAATATGTACTCACCGCGAAACGAACTAAAGGCTTAAAAGGAAAAAAGGACTTGTAAAAACGCCGATTTTGTCCAGTTTAAATTAAGTTCCAAACCATTTTGCTGAGAACCAAACCACAAACTTCAGCGCTAGACACAATTTAGACTATTGACCAGTGCTTAAACAAATGTTCATTTGCTAGTTTCAATGCTGTGGATTCAACAATGCAAGCGATTGGGCATCTGCACTTCCTGATTCATGCTGTCAAACGTGGAATACCACTTGCACCCCTGAGCGTGCATTTGAACCGGGATGCGAAGAGGAAGTGAAGCAATACTTTTGGGTTCTTGGTGGGGTTGGAATTGCTGTCTTAGCCTTTGAGGTATGTACATTGTACAATTAGCTGTTAATATATTATACACAGTTTGCTGAATTGCAGTTTTTTAAACGTTTTCTCTGCGTTTGAGTTGACAGATTTTTTTGAGGTTCAAAGTCAGGTATCCCATTGCATTGATGCTCAGCAAAAGAAACAGTGAGAAAATTTGATCTCATTTTACTGTGAGTATAGGTTGTAGACAAAAGAACAGGTAGCGATTTGTTTGATTTAACTACCAAAAAGATCATCTTGCTAATTCTTTACCAAAGCAACTTGGATAAAAAAGAAACAAAGACAATAATAATCTACCTACAGTATCAACCAACCATTATCATACAGAAACTTTTCTAAGCCACGAGACAAAATCAACAGTCAAGCACGACATAATTTGAATTACGGTGCGGTGTTTAAAAAACTTCGGGTTAGTCATTTCCAAGACATGGCAGTCAGATTAATAAATGTTTTTAGAGCTTTATTCACGGATAGAATCACAAAAAAAAAACAGCAATGGGAGGCTGGACATCGCAAAGTTGTAAGTCGGGCCGGGGTTTTAGGGCGGGTTCGGGCCTCAAGTTGACAAAAGTTCGAGCTTAATTCGGGCCTGAGACGTGCTTTTTGTCTCACGTGCACAAAAATATAATTAAAATATCTTGGCAACATTGCTAAATTTTTCAGACCTAACTTTACTTTCGGGTTTTTTCGGAGTGATTTGGACTTCAAATTAGTTTTCGGGTTCGGGCCTGAACTAGTCGGCCCGTTTACAATTCTAGGGCATCGGGCATTTTGAGCAGATCATAGTTGTAAACGGGCCAATTAGTTCAGGCCTGAACCCGGCCCGAACCCGAAAACTAATTAGAAGCTTAAATCATGCCCGAAAAAACCCGAAAGTTAAGTTAGGTCTGAAAAATTTAGCAATGTTGCCAAGTTTTTTTGATTATATTTTTGTGCACCTAAGACAAAAAGTACGTCTCAGGCCCGAATTAAGCCCGAAATTTTTGTCAACTTTAGGCCCGAACGCGACCCGAAAAGCCCGGCCCGACTCACAACTCTGGAGCAGATGTTCTGCTTCCTGGTCAAAATGAAGCAAAATATACACAACATTTTAAAGAATATAAAATAAAAATGGTACAGCAATACAAATGCATTCAAACGCACTTGTGGTTCTCACAACGCATCGTTGTGAGTTTTGTTGTTGGTCTGGGGGGGGGGGGAATGTGGGGCTTTGAAATAAAGCAGGATTAGAAGTTGAAATGTGCCTCCCAAGTTTTGAAGATTGTCGATATAGATTACTTACTAAACGTTATGAAAATATTTGTGTTTATCAGAGATGGAGTCCTCGAGGACGTCCTTAGCCTCAAAGACGTCTTCGAGGACACAATTTGAAGTCCTTGGCTTTGGCCTCGAAGCCTGCTAGTCCTCGAAATTGCCCTGTCCTCGGCTCAAGGACAGCACTATTTTTTGATTTGTTAAAAATGTGCCAAGGTCATGACCAATTTTGTATCTTTTTGAAAAACGCCAGAGAGCTTGCAAAAAAGTTTTTGAAGACATTTTTTTTCCTGGAGAACGCTTAAATTTCCGGAAAATTTACAAAATTTTGGAGCGAAGACCTTTTTTTTGTAGATAACTTCAGCGTTGTGTCCTTGGCCTTGGCCTCAGCATTCCTCTCCTTGGCCTCGAGAAGGTCTGTCCTCGGAAGGGTTGTCCTTGGCCTTGGCCTCGGATTTTTTTTGTGTCCTTGGCCACTGGTGTCGGTAGCCTTGGCCTTGGCCACTGAGCCTTGAGTCCTCGACTTCACCAATGGTGTTTATTCTAAAATTTGTGTTCGTCCTGGTATTATGGCTTATGGTTAATAATCAATTAGTACCATTTATTCTCAATATTGTTCTGGTTTGAAAGACCTCGTTTGAAAATCGAGCCCTCTTCTGGTTATACCAGCGAGATAAAGTTGTTATTATTCGTGCTGAACAATACTCTAATGTTTTCTCTCTGGTTTTATCCGAAGAATTTTGGTCCAATATAAAAAAATTTAAACGACTCTTATGCTGGTTTCAGGTGCTTGCAATGTCCTTCACATGCTGCTTGTATCGTGGTATTGTTGGAAGTTACCAGTTGGCCTAAGATCAGTTGAAACCACAAAGCCTTTTGAATTTTCTGCGATGGATTTTGTTGCTGTCTACCAGCAAAATTTCATCTGATGGTGCAATCACGGCAGTTTTATAGGCGATTGTCGCCATTGTTACCGCATCAGCATGATCGTTTTGTAAAGACACTGCTGAAACCAACACCAATGGTTGGTTTTCTATCAAAAAGAACAATAAAAACAAAACCACATATCAATTTTCTTAAGCGCTGTGACTTTTTCTTGCGTAATATCATATCTTTACGTAGCAATTTACTTTATGATAGAATAATCGTTTTTTTGTTTCACGTTAGAAGAGTACTTACTTCATAATACTGTATCTTCTTCTTTCTTCATTACCCGCTTTCGTTAAGGGTTGCGGGGGTAGCGGCTAAAGATGGCTGCCTGACTCGATGACCGAAAGGTCCCTTCGCAGCTTCCTGTCAAAATTCAACTCTGTTTTTTGTGTGGTTTGTGTTGCTTTGTGCTAAATAAACATGACCATCACTATGACTATGAAATTAAGCAGCCACACTTCACGGTCTTCCATCACATCTATTATTTCGCTTGGGTGCAGTCCCAAACGATTCCATTCAAGATCCTCAACTGTAGCAGCACTTATATTTAGACTTTTATTAGTTCGGTCGTGACTCTTATGTTACGTGCTTTTTCAAAAAGCACCTGTATTTACGTACAATGAAAATTGCTACATTCAAGATAGAATCCTACTTACGCATTTTTTAAACCTGCAGTATGCAATACTTTACGGGCTATTGACAAACGCGTTATCACACCAAGGGGGGAGACAAAAATACCTTTTCTACTTAAACTTCTAAACCGGGTATCACAGGAGCATTAAATTTGGCATATGAGATGGTATTCACAAGGGCATTCAGGTTGAAAAATTATTTGCTTGGTTTTCTCTCAAAAAATTTTGACAGACCTGAAAACTAACATTGCCATATTTGAACTTTCTACAACCTTTCATTACCAACAATCAACATATCACAATTTAGATTTCCTCTTAGAAAGGCTTTTTCGCATTAAAAATTTTGCCAGGGTTGCCAACTACCAACAAAATTTCAAAAAGCTACTGCATGTTTGTTACTCTAAACAAGTATTTTCAGCAGTGTCGTTGTCAAAATAAAGTAAAAGGTCAGCATTTTAAATTAGCTGCTTTTCAAGTAAATTCAATTCAAATCAACTTTCCATAAGTTAATCTTCTGTCACAATACTGGCAAAATGTCAATACAGGAGTAACAAAAAAATTAACTTTGAACTGCAATATCTTGAAAACGGCATGACATAGAAAGTACAATTTGTTGAAAATGTATTTTAGGCTTATCGAACATTTTTGTCTACAGGGAAAACTTTTAATTGAATGCCCCTTTAATTTTTTTTTCTTCAGAAAAATAATTTTGACTGCTTAGTCTCAATAGGAAATACGCATTAAGCATGTTTCCCAACAATACAACCACGCTTTTCCAGTTTGAGAACCAAACCAGTTTGAAATTCAATCACTATAGCCTACGCTTTAGCACTGATGAGCTTACGCTGCCGCTAAAAATGGCATATGGAGCGCCGTTTGTGTACCCTAATTTGTGCAATGTTTTTTTGCATATTTAATTAAATAGTCATTTTAATTAAATATACAAAAATAAATATACAAAAAAACAAGTGCAAAAATAAATATGCAAAATTTTTTGAATATTTATTTCACCATAATTTGCACAACGTTTTTTTGCATATTTAATTAAATATTCATTTTAATTAAACACACAAAAATATATGCCGCAGAATAAACCGTTGCAAAAGTAAATAGACAAAAAATTGTTACGCAAAAACTTTTTGACACAAAAAGTTTTGCAACATCATTTTTTGCATCAGAATTTTTTGCATTACAATTGTTTGTGTCACAAATATTTGTACTTTTATTTTTAAAAGCAAAAAAGAATACATGCCAAAATAAATGTGCAAAATTTTGTGACGCAAAAAATGTTGATGCAAAATTTCTTGTCGCAAAAAAAACGCGTGCAAAAATAAATTGTCAAAAATATTTGACTATTTAGTTCGTGTCCATAATGATGAAAGGTTGGAATTATGCGAGTGGGAAGGTACGAGTGAATGAACCTTCATTTTCCGGCCCAACGAGAGGTCTCATAAGCGAGCTAGTACCTTACTTTAGGCTGCCGTGTAGCCCGAAGCTTTCGTCTTGAAGTTCCAGTTGTGTACCTTGGCGGTACCTTCCCGCCCGCATAATTCCAACCTTTCATCATTATGGACACGAACTAAATAGTCAAATATTTTTGACGATTTCTTTTTGCACGCGTTTTTTTGCGACAAGAAATTTTGCATCAACATTTTTGCGTCACAAAATTTTGCACATTTATTTTGGCGTGTATTCTTTTTTTGCTTTTAAAAATAAATGTACAAATATTTGTGACGCAAACAATTGTAATGCAAAAAATTCTGATAAATCCACAAAAATTTTTGTGGATTTATTTTTGCACAAAAAGTTTTTGCGTAACAATTTTTTGTCTATTTACTTTTGCAACGGTTGATTCTGTGGCATATATTTTTGTGTGTTTAAATAAAATGACTATTTAATTAAATATGCAAAAAAACGTTGAGCAAATTATGGTGAAATAAATATTCAAAACATTTTGCTTATTTATTTTTGCACTTGTTTTTTTTGTATATTTATTTTTGTATATTTAATTAAAATGACTATTTAATTAAATATGCAAAAAAACATTGCACAAATGAGGGTACACAAACGGCGCCCCATAATGGCAATAAACAAAGGCGAGCTTTTCAATTCGCAACTACATGCAGGGGCAGTACATACGAGTCACGCAACTGCAATTATTTTTAACTTCCAAAGATACATGCAGCAGTGCGTTGTGGTTTCTCGTTTCGCAACCGCAAAACTTGGAAATCGGTAACTTAATACGGCATTAAAAAATATTCTGTCTGCAAGAGAGTTTTCAGAAAAACACCTTTTCCTGTGATGACACGATAGAATTATCGTTGAAGAAAAGGAATAGCACCGTGTTTCCCCGATAATAAGACCTACCCGCAAAATAAGACCTAGCGTGATTTTTGACGATGATTTTAATGTAAGCCCTACCCTTAAAATTAGCCCTAGTTGAGAGCGGCAGAAAGACGAAAGATATTACTTATGGCAAGTGGCAGAAAGATATACATGTTAATGGCGTGTACCGGTATGTACATGTATTCATACATTTTGATATACATGTTAATGGCAAGTAAATGTAGATCTTTTTTCGTAATTTCTGTTTATTTAAAATCTCGTAATTTTTACTTTGTAACTTCATTTTTTGATATATCAAAATAATACATCCCCCGAAAATAAGCCCTAGTGCCATATTTTGGAGTAAAAATTATTATAAGCCCTGTCTTATTTTCGGGGAAACACGGTACATTAATAATTTTTTGGGATTTCTTTGAAATAAAATGATAAATTATCAGGTTTGTCAAAAATCAGCTTCATATTTTAATGCAATCACAAACACGAAACAATTGTTTATACTGGTACAAATTTATAGATTATACAGTTGCAAATGAGCTATTGCGACGCGTTTCGACCTTGCTCAAGGGTCTCATCAGGCAAAAAAAAACAACTATGAAAGTCTCGAAAAAGTCAGGTAAGCACAGCAATGGAATTTTTTTTTTTACAAGCGCGTAAGTAATTACATCAAAACCTGCAGTACAACTCCAAATACGAACAAGTTTGCCAGAGCAAAGGGTTGGGCTTAAAAGCACAAATGTAGCATTGCATGTGACCACACAACAGACTTTTTCGAAAGTATTTGTATTTGTACTTTTTAGCCCAACCCTTTGCTCTGGCAAACTTGCTCGTATTTGGAGTTGTACTGCAGGTTTTGATGTAATTACTTATGCGCTTGTAAAAAAAAAAATTCCATTGCTGTGCTTACCTGACTTTTTCGAGACTTTCATAGTTGTTTTTTTTTGCCTGATGAGACCCTTGAGCAAGGTCGAAACGCGTCGCAATAGCTCATTTGCAACTGTATAATCTATAAATTTGTACCAGTATAAACAATTGTTTCGTGTTTGTGATTGCATTAAAATATGGAGCTGATTTTTGACAAACCTGATAATTTATTATCATTGACTGCCTTGTGAGCGACCACTTTGAAATAAAAGGTAGTTAGATTATGATGCAATAGAGAGTATGACACCAAATGATTTTTTTATCTAATTTTTTATTGATTAAAACGATTTCAACGTGGCATTCTAATAATTATTATTCAAGACTAATTAAACAGTTTTGCAAAAATAAAATTGTCTACTTGATTAGTGTGGTGCTTTTTTATGAATTTTTATATGGATTTATTAAGCTATCGCGCAACGAAGTTCATTTTTCGTTTAGCTTTAAAATTGAATCGGTTCAGTTTAGAATTGTTGCTTGGCAAATCGTTTAATATTTTTTGAAATAGTTGGTTTTGCACAAAATAATATTTTAGTGATTTAGCCAAACTATACTAAAAGGATGTATAAGATAAAATAGAAAAACAGGCAAAAGGAGGATGATTAAGCTGTAACTTATCGAAGTATTGCTGTAATCATTACAGTATGCATGTCACTAACCAATATTTTGCGTAGTTTCATAAAAAATATAGAACCAAAGCCGTCGCAAGCATTTTGCTTGAAAGACGTTTTGACGTATCACTTAAGTTAATAGTAGAGCCATTTTTATTTTGATCAAAAAAATTGATTTCGACTTTATTTTACGTAGCTAAACTTTGACCTAAACCGTTTTAGCCTTTTTGAGCTCCAAAGTTTGATTAAAAGCAAAAGTTTTGTTATTCGCAATCCACGTAAGTTTGAAGTAGGTAACCTTCTTCACTTTTCATTAACAGCTTTTAGAAAGAAATATCAATCAGTCAGTCTAGTGATTAAAGTAACTAATCGCTGCAGGACAAAAATTTCAAAATTTGCACACATTTCCATGTCAATTACATTATTTTTATTAACCAGTATATTTTGGATTGAAATTTGCTGTTCTTGATTTTTACAAATTATCTGCCTCATTTGTTCTTAAATTTTTATTAGAAAATACATTGACGCAATTTCAATCTTGCTAGGTAAAAAGTTGCGTTGTGTAAAAGTTTTGTCGATTGCTAAAGCTGTAAAAGCTAAACAGTACAGTCCTAAGATTTCAAAAATCTGGTTAATTCGTTGTGATATACAATACAACACTGAAAAACAAAAATTCATCTTTTGATTTTTGAATTTGGACATAGTGTTCTTAGTTATTTTATTCATACCGAGGCATGCATTCCTAATTTTTTTTAATTAAAAACAAAGAGTTTCGCGTGATTATAAAATCATTTTTATAAAGAATTTAACACAGGGAATTGCATTGAGGCATGTTGCAAATATTTGCAGAAGTTTGAGTAATAAAACTTCATTCGCACATGTATAAAATTGCTCGCAACGTTTCATTGATTCTTGAATATTCAGAAACATGAAGAAAAAAACTTTTGTATGATTTTGATACAGAATTTTTGATCACATACGATTTTGACAAACTTTGACCTAGACCAAAATTTTGACTCTTTTTTGACCTATAAAATCTACCTAAACTGGCTTCAGAGCACCCGAAGCCAATGTTGGTATACGTTTAATGATATAATAAAGCCTGAGAAAAATTTAACTTTATTGACTTTAGCGGCCCTAGTCATTATCAATCTTTAAATTTAATAAACAAAAAAATAAGAACAAAAGTTATCCTGCCAGAGCCAAGTTCAATAAAACCAGCAAAAAAATTCGGAAATTAACAAAATATTTTTTCTGCAGTGTAAAAACATTATTGCTTTCAAGAACTTACAAACCAATGCATACGTGAGCTTCTTTTTTTTTTCTTATCTAACCAAACTACACTCATCCATTCAATAGCAAATGCACATCCTAAGAACGTCAATTACAACCCAAATTTAATTACAGACAGTGCACAATTCAAGCCAACATAATAAAAATCCACGCAGGTTCCATCAATTAACAGAATATCACCAATCAATTACCCAGCAAAATACCACTATCTCTTGACTATGGTACTGCCAAAAATTAACCAGCGCACCAACATTTTCAGACACATTAGCTGATGAAAAACATATAGCCTCTTATTGCAATACTGACGATGCAAACATTTACGTTGTCAACCATACCAATCAAGAAAATTGTAAAACTAAATTCGAAACCATATTTCAAAATCATTTAAATTATTAAAAGCTCTAAAATGATGAAAAATATTAAACCCGATTAAAAGTCTCAATAAAGAAAGAAAATATCATCCTGATATTTCGATTCTTGGAAGCAATTTCCAGGAACTGACAGCCAAAGCCAATCAAGTTACCAAATAATGTAAAATTAAAAATCCTATAGCAAAAAGTTTAGCACCATCTGGTGAAAAGCAAAACGCATAATTAAAAACCATTCAACCCAATAATTAATTATGATAAATATTAAATACCACGTTGGTATCATAAACAAAAAAAATTACGTAATCTAACTACTGAGAACACCTCAACACTAAAATAGGCGAAACTGATTTTGAATAGTTTGATTATGAATTTTTTTCCAAAATTTGAAATTTCGGCAAAGTGTGCATGGGCAAAATTATCTAAATTTTATCTAAACCATGGAAAATTTATCTAATTTTTTTTTTTGCTACAAGCTTTCTCGAAATTGCAAAAATTGACCTAGCTCGAGTTTGAATTTTTTTGGCCAAAATCTAAAGTTTTGTTTATGGTTAACTTTGCCAAATTTTTTAAGATTGAACAAAAAATTGAACTTGCTCAATCTTGATTTTTTACCAAAATTTTAATTTTCAATTATAACCTTGCCAAAATTTCAAAATTTGACAAAAATTTGGCCTAATTCGATTTTAAACTTTTTTCCTTTGAAGGTTTTGCCACAAATCCAATTTTTCAATAATTATCCTGCTCAATTTTGAGTTGTGAGAGTCAAAATTTGTAATTTTGCCCATGATTATATAACCTAGATAAAAATGTTGAAATTTGACGAAAAACTAATCTAGCTAAATTTTGGCGATTAATAGCTGATTGCTGTGAAATAGCTCTGGAAAGAAAACTCGGACAATTTTTCAGTCCTACGAAAATAACTTGGAAGACTGACTTTCGCCTTTTCAGCTAGGTTACTTGTTTGCTAGCTTCTCCTGCGAGACCAAAGAATCTCTTTCCTTGGAGATAAATAAGAATGAGCAATTTGGCATCACGAATCTTTAGCTGCAAGATCAACAAAATTGCATACAATTTTCAGAACAAAAGAATTCACCCGAAACGCGTTTAAAATCAAATAATTCGTTCAACAATTTCCACTATAAACAAAATACAGAAGTATTTTGTAGCAATCGAATTTAAGGGTTTTGAAAATTAGTTGAAACTTAAATGTGTGCTTTTTGCCAATCAAAATGTCCAAATTTGATAATAGTAGAATTTAGCAGAGCAGTGTGCATGAAAATAAACTGGTCCGGGTTCAAATTTGGATAAAGCGCTGCATGAAAATAAACAGGTTCGGCTTTGAATTTGGATGAAGCACGTAGATAAATGTAAACAAAACGACGCTACACGCCCCCCAAAATGAGCATCCCTATCGTAAATTTCCAAATTTCGCTCATAATTCACTTTGACAAAATTTTAAAATTTGACAAAAAATCGCTTTTTGAATTTTTTTTTAAATCATTAACCTTCCCAAAATTGCAAATATTGGCAAAAAATTGGTGTAGCTCGATTTTGAATCTTTTGCCAAACTTTGAAATTTTGTTCGTGGTTAACTTTTCCAAAAATTGACAAAAATCAACTTACTGTAGCTTTTATTGCCGAAATTGATAAACATTCGACCTATCTCGATTTTGATTTGTTTGCCAAAATTTAAAACTTTGGCTATGCCAAATATTCAAAAATTGACAAAATTTGACTTAGTTCAATCGTTTTTGCTAAAATTTTTATGTTTTTTTCATGGTTAGTAATGAGCAGAAATGTTGGTACGTGGTACCGAATGGTGGAAGATAATTTACACGACCATATGTACGAATATTTTTTTGAAGGCCTGTCCAAACAATTTTCTTGTGTATTTGAAAAAATAGGACCTGAATACTTTGAAAACTTAGACAACAATCATACTGATCAATACTAACTTATTCATGTCTAAGTGCTGGTTATAGCAGCTGGCAATATATAACCCCTGAGGGCGAGATGTTCATCCTAACCCAACGTAACCCTAACCAAATGAAAAATGGTTTTTAAGTACAAGTTGGACCTGTTGCACAAATATTAACACTTCGATGTTATTTGTCAGATCGACCGGAGTACTTGGCTACAGACTACTTATATAAGACCAGGTTTGCTACTGATTTATTGTCTAAACCAATAAACATACCAAAATTTTCAAGTTAAGTCTACTTCGAAAATGCTATCTTCTCTTTCACTTTTTCATCAGATGGATTGGTTAAAGGCTTGCCTGAATGTTCAATTGTTCACTTTTTTATTTTCTTCCTTTTTTTCTTTTGTTGAAGTAGATTAAGAAAGAAACGGACCAAAAATGTTGAACATTTTTCTTACCATCACACTGCTGCTGATGATGCTGCTATTGCTACTACTGATAATGCAATTTTATGTTGTGTATTTTGTACAACTTTTTGGCAATAAAAACAATTATTATCGCGTATATGCAAGATGAAAATATTGCAAAAGGATTATTACAAGATTTGAACTATGTATAGTACACAATAGCAATAAAGCAAAATCACAAGCACGAAAGAAAAAGAGCCAACGTTTAAAAACAAAACATAATCTGTACAAAGACATAAAGCACCAAATAATTACAAATACGTCAAATAGCAAGTAAAAGGCAAAACATATAGTAACGAAGAGGAAAGTATTTTTGATTATTATCAAACAAATATCTAAAAAACTACGACTTTTTTGGGATTTCTATTATATAATTTTTTTCGGATTGAAGGTAAAAAATTAATTAAATTAGAATCACAATTTTAGTGCAATACAAAACTCGGCAATTATTCGCAATTTTTTTTCTGCTTGGGTATGGATTCATTACTAAACTGTGGAAAATAGTGTATGCAGTAGTGGCATCAAAATTTTTAAATCGCACAAATTCTTGATTTGTGTGAAAAAACTGTCCTGTAGTTACTTTCTTATCTCTAAAGACCTCTTGCGGCGAGATCTAACGTTTCCCAGCGGGAAAAAGCGGCAGAGCTTACTTCAGAAATTTGTGTTTCTGGGCCGTACGTTGTGGTGTTGACGGTTTTCAAATGCTTTCAAAATAACAAGCTTTGTAGAAACAAAGATCTATTGCTAAGCATAGTCGCCGTCGGATGGTATCGCAGTCGACTCATCAATTTCGCCAGCAGTAGAAGAATCGTCAGTATTGCAAGTGCGGTAAAAGTGAAACAGATATTCCGTATATCTATATCCACAAGTTGCTTTGTCTTCTTCACAAATTTCGGTTGGTGCGTCCATGCTCTAAACACAGTGTCATAAATTAACCATCGCCATCAAATTTACTTCAATTGCGCTTGTAAGTTTGAGGTAACGTTTGCTTTTCACAAAAAAAGATTATTAATTTAAACATACAAACAAAAAATTTATCAGCATAACTTTTTAGATAAGAATGAATATGATATCTATATAAGACAAAATATGAATAGAGAAAGGGTGTTTCATTCTCAGTTTTCAGTCAAAATTCAATGGAATTAGAGTTTTATTCCAGCCAGCTGGTCGAGCGGTAACGCTTTCATCTCTGGAGCGGAAGGTCTTAGGTTTAAACTTCGATCCGGTCAAATCGGATACAGTGTAGCCAACTGCTCGCCGCAACTGCAATATTTCTTCGAATGGAGCTGTGTTGCCTGGGCGCAATAACGCAAAGATGTGCCCCGCAAACTCGTTACACGCTTTGGCGTAATACAGCGAGTATAATAAAATATTTGATTTGATTAGATTTCTATTCTTTTTTACCCTAACGTACTCGTATATGTCCTGTATGGTAAAAATTTGCTAATTCCGGATGGGATCAAAGTCAAAACAGAGATGCGTGAACAATTTTGTACGTTACAGGTTCTTTCGTAAGATTTATTGCAAACGATTCTGCACAGAGTTGTAAACGGGCCGACTAGTTTAGACCCGAACCCGAAAATATAAGCCCGAACCCGAAAATATAAGCCCGAACCCGGCCCGAACTTGAAAACTAATTTGAAGCCCAAATCATGCCCGAAAAAACCCGAAAGTTAAGTTAGGTCTGAAAAATTTAGCGATGTTGCCAAGTTATTTTGATTATATTTTTGTGCACCAAAAACAAAAAGTACGTCTCAGCCCCGAATTAAGCGCGAAATTTTTGTCAACTTTAGGCCCGAACCCGAACCCGACCCGAAAAGCCCGGCCCGATTTACAACTCTGATTCTGCATCCAAATTGATAATCATGAAAACGATGTATTATCTAAACACAAAGTTACTAGTAGTAGACTTTTTGTCGATTTCAAGTCAAGTTGATCTATCAGATCAATTTGCGATCGCTTAATTCATGTGCTATTAGATACAGATCAGTGCTCACGTGAATAAAGCTTCTGCTATCAAAACAGTAGATACGAGTTCAATTTGCGGTTGGGTCAAACCTAAGACTATCAAAATTGGTATGGAAAGCTCTCCTTCTTGACGTTCAGACTTAAAAAGGACGGTGTGAAGCCTCCACCGTGTGAGGTAGACAGGTGGGCAGGTGGCAGTTTGACTTGAATACCGAAAGGTCTCTTCGCTTTCTTCTGGTCAATCCTATTTGGTGAATAAAATGCACTTAAAATTGCTATACGAACCAAATCACATTACTCTCTTATATCACCCCACAGCTTTGTAAGTTTATTGGAGAAAAAAATATTTTTAAATTTGTCGGGCTTAAATGGGGCTTACAACCCCAATTTCGCCAGAAAGATGAGTAGTAAGACATCAAAAATTCTTCTGAAGATCTAATTTTCTTACCGTGGATATGCGAAATTTGTAGCTTCCATTTACAAAGCTGCTGAAATACAAATCAAAATAGACGACCTTCCCTGTATAAGCTGTCCCAGTCGGTAATTCTTCGATACTGGCTACCTTGTGCGGACAAGGAGAGGAACTGATTTCCGGAAGAGCACAGAGAATAACCGAAGCCTGGCTTTTCATGCTAAACACAAAGATGAGGTTGTACAATTCTTGCTAATTTCAAAACTTTTAAAGAAATACACTAACACATGAAATGAGCACATCTACTGTAGCAGTATCAACAGTTTAGACCAGAGGTGCTCAAAATTTTTAAGAAACGGGTAGCACAACCCGAACTAAAAAATTATTTCTAGCGAAATTTGGTGCAAAAACTGGTGGAAATTTTGGTAAAGACCAAACATTAAAAAAAGGATTTTCACCACAATTTGATGTTTTTTTTGGAATTTTAAGAGGTCGCCAATCGGAACAAAAAATAGATTTAAATTTTTGAAAAATTTCTGTGCTAGTTGATCTCGAAACCACTCGCGGGTCACGAATGGGGGTTTGGGCAACCATGGTTTAGGCTTACCTTAATTTAAAAAATGCTTCGATATTATAAGTTTAAAAAATGGTTTAAAAGGCAACAACGCAGGAGCATGGCCGCTAAGGTTAAGCATCGTTTTCACAACGACCCTCATCGCATGATCTGGATTTAACCTGCACCCCGAGCACATTGTTACGCCCTCAGATAAGACGCTTTGCGGTGATCATCTTTGCTTAGCATGGCTTCGAACAAGCAGCATATTCAGCGGACAAAAATTTAAAGAAATCCGAAGATTAGGTAACTGAAAACCCTTAACCAGGTAGTATTCCTTCAAACATGAGTATCATCTAATAATGTGTTAGTTTTAATGCTGTCCTGAGACAAAAGGATGAATACCTATTTACAACAACAACAATAAAGTAATGAAGTTTGTTCCCAGTGTATCTCCGCAAATGCCACAAACTTCTAAACAGCATCAGCCAATCAAAACAGGTTGCTGTAGAGAAACATATAGTGCACGGTATGCGTTTAGATGATTTTGGTTTTAAAGGCCACCTAATGTCTGCAAACCAATGCATTTAAAATGCAATAAAAAAGTAATACTAATCGAATGCTGAAAACCTGGTTTAGATGCACGTTCTCAGTTTCAAACTTTCGCGTTTTTAAAAAGTGACATGACATCATCAGACCCAGGAGTTTGGTGCCTTCGACTTTACTTCGAGCTAATTATGCCTTTTTTGCACAACACTTTTTGACTAGCAAGCTGCTATCAACATGCCTTTCCAAAATCGCCTATCCTCTGCAAAGATAAATTAGTCGAAGGCACCAAACTCCTGGGTCTGATGATGTCATGTCACTTTTTAAAAACGCGAAAGCTTGAAACTGAGAACGTGCATCTAAACCAGGTTTTCAGCATTCGATTAGTATTACTTTTTTTATTGCATTTTAAATGCATTGGTTTGCAGACATTAGGTGGCCTTTAAGCTTATTTGGCTCGATACTTATATCATACATTACACAGTAAACTTAATTTGTTCCAAACTCAAGCAACACCAAGTGATGAAGCATGGTCCATAATACAGCACACACACTTGTACACTGACTGTTTACCTTACTGTATAAATCTAAAAAGGATGACTTACTTAAATTGAATACGAATAGGAATATCCGGCGGGGTAGATGGTGCAACTGGAATATTGAATGTGAAGTTTTTGTGGTGGCCGTCACTGAAATAAAACAAAGACAAAATATGAGGTTTTTCGTGCATCCTTCGAGGTAGAACATTGAAAACTTTACATCCAGTGGGGGGAGATAACGAATGGGTAACCATCAGCAGTGGCCGCAAGTGTTGCAAATTCTGGTAAAAGCCCCACTTGGAATAAAAACCACCATTTTTTATTGAATTCTCAAACGAACTGAGTCTTGGTTAGATATTTTGTTGCAAAATGTTCCCATCCGAAAAAAAAAAAAGAGTCGAGTTGTTTCAACTGATCAATCAACCCAAAGTTTCAGTTACAAAAGTAATATACTGCAACGTTTTGCTGTCAAATCTGGCCACTCTCGTTGTTTTAGATTACAAATTACTTCCAAATATACAGTCGTTTGGATAACATTTTAGTGGTGAAAATAACATTGCTTAGATATGGACAACTGGGCTCGCGAGTGTTTTTTTTTTTTTCTTCTGTCAATTGTTTCGGTAACAATAAGATTGACATCACAAATCAGTGACCACAAGTTTTACTATTGCTATGTGCAAAATTCTGGTACAGTAACTTAGGTTATAGCAAACATAGAGCTTTGCGGCAAAAAGCAAAAATCACTCTTATTGTTTTGTGTTATAACGTTAAAAATATAATCAACAGCAACAAAAACGTGCTGATAATAAAAATCTCAAAACATCATACCAAGACAAATAAGGCCTGTAATTTTCTTTCATATCGGAATCATAATCATACAAGGTAATGTTAGGCTGAACCAAAATGATTTGATTGACATCAGCAATTGTTTGGTGATCCAGTACTTCCAGCGGGTCAGCACTACGTCTGTGAAAAGATTTTTGTCTTTTCGATCAAGTAAGTTTTGTTCAGTTTAATTTCATTGGAAAACAGTTAGAAATCAAAAAAAAACAAGCAAAAAATATTGAGAAATTGCAAAAAGTCTTGCTTTACGGAAAGTGAATAAAGAGCGGCACGTTTTCGCTTAACTTACAAATCCAGTCTAACACTTGGTCAAAAATTGTGTTCGAGCGTATCTTTGGGCCTTTACAGCGTATTTAAAACAAAAATATCTTTGAACGCTTTTGCAACTTGTACGCCAGGCCTAAAGAGTTGGATCTACGACAACTAATCGCATCAGACTGACCGCCAACTAACCCTAATCTTATTCGCAGTCAGTTTATTCGCGGTCAATTTGCTGAGGTCAGTTGAGTCAATTCAGAGAGTTGATGGTGGGATTAGAGTTAACAAAATACGATAGCTTTAATTTTGGCTAAACATAGCTTCAGATAAATTAGCCAATTCGGTTTCTTACTTTGGGCGCCTTAGAATTGGATGTTTGATAGTTTCCGGGTTTATATCGTAGTTTTCATCAATGTTTGATACACGAGGGCTATTAGGCTTTGTTTTGGCACGACCGATGCGAGCGATCTTTGGTTTGGTTTTCTGTTCCCTTGTGCTGTCCACATTTGCACTAGCGTGTATTTTGTGCAAACTGGGGTGCTGAAAATCTGGTTCCTCGTACATGTATTTTTCTTTGTGCGAACTAGAGACAGATCCAAACTGCCTCGACCCTGAAAATTCAAGTTTTTCACAACATAAATATACAAAAGACAATAGAAAATATCAAGCGCAATCAATATGTAATACAATGAGCTGAAATGTTTTTAATGGAAAGCCTTTCAATTGTCCTACACAATATAGCAAAAAGTGGCTGTGCTCTATAGAGCCTATAACAGGTTATTTCTTTGACTAAATGAGTTTGTGCAATGGTCAAAAGATATAAATGGGTTAAGAGTTAAGACAAAACGGTAAGTACTCGCTCATGGAAGTGGCAATTGTGTTTACAAAAAAAAATGCCATAATCACATTGACGTAGTAAGTAATCGTCATATTTGTCTCTCCAACTTGTTTGTTTAGAGTCACCTGAGAAATAAACTTGCTTATGAGAATCAAAGCTTGAACTGCAATTTTAGTAATTACATCTGCAATTATGTACCAAGGTACCAAGGCCAGGAGACATGAAAGAGATCTCTGCGACTTTCGAGTCAAGTTGCATCTGCCCAGCTTTTTACTACTATCGGTTAAGGTTGCGTATTTGCTTTTTTAGACCTAAACGTCAAGAATGGAAACTGTGAACAACAATTTTTCTAGTTTTGTTTTGACCTGACCGAAAATCGAACCCTAGTCTACAGTTTTAATATCAGACGTTCTATTAACTCTACCACTGAAATACAGCCAAGCTCAATCCTGTGGGCTTGGCTAACACAATGTTGCAGTATCTAAACGAAAGACGATACAGTTGCCCTTTATTGGAAACTTATCAGTTGCAAGAAAAACGCTTTAAAAAAACTGATTAAGTACAGAAAGTATAAACGCCAATTAAAAGTTTTCAAGTTTGTGGGATTTCAAAATTTACAGCCTGACAGCTGAAATCACTATTAAGCAATAAACAACGCACGTAAGTAACGTACCTTTGAAGGGCATCTTCATGTTTGGTGATGAATAATAAGGATATTTACTACCATAACGATTTTTAAACTTTTGAATGATAGCAGTTTTATTAAAGTTGTAAAACATATCCCGAGAGCAGGCAACCACGACAGCCACTCCGCCTGTAGGCGTTGAACAGCAATGATCCTGAAAAAATGTTGCCATTAAAAGACTTGAAAAGTTTTTGTGATTACTAACTTTGATGTGATGGTGTTTTAGTTATTGACACAAACTACGCTATTCAAGTCCAAGAAACATGCATGAACGCATGAAAAAAGGGAAGCTTTTCCCAATTTCATTAAATTAAAGTTAGGTGCCACAAAAAAACCATAGATTCTGCAAAAAACTCCCATTGGTCGCTGATGCAATAAATTCTTAAAGACCAATCGACCTTAAACGATTAGAACTTGAAAGTAAAATGTTTAAGTAATATCTGGATTTTGGGGAATTTGGCAAGACTCTTGTTATATCCCCGTAATTCAAATAGCCCTCAAACTACAACTGCGGTATGGGAGTGCAGCGCTAAGAATTATGTGGTGGAAAAGTGGAAAACATAACAGCATACAATCCGCTTTACCCTCCACCAAACGAGACCGATAGATTGGTCAGTTTCAATGATGACATTTGACGAAATGCTTAAACAACCAATGAAACAAACTAGAGTGACAAATTGGTCCGGTTTAGTGGTCGAGTAGATAGAGCATTTGCTACTCGAGCTGTAGACTTGGGTTCAGTTCCCGGTCGGGTCAAACCAAAGACTATAAAAACTGGTATTCGCAGCTTCCCTGTTTGACGCTCAGCAATCAAAGAAACAATGCGAAGCCTCCACTGTGTGTTGTAGACAGATGGGCAGGTGGCAGCTCGACTCAAAGACCAAAAGATCTCTTCGCTGTCTCCTGGCCAAGGACACTTGGTGAACAAATTGTAATCACAATTCGTTATATTTTTTCAGAAAGGATAAATTGGTCGAAGAGATATAAAACAAGTAGCCTGCGAGGTTAACATGCAATTTTCCTGTAAAGATCTTCTTACATCAGTACACATCGTTTCAGGTGGGCAGTAGTCAACTGGCGCGGTACTGGGTTGAGTGCTATGAACTGTGGTTGTCTTTCCGATGCTAGTTATAGTAGATGTAGTCAAGAAAGCTGATGTGGTATTCGCTTTACCGCCGCTTTCAACTGTATTGGAAGATCTAAAAAGAGTTGAGTTTAAAAACTTATAGAAGTTTTAACGTTTTGGAAAGCAAACTTGTAGCAAATCCTGTAAGCAAAATACTGACCATTCTGGAAAGGTGCAATGTAACCAGAAAACCGTGTATTTACCAGAGGTGGAGTCCTCGAGGACGTCCTTGGCCTCGAGGACGTCCTCGAGGACAGATTTTGAAGTCCTTGGCCTTGGCCTTGGCCTCGAAGGTCAAGTCCTTGGCCTTGGCCTCGAGGCCTCAAGTCCTCGAAAATTGGCCTGTCCTCGGCTCGAGGACAGCACTATTTTTTGGAATGTTAAAATTTTGTGGAGCGCTTGAAAAATTTTTTGGAAAACGTTTTTTAGTGGAGATCGCTTGAAAAATTTTTGTGAAGACCTTTTTTTTTTTTTTTTTTTTTTTTTTAGGAGATCGCCTGAAAAATTTTTGTGAAGACCTTTTTTTTTTTTTATTTTGGAGAGCACTTGCGCTTTGTGTCCTTGATCCTTGGCCTTGGCCTCGAGCATTCCTGTCCTTGGCCTCGAGAGAGTCTGTCCTCGGAAAGGCTGTCCTTGGCCTTGGCCTTGGCCTCGGATTTTTTTTGTGTCCTTGGCCTTGGCCTTGGCCTCGAGCCTTGTGTCCTCGACTCCACCTCTGGTATTTACCTACTCACATTCAGCTAACTAAAATAATAGCAAGAGTTTTGTTAAATTTGCAGCAAAATGAAATGGTGAAGTGTGAAAACAATCTATTGTAAAATTGACTGCTGTTTGAAAACGTAAGTTATACTTTTTGTTCGCCATGCTACGACACAAGGCCTAATTATTTTTAAAAGAGTTGTTCGGACCTTTTTTTTCAGTCGAAACCACTCCAACATTTTGTAGAACTAATTTTTTGCGCACCATAGAACACACTGCTAACACGCTTAGTCATACTTAAAAAATTAGGGTATTTCTTTCACTACCTAAAAATGCCATCATGACATCTCATAATGGAAGCGCAATAGATAGGAAAAAAACGGCTTCTCGAAAAAAAAGCGTAAAATTTAGTACAAAGCAACACTATATTTGGTATGTTTAAATGTACTGTTTTTGCTTATTTTATTATCAAGTTCTTTCAAAGTTACAACAAAGCAACGTACGTTGTTTTCACTTTAAAGCAGAGGCAGAGATAAAATTGAAAACGTCAAAAAATTAGGGATCGATACTTTAAACTAGCATCCAAACCTAGATCTCGCAAATGAAAATTTAAATGTTCAATTACTGTCTTTTGATAGAATTTTAAATTCTAAAAGTCACTGATAACTAAATTTACATACCCAGATTCATTGCTGCTTTTTAACTCCAATATGTAGAGTGTAGCCATTGATATGACACTGTCTCAGTTAATCACCACAATAGAACGTGCAAGAAAAGAAGACACATGCAAAAAAGATAACATGCATTAATGTTAGACACCACAATAAATTTGTTACCCTGTATTTTCGTTTCCTGATTTCGCAACACCATAAATAATTGGCATGGAAATCACGCTAAAAAAGATCAAAATTTGGTGAAAATGTTCTGCAGTTAATTGCCATAGAAGTTGAATACTTTTTAACCTACTTTGGCCAGGAAACAATGCTGAAAATCAAATCTTTCATTACACTCGCTGTATTACGCCGAAGCGTGTAATGAGTTTACGAGGCCCATTTTCGCGTCATTGTGGCTGTGGGCAACACACGTCTCTACGAAGAAATGTCGCTGCGGTGGCCAACCGTTGGCAACACTCTGTCCGATTTGACCGCCCCGAAATTTGAACCTCAGACCTCCTGCTCCAGAAAGGAAAGCGTTACCGCTCGACCAAATAGCCATTAAACAGAGACTTTATTAATGCTAATCTTAATTTCCCTGGTTTGATTCGAACAGAAATCGAATCCGAGTCTGCTTGTTCAGTAAAAGTTCAATTTACTGAACTAATATTGGTTGGTATAAACAAAAAGCTTGCATCAAAAACTGAATCAACCTCGAAAGTTACAAGGTTGAGGGTTTGATTCCCGTTCGTTGCAAAACGCGCAAGTGCATGCAATTATGTGCCACAAAATTGTTCTGTGCTCAACACCTTGTTAAGGTCTGATCTTCACGGTGCGTAAAATTGTAAGCGTTCTATTGTATTCTTAGTTTGTTTTAACCAACTAGCAGCTTCTGCTCTGGTAAGGCGATACGGGGCCTAACGAATTTCTGTTTAAAATAAACCAAAAATGCCCTCGTCTGCTCATATTTTATGCACCGTAGAGACTAGGTCTTAACTTAATGTGGTATCTGGGTGGTGACACGAGTATGGATTGTTTAGATAAAGCTTATTAACGAGGTTTGGTAAAGAACTGCTGGCCTACATCAAAATTTACATTTCATGTTTAATATCCAAACTATTCACTTTAATATAAAATACATGCGGTAAATTTAATGAGTTAAACCTCCTGAAGGTTTAACGACACTTGCAAGAGCAAACAAATAACTTATTCATTCTAGCAAATGTTTGTTGGACATGTTTTTACTTGAATTTACAACTTTACAACCTCTTCTCCAGTTTGGTAATTAAATTAATTTAATGCTTAATTGAGCGAACAAAATACTTTTAAACGAAAAAAAAATCAATTTTAAACAAAGTCGAGAATTTAAATAGCTTGAAAAAATTGCCTTTGAAGTTTTAGCGTTTTTACGCTTATTTTTATACCAAAAATTTCAAAATATTTCACGAAATTAAAAGTTTTTATTGAAATAATTTTTGGAAATTAGTTACAAATATTCCTGGCAACTTCAAACAAGTCTTTTGAGGTTGTAAAAAATGCCACATTGTTGGGTGATATTGCTCTTCTGGAGTATTTGCAGTTTCTTTGGCCTTTACTGAATGTCTGCTACGAAAATTATACTCACCTAAGAGCCATAAGCACAACTAAACCAACAACGGACCATACAACAGCCTTATTACTCCAGCATGTAGTTACAGGCGGTGCGCTCTGAAATCAAAATATTTTCATAATCAACAAACTTCTTTATTACAACTTTACAAGTGCTGTTTTTACAGCATTAGTTGATACGATTACATCATCTTAATTTTTGGTATTGTTTTCTCTCCAAAAATCTTACCAAATTTGCAAACTTCTTAGTTCCAACGTGAACCCCATTTACAAAAAAGACGATGATGTCAAAGAAAGTAGTAAGATTAAATTCCTTGCACAATCCACATTAATGAATTGTGTTAGTAGGCTGTAGTTTACCATGTCATGGAAATTTAGAAAATTTGCTGCTTTATCAACCTAATTACTTTTAAAATTTAACATAACAGCAGCGTAAACAATGGCTTATTTTTGTTAGAAAATTATGGTAAGCCATCTAGTAGCTGTGAGGGTTGTAGCAATATCATTGCATCCAACTGCTGTATTCTCATTCATGATCTTCAAACTTAACTTGGATTTCCCAAACCAAAAATCTTCTTGTGTAATCAATTTTGTTATTTCTATTTACTTTTACTTTTTCAGAGTTTGACTGAAAACCTGCGGTAATCGAAAGACGTCATTTACCTTCCTACTTCGTTGGGACCGATGATGATTCCTCGTAGTTGATGATTTTTTGTTAGGTGTTTTTCTGGTACTACCTTGTCTACTAACACTTGGTGTACTTGAAGCGCTTGAGTACCCGCTACAAATTAAAACAGCAAGTAAATTGAAACAGCACAATACGTAGCATCGTTTCTCTAACTTATCGGATTGGCAATAACCGACCTCTTTCGCCTTGATGGTGAAGGGTAAAAAACTAGTAACTTCAAACAAGGAGCAAATCCAGTTGACAAGAATGTGAAAAAATCCACAAGAACATTACATCATTGGAAACTCCTAATCAGATGTGGATTTCTCCGAACACGAGGTACTAATTTCAATGAAAAAAGCGCGAATCATTTAATACTTAGCGCCTGACGCTGTCCGGTTACAAGAGGACAAATATGTAACAAATAGCCAATATCAGTCATAGCCGTTGTAGCGTTTGGTGCTCTCTCTTTATCTAAAACAGCTGGTCTCTCCAAAACATAATAGATGTATGATTCAGAACATTTGTTGAGATTTCATAAAACTTCCATTATATTCGGAATTAATCGAACATTATCGGGAACTTACCTGACGACACTGGCAGTAGAACGGAAACTGTCGTACATTTTTAGCTTTGAAAGTTTCTTATTCCATCTTTCGAGCTCATCAATTCTTTCTTCAAAATTGCCTGTGACTCGGCATAGCTCTTTGACTGCACCCACATTTTCCATGTACAAACGGTCCTAAGAACAAAACAAACATTGCAATTTACCGAACTGACTTCGAGCAAAAAGAATTTTTAACCAATGAAGATAATTTGGTGTAAAAACCCATTAATCTGATAAAACAGAGACTTGGTAGGACCAAAAACGTATATTCCAGACAACCAAACCTATACAAGCTGTATACACTGAACGTTGGTGATGGAGTTATAATGTTTTTTCCACGTTACAAAGAATAACAGCAGTCTTTTTTACCATAATTGGGGTTTGAATTTAACTCATTTAAAAAAGACGCGTTCGACAGCATTTATTAAAATAAGGCAGCCTTGATCATACCTACCAATTGTGGATGAAACAGACAGTAGAGAAACAAATTGTTAAATTTTACACGTGGCGTTTGCTTTGTTATGATAGTCTTTTTTATGTCGCAAGTTGAGTCATCATATTGACCTTAATGGATCCACAAACACGTTACTCATATAATCCTTATGCTTTAAAACTA
Source organism: Trididemnum nubilum (assembly GCA_963965965.1). Lineage (NCBI taxonomy): Eukaryota > Metazoa > Chordata > Ascidiacea > Aplousobranchia > Didemnidae > Trididemnum > Trididemnum nubilum. Next base: position 10,045,404 of record OZ014477.1, on the reverse strand, counting down.
CTCGGATCATGCCAACCAATACTTTGCAATTTAGTCAATAAGTAACAATTCCGCTAGTGACTTTTCAACAAAAGAGTACAAACCGTTCAAAACAGTTCTTACTTCGAGTTTTAATTGAGTTTACAGTAAATACAGAAAAACAAACATTTATATTTTCATAGTGCGTGCAACATAAAGATTCACCTTGTCTACAACCAAAAAGTTTGGAATCACTTCCCCATTCGGAAGTTTTACTTCTCCTGTGTCTTTAACTGCATCAGGCAAAACCTCAGCAAATTCTTGAGCAATAACACCTAAAAAAGAAAAAAAGTAAACCAAAAAATCTGTAAGCTGAGAGCATTTTAAAGCACGTTAGCAAAAGCAGAAATGATTACAAAATAGACGCTTTTGATTGTGCGCAAAAGGGCTTTATAAAAAATGATAGTTCGCTTCTTTGTTCATTTAGAAGAGGTTGTACTGTTACGTAAATATACCCAAATGTAAACTGTGATTCCGTAAAGTAGATGTTACAGTTATGTACCGGTATTTCTATTTTACGACGGTATTATAAAATGCAGCATATTTAGCTGCTATGCACTTAGTAATGTGCAATTGTGCATAGCAGCTGGATATAAGATCGGCATCGTAGCAGTCGATAAACATACCGGTTTCTTCTCGATTTGTGTCTATACCAGCATACATCGCGTACTCTGGAGAATACCGGTATTTCCACAAGCGAATATTTTGAACGTTTTTAAGCTGAGTACTTGTGTCGACCTAAGAAGTGAACAAAAAACAAATCAAAAAGAATCAACAAACGATTTCTTTCTTCAAAACCTATCTACTATAGATTCAAGTTGTATCTTCTGATTGAGCATCATCTTTAAAGATTCTTACGCAATAGCAAATCAAATGGTATTGTTATAAGAGCAATAAAATATGTCTTTCTGAAAATTTATTTTCTTATTGTTATATACAGTGTGCAGTGACGTAGGCAGGATTTCTTTTTTTCGACATTAAACTTGTTTCGAAATTAATGTAAAGATAAACAAAGGTTTTGACCTCCGACGAACGGCAAAATTTACATGCCCCCCTTGTCTACACTACTGACAATCTGTAAGTTGACAATGATTTCTAAAAAACATTAAGTCGAAGCAATGCAGTATGTTGTCAAAGTAGTTTACAAAGTAGGAGCTTCGCTATCGCGAGTTTCCTCGCTAAGATTGCAATACTGTAAAGCAAAAACAACAGCGAAGCAATTAATAATGTATCTACCTCTTGAAAAGCGTGCTTAGCTCGTCGATCCGATGGATTCATTACGTGGCCGGTAACTTTGACGTTGCCATGGACAACCAGCGCTTCGTCGGGGTGGTCGTAATTGATGCCAACTCGACCCTGTGGCGCAATCAAAACAAAGACTTGTCGGTTGAGCAAAATTACAAACCAGTTTTTGCTTAGTGTTGAGCTTTTGTTTACGATACAATGTCGCTCACAGTTATTTCGTTGGTTGATGTTTTTTTGATTTTGTATCCGGTAACAGGTTTCAACGCGGGATCAAACCGGATGAAACTGAAGAAGCCCAAAATTCATTGAAATTTTGTTGAGAGAGGCAGTGGAATATTAAACGGATATCGCAAATAGATAGAAACAAGTAGCATATGAAAATACAGAATTCGAAAATAATTAAGAAGATTTTACAGGTGAAAGAGGATACACTTATTTGGAAAAAAGGGGGACTAAATTATTACCAAATTTTGGAGAATAAATGAGGTAATTCCAAACCCCCATTAATAGGGATAACACCAAGTGAAAAGAAGTACTTGGACTTGAATCTGATCGTTTTCATCATTAGATTACGTAAAACGCAAATCTAAAGAGCAGCAATAGTTTCACAGTACTTGCTGGATGCAATATTAATTTGTGTTGGATGTATGCAATATTGAATATAAAATTGGTTTAACAAGATTGTTCTAATGTCACAGAAATTAGTTTTTCTTACGTGGTGATAAATCGCGTCTGGGATTTGTGCTCTCTGCCACAACACGTCATCCTGGTCGAATTGGCCGGGGTTCGAAGCTCGGACTATAATCTTATCAGTTCCGGATGCTGCAATTGTGTAACTTTTTCCTCCAGTTTGGCCATGCAGGGCAACGATGCACATAAAGTATCTGAAAAAAAAAGAGGAAAGAACAATGATAATTTTGCTTAAAGACAGCAGATAAAAAGTCTGCTTGGGAACCAGCCGACTTGGGTTCGATTCTTAGTCAAGTCAAATCAAAGACTTCAAAACTGGTTTTACGACCTCCCTGTTTAAATTTTAGCTTTAAATAGAAACAGTGCTGAGCTTCCACCTTAAATGTAGAAGAAATTTGACACAAAGAAAGCAAGTTCTTTTGGTGTCTATTGACCGAATCTAATTGACAAGTGAAGTTCAAAAACAAACGTATTATATGTCTCGTTTGATTTGTAGATGTAAATATTGGATATATTTACCTTTGGTCAGGGTTTGGTCTCCCTTTTTTCCTCATGTTGTTTGTAGTAGTTTCACTAAAATGCAACCTCCCTATCGTCACTTTAGTGACTTGATCGCCGGGTAAATCAACTCTGAAAAACAAAATTGCTAAAGTGACATTTAACTTTAAGCAAAATAAATAAAATTTAAAAAGAAACTACAGCGCAAATTACAGTAGAATTTCAAGACTCGCAGTAATAACAAAGCATTGTTTTTAATCATAAACTTAAAAAGATACTATATAAAGACTATGGCTCAAAAGGGTATGGGAAATAATAAGCTTTTCTGTAGATTGGGCTTCGCTTTCGAACCATTAGCTTCGAAATGCAGCAATTGCAGCTTCAGCAAAGAAAGTTGTGATAAAAATATTCTAACCTTGAAAACTCGACTTAAAGTTTTACTATCGAATCGTCTTTAAAAAAAAAGTACACGCTGTCACTTACTTTACAGGATGGAAAGGTTTTTTACTTCGATCAGACTGAGATTGTTCGATCGCTATTGTTTGATTTTGGCTTTCGTACTGTAACAAAAATTTTATTGCATGACTTGCATTGTAAATTTAAATACCAGCTGCGAAGGCTTGATAAAATATTAACCCGAACTGCAAAATCATTCTCTTGTTTCTGGTATTTTGTTACGAATTAAAGTTTTAATGCCGATTATGCATTGATCAAATATTTGTTTTGAAATTAAAGACCGATACAGCAAAAGTTACGAGTTTATCAACTCGCAGGCAACCATTCTCAAATATAAAACCGTAATGTAACAACACCAATAATCTTTGAATTTATCCATACGATACAGAAAAGACGGTTTATCAGGTATTAAAATGCGCATAAAATCTGAACCAAGAAAGCATCAAATAGAGTTTTGCTGTTAATAACAACGGTCACATTATCGAAACTAAAGCATGATCATAAACTTCAAACGATGCCGATTTTATGAATTTTACACGCAATAATGGCTATTTACTCGCTTTTGTGACAACTTAACTGTCAAGACCTAACAATAGTTTCACCAGGAATGTACAGTAACCATAAAGACTTGCATAAACTACAAATAGTGAACAATGACCTACCTTAACACCATACAAATTTAAATGAAAAGCATCCAACTGCTTTAACCCGTCGTCTGTTTTAATGTAATGTGGATGTCCAATAACTCCAATGTGTACTGTAACCTAAACAAAGTTTTCAACATTATAAGTGAATTTTGCAAAGCAATGCGAAAAAGTTGGCCTATCTCAGAATTTCAATCTGGAGCCAGTTATTTACCTGTCCAGTGCTTCTACTTTTGAACTAGAGAAGACACTTGCATACTCAGTTTTCCTGCTTCGTCTGTAACAATCTTGTAATTATAAAATTTATATCGAAGTGTTTTTTTTTTAATCACATTAACCTTACCATATTAATTTTTCTTTGCTGGCATATTTGGGGTCGAAACATTATCTTGTAATTGAAAAACAAACAGGAAAGTTCTCACTGCTTTCGAAGAGGAAAACAAATGCAACCATCATTAAGCAAACTTGCATAACGATAAACTACTTCCAATAGCTGCACGTATGCACCCAACAATGACTTTGCAAACGCCTTTAAAAGCCTAACTCAAAACGAAAAATGCAAAGTTCAAATTTTCACTTTCCCCAATTAGGAACGAGAGTTATGAGAGGATTTTGGACGGCCGAGGATAACCGGTCACTCCAGTAACCGCGCCGGAAAATTATTTTAACCAGCTCTTAATTAAAGTTCCAATTTGAAGCTACGTATGTAAGGTTAAAAGGACAAAGGGGTTTTTAGCTACGTTGAGGCTCAGTTTTTTCAACTGCAGTTCAGATTACTGTCAATCGATTTTTGACGCCAGTCTCCCCTAAATCGGATTTTGGGGTAATCTGCCTATGACTGTTAGAAGAAAAGTAACAAACTATTTCGTTAGTTTATTTTTTTTTTTTTATTGCTGTTAATAATGGATTGACGTATAGGCCAAATAAATTGCGCATTTGAATGACAAGGCAAAATATTTCCTTACTTGAAAATGATTTTTCTTTTGGCATACAAACGCATCATCTGCCACAGCAAAATTAAATCCTTTGTCGGCATCCACCCGATATGATACTGTTTGTCTGTGATGACATAAATAAAGTGTCTCTTAATTTGGCAAGCATCGGGGCTACTAGGCAGCCAGCTTTAGCCCAAGATCTTTAATCAATGAGGAGTGATGTATGCCATGATGTATGTCAAAACAATTCGCTTGCAAAATAATTCAGCATTGCGAAATTACTTTATGAGCAAAGATTAAATCGTACAGCTTCAAACAATTGTTAATTTTAAACCCAGTTAGCGTTGACACTTTTTTATTTTACGTTAACCTGTTTAAGCGTGATTATTGCACGTATTGGTTTACTTGATTGAATACTAACGTTAAACCTAAATAATTCTGGACAAACTAGATTGATTTGTAAAAGGTTACTTTCTGCATGTATTTTTGAGTTTTGCATACCATACTTTTGTATTAACTAAACATTTAGGTTAAAAATCTAATTCTAAGTAACTATTTGATGATTATAGTCTTACAATTCCTTTTTATTGCGATCATATACAGGATGCCAAGATTCTTGCAGAAAGGGTCTCCATTTGATGACTTGGTACGCCATATTATCCCCATAATGCGGGGGGATCATTCCACTACTTAGCGGGGGAGTTCTGTTGTGTAAAGGAATATCTTGTGAAAGAGGGTCACCGATTCGTGAAGACCCACTAATTGTGAGGGGAAGTTGTGGTGGAACAGGCATTTGGGGGGCAGCTGAACGCTCATCAGTGAGGTCATATGCTTCGTTAAAGTACCCAGTCGGACACCGAAGCCCATTTCGGGGGGAAGTCATGGGACCTGAAATATCAATATAGTAAATTTTGTGAACAGATTAATGCTAAAAATGCACTTATCAGATCTTTTTGTACGTAACCGTGGTGGAAGTAACGCAAAACAAAAGGTAATGGCAAATAATAACAAGGTACTTGTGCGTCGTTTGAAGTTGGTAAACTGGCACCACACACACCGCAAATGAAAGGTTTAATTGGTTGCAGTATGACTTGCTGCATCAAAACAACCCATAAGACTATAGCTAGGAAATCAATGTTGTTTCTAGTAATTGCTTTTTAGAGAAAAACCTAAATACTGTAATATAGTGGTCCTAAGATGTCTACAATCGCCTGGTTAAGAGGGTAAAGGCTTCGATTCCACGACAAGCCTGATCGCATAATCTGAGTTCAACCCGTAACCAGGGCACATCGTTGCTTTCTCGTACAAGATGCTCTGCGGTGTTTATTTCTTGGTGGCTTCGAATAAGTGGCAAATTCAATGAAGAAGAATTCGAAAAAAAAACACGCAGCACAAGATCACTAGAAGCTCCTGAGCAGGTCTGGATTCCTTTAAACACGAGGTACTTATCGCTACAAAACATGTGCGGATCATCCAATAAATTAGTGTCTGACGCTGACCGGTGACAAGTAGATAAATGTGCAACAGCAACAAGACTTTTACCAAAATTAGGCCACTTACCGGGCTCTTGTTTAATCACCGTTTGCTGCATTACCCCTCTAAACTGGTGATTTAGCAGCGCTGGATTCAACTGCTGAGGCATCTGATTGATAGGTTGGTGGTGTTCGGAATGTTTTCTCTTTTTTGAAGCTGGTCCACTTAAAAACAAGTGAAATGTTGTTTTTTTTTAGGAAAATTAATTTAAGCACAAACATGGTTGCTGTCTGACTGTAGAATTATTGGCTGTTGAACAATTCGGGACAGCTAAGTTCAACCAAGACATCTCCAACATGTTATTGAAGAAATATAATTACCCAATCATTTGTAAAAGAATGCATAAAATAACGGTTCCATATTACCTAAAGCTTTACAACCTTTTATTGCAAAACTCAATATTGAAGAAAGATGATTCATAACAAAAAGTGCTTAGCAAAAGCAGTTACATAGTACACTACGAAGCTTTAAAAACAGAACAAAAAATTACGCACACCTTCAAAGCTATGAAACCACCAAATAAGTACTCACGTTATATATCCCATTCCAGGGTTACTGTGCATTGAACTATCTGATGTGCATGATCCAGGACTAAGACTGCTCATTGCTCGATGAGGGTCCGGTCGCTCATATGCTCCTCCGCCACCATACATGCTTCCCATTGCACTGCAGTGGGGATTGTTGGGTGCTGAAAACATCTTTGCTAAATGATTGATTTAATTAGTGAATATAACGTTTGTTACTGAAGCTATAGATTTGGGTTCAATTCCAGCTTTGATCAACTAAAATTAAATATCGATGCAGAGCTACTTAGCTTTATTTTGAGGAGTAAAAAAAGGGAGAGTGTGGATGCTGGAGCCTCCAACATAAGTCTTACGCAAGTGATGGCCAAATCGATTCGAAAGCTGCAACAACTTTTTTATTGTTGAAATACAGTTTGATAAAAACAAAAAATTGCAGAACTTACCATGCAATTTTCATGAACAATGCACAAAACTAATAATTAATAACAGCTTTCCAGAGCTTTAAATTGCAACAATTTTAAAGCGTTGCATTTTTTATTTACTATGCTGACTGCAAATTTTATTATGGCTGTTTGTCGTGATAGTTTACTCGACTCTGCTAAAAGTCATAAAACTGTACATTTTATTCGAAAATAAACAATTTTTACGAATAATCATCAAGAATTATGGTGGAAATGCACCCAAAATGACCTGGATGAGATATGTCATTCTATGATCTATATGCTGATATTGCTTGTATTCTTTTTTCTGGAGGTCAAACAACGTAGTGCTGTACATTAAAATACCACCTCAAATGTTTGGGTTTTATAGGCGTTATAGGCGCAATAATCAATAAATTTATCAATATATCTTGGCACAATGTATTTATGGTGCTGCTGTGTACTGTTTAATGATGTGCATTCTAGCTTCTGCTGTCGGTTGAATTCAAACTGTAATTTGGAGCAATGTTTCTATACATTTTTTTTATGTTTTTATGTTTTATGTCAGACTATATATTGTAAGGTTTTGAAATGCTAAGAGTTTGAGAAAATTCACTTGCCCTCCGGCACTCAAGAAACACAAATGAGTGATCGAAATCGAGATGTCCAAAATCTCCAAAACTAAAATGTGCTTTTTTTACTTTATGTTTAAATTTTGACTTTTTAAATTTTCTAAAAAAGTCAGACGTATACCAACAAATCACTTTTATTGTACTGTACCTGCATTAAATTCGTTCATATTGGTATTATGCATTCGTGGAGGATATGTATCTGTGGGGGTTCTGTCGTAATGTGGAGAGCCATGGTAGGGAGAACCTCCTTGCTGCGAATAACTTGACATTCTTTGCTGCATATACTGATCAGGAGGAGCTATGAAAACAAATAAATAGAACTCCAATACAATATAATCAAGACACCAAACTTTGATACATCATTCTTTTTATATTATACAGTAGAATGTCGAAACTTTCAATGATGCAAAGCATTTTTAATTCATTTGGAACTCCAATAAATGCAATTTGCTGTTCATATTTCGTAAAACACATTTATATTTCCAATAAGAATAGTTTCTTTTAATTAACCATACAAACTTTGCATGGGAACATTCGCGATATTTTATTGGTCACGTGAACAGACAGACAAAAGCTTTTGTTACGTTTTCCAAATTTGTTTTATTAAAAAGCATATATACTGAGTAAAGATGCGTGCGTTGTTTATGATCATTCAAGCAAATGTCCCTCATTTTGCGATACAGTAATTCAGTAAAATTATTATTTTGACTAGTGCCTTATTCAATTTATTTCAGACCCATACAGGCGACTGATTAACTAATAACTATGGCAAGGTCCACAAACCAACTTATTCAAAAATAGTAATCAATAAACGTGCCAAGCATTACATCTACTTACATCCATTCATCTGAGGTGGAGATTGTGCTTCTGAACTTGAATCTGGCGGTGAATCAGGGAGTCGACTAAATACAAAATCGGTTTCAATATACTTGAATAAACTGCATACTTGAATGCACCTGACAAGAACTGGCAAGAACTAGCAAGCATATGAACTTCAAGAATAAGTATGAGCATCGTGACAAGGGATTTCGAAGCGTGTGGACTGCGGAGTCACGATAACCATGCTGTCGTGTTGATTATGCCAAACATTACTCATATAAGTAAGAAGTAATCTAAAATGCAAGCTGTGACGAAGAAGACCATACGAGATGTGCAGGATCCTGTAACGATGTTCTCTTGACAAAAACCGAAAAGATAATGACCTGAGAGATCTCTCGGAGAAAATGGCACGACAGGTTATAATGATTAGAAGAATGTTCTAGACGCACTCCACCGCCAATATTGTATTCTTTATTATCGCGATGTTATCCTTTTGACGCTATTAACTTTCTTAAATCGTTTCAAGAACCATCAAGCATCCAAACAAAAATTATACTTGATGTTATATGGTTCTTGATTGGCTTGTGAAGGTGAACAGTCATTGTACATTTGTCCGTTACTCATGTAGTCTTCTGTTTGGGGACTATGTTGATGGAATCCTGCAACACAAAATATGTACTTGATTTTTGCTGATCAACGAATGCCTTTATTACATTTGTTGGTTATAGGTGAGTTTAATTGAAAATTGTTTTAGACAAACTGGCAACGCATGTAGTTTTTTTTTTTATAATTTGATGGCGATAACATTGTTTTTTAACTTTTCACATAAAAAATGTAGTTTCTCACCTGCTCCGTTTGCTTTTTGTCTCATGTAGTTGGCTTGTGGATCATCGGGACTACCTTGAGAGCAACTTGGTGGTGATTTTTGCATTTCTTGTTGATGGTCCGGACGCTGGTGGTCACCATGGAGGTGATTGATGACGTCACATGGATTTTGCGAAGCTGGTGACTCGAGTGGCGATGGCTGAAACCCCCGGATGTCAAGAGGTCTACAGATCATTGAACATCAATGAAGATACTTTTATTGCTGTACATTGACAAAATCGAAAATATTTCATGCAAAGTCTCCTTCAATTACTGTAGAATACACTTGCTTTTCTATCCACATAAATTATCTTTACTGTATAACTTTTTTTCAGAATGTAATGGCAATTACATGTTTATTTACCAAGTAGCCTTGGCCAGGCGACAACGAATGGACCTTTTAATCTTCGAGTCAACCTACCACTTTCCCTCCTCCCTACTACACCCAGTGTATATTTATTTAAATGGAATACATTTTTTGAGAAATTTGAATTATCTTTGTACTTGCGGTATATAGTGAGTATTGAATACACAACTAAAACGCTGGATTCAAAAACACAACCCTCGTAAACGCTACAAAATACTGTATCTTATCAGTTTGATGCTTACAGTTCATTGTCATTTTTTGTTATCAAATCATCCAGAATATCCGAGTCAAAAGGAAGCACGCCGTCTTCTGAAACAAAAACGATGATTCAACTCTACGTGACACGGGGTATTTAACTAGGGCATTTTACACGGGGGGAGGCCCCCTTTTCTAACTTCTAAACCAAAAGTCATGGTAACACCAAAATTGATATGCAGGTTGATGTTCACCAAATTGTTTAAGAAAAACTAATATGGAGTTCATGACGTCATTACAGTAACGTCACGGCCTTATTTTCAAAAAATGAGGTCGCTTGTGCAATGACGTCACAGGCGGTTCAAATTTTGCTCATAGGTTTGTTTTATACTGAATCAAAAAATGCCCAAGTCAAGTTAGTTACGTCACAAAAGCCTTTTATGACGTCATTTTAGTTAAAAGTTTCAACAAAATGCTCAGACTTTGGATAGGGACTTTGGGAAACTTCAAATTTGGGAAACTTTCCGTTACCTTAGCAGCTTGAAATTTTAAGGAGTCATTGTGAATAAACTTGCCCCAAAGTTGAGTTAATTTGAAGTAAAAATCTTTTTTCTGAAGGGATTTATCAAGAAAAATCGAGAGGGGAGAAAAAAATCTCCATCCCGTGCGAAACAGAAATACAGCAGCCAATTTATTCAGGTGCGCAGTATGTCTCAACTATAGTAGTCGGTACTAACGTAGCTACATGTTTGCTAATACCGATAAAAATATACATAATAAATTTATTGAAAACATACTTTAAGACAAGGTAATTTAGATGTACTGTATAAATTGCAGATCTGCATTTTTCTGTTTTCATTGCAAAATATTTTCTTAATTTTCGTTTTTTAACAGATTGACTGGCTTTTATATTTCCTACCTTTTGAAAAAGGTTTTTGCTAAGCTTCATGAAATCTTTTCCATCTTGCAAACAAACTTTTCTCAGTCTTTTTAACGTTAGAGGTCGCTAATGTCGCACAGTTATTCGTTTTATTTGTGTTAAAAACTTACAATTCAAACAAGCACTTTAAACTGACTCAAAGAAATTGTGCCTCGGTAAACTTATTTTCAAGAAGTAGCATAAGATATCAACAAAAAAAATATGCAATCATTACAAAAATGGACCGCATATTTGCAGTGGTTTTTACGAATCTCGAGATGATGCCCAGCAACCCTCGCGGAAAAGTGGGCAGTGAAGAAAGAAGAAGTACTTTGCTGAAATGCTGCAGTCTAATAGATTGTACATGCAGATAGATTTAAGCCTTATAATATGGTTTGGAAGCACAATACTGCATAAGTATTGAACTGCATAGTGTATAAACTTAATCAGTTACACACCGTAGAATAGCCAAGTATGCAATATGATGGTGAAAATATGATTGTAATCGTAAAATCGAAAACTTTTAAGTAGTATAATTGTAACAACGAAAGCAAATTACTATCAGAACGAAAAATTCATGATTTCTGATATAATACGTAAGACTATTAAAGCCCTTGCAAAAGATCTCGAAAACTTAGAACCCTTGGAATTTAGAACCTTAGGTAATACCCTTTCATCAGCTACTACTATTTGCAAACTGCTTTCGAGCTTTAACTTATTTTAGGCATTGAAACCAAGAACTAAAAAACTGCACGTTGATTTTATCGAAAATTGGGGTCATTCATACCGAATACTGTTATCGGAATGTTTCAGCAAAATATTGTTGAGGAAATTTTCTCACGCAAAACTGCGATTTCGGCTCCGTAGCGATTAAGTATAGACGTTATCTCGAAGAGCAGTGTCATTATGGATAAGAACATTAATATAACAAGTAAAATTATGTACACAATTATTCACAGTTTTTCGTTTGCATTGCGAAGAATTAATTATGTCAAAATCACATTGTCAAACAAAAACTTGAAAAATCTGTTTTCGTGTTTATGACGTTGGCACCACGTGACGATCATATGACCAATCGCAAACAATATTTGATTTCCGATAGGAAATGAAAATTGCTACCTGTGGCAGAAGCAAAACGCGTTTGTTTTTACGCATTTTACCGGTATCCCCTACGGATAAAATGCTTTTGTCAAATTTTTTACGTTTTATTAGTTCTAATCCGATTTAAGAAAATCACGCCTTTTTTACAAGCCGTGCCCTTTAAGTCTGTTTATATTTTCATTCTAAATAATGACGTGTTTGAAAACAATAATATTAGTTTAAATTAGTGCTTTAACAATATTTTCGATTTTTTCAAAAAAAACATCTCTTCTTAAAGGCCGATAGATAGTTTTCAAAAAATTAGAGGACTCGAAAAACTTAGGTGGCCACCGGTACGAAGTCTTAATTGTCTCTTCCGGTTTTCTGTCGTTGCTTTTTGCAATTAAGTTTCGGCAGTCTGTTATGCTGTTTTAAATTATTTTTTTAGTGTTCTGTGACTAGATTTTACAAAATCTGTGAATGTCAAAAAATTTGAATCAAACTTTTTCTGCAAAGAGTTCAATCAAATCTTTCATTATACTCGCTGCATTACGTCGAAGCGTGTAACGAGTTTGCGGGGCCCATCTCGGCGTCATTACGCCAGGGCAACACAGCTCTTTCCGAAGAAATGTTTGCAGCGGTCGCAAGCCGTTGACGGCACTGTGTTCGATTTTACTGGCCCGGATTTGAACCTCATACCTCCCGTTTCACAGACGAAAGTGTTCCGTTCGATCATCCTGCCAGTCTGCAAGGAGTTTGTTATTTAAATTGAGTAGTCGACAGCAAATTAAGCAAGTCAAAAAGTAAATGAACCATCTCAAATTTTTATTAAGTAGAATAGTCTGTTGTCTGCACCATTTGTCTGCTTACTACATGCATATAAACGTAATGTCTACGACGTAGTACGATATAATACTACGTTCAAACGTAAAAAGATCCGCATCAAAAATAAACCACTTGAAAACGAAATTCTTTAAAATGATCAAAAAAAAACTACGAAAAAAAATACTTGGGATGACCTCCGACAAAGGTACTTTTAAAGCACATTAATTACAGACAAACTTTGTTTTGATTTCTCTGCGACTCAACGTCCGTAGAAAACTCCACGATTTGCACAAGTGTTGCAAGAACATAACTGGCGTACTAAACACTGTCTCGTGTATTAAAGCAACTAGACACAGTTGCAATTAAGTTATCTCCTGTTTACACGTAAAATATACATTCATCTATCATGAACTTATGTATTGTTTGATTTTGTATGCACCTTTTTTTTCTTTGAATTTCAACAACTAATATACCATTTACTATAACGATAAATTGAAATACCTTTCACAAACTACAAACATTGCTACAATTTTGATAGCAACACATATACAGTAGAGGCAAGGCTAATGCTTTACACTATTTCCAATACGCTTTGTCGGTAATACTGTACATAGCTTCCTCAACTTGAAGAAAACAGTGAAATTTTGTGAACAATAAGCAAGACATTTTTAATAAAATAATAAGAAAACTTTACTATAACCTTTGATCCAAAAAACTACATCCAACACTAAACTAATTGGAAACGTTTCGGTTTATTCTTAACCATTCTCTATCTAATTCAATGTAGAATGCCTGACTGAGACAACTCCAAATAGCTCCATTTCCTATGATAGCAAAATCATTTTCTTTTAAACTGTATTGTGATAAACTTCTCTATCATTTACAAATCAAGAAGTGGCGTTTTTCTTTCAAAAATTTCAAAAAAGTGGCGAATAACTCACGTTTAGGGCTCAGTACAATAAATTATCAGCATCTCATTTAAGAATCATGAGTTTTAAATCAAGGTTGCAAAAATCCTCCTGTAATTATATTTTTTCCAAAACATCTAACATTGCTCACCATTTTCAAGAAAACTTTGAACGGCGGCTGAAATGGTTTCTAAATCTTTGGTTTCGTCATCTTGGTCTCCCATACCTAACTGAACTGATTTCTCTATCAGACAATCCATCAAAACTCCGAACTTCTTCGGCCAAAAATTGATGCAAACAAATAATGCAAAATAATCGCAAACAAAATAAAAACAGGTTAGGGAACTTTGCTAAATGACGAAGAATTTCTAAAGCACTGCGTATAAACTCTGATTTAGTGCAGTTTAGAACATTCTCATGCACCTACAGCATGGACACAGTGTCGAGCTAATTACAAATAAACAGGCCCGGACGAGCCCCTAGTCTACTCACACATTCAAATCTTGTTTGACAAACATATGCATTGCTTTATCTCAACAAGTATTTTTTCCGATAACAATAGGCTGCGTTGCTGCAGCAATGATTGTTACAAAATTATGGACCGGCAAGTATTATATAATCATCGCTACTTCAATGTTCTGAAAATAATTATCATGATTTTTACAATGGTCAATATTAAATTTATTACTCTCTGTAGGTAATAGGTTACTTAATTTATTTTACGCCGAATTTCAATTTTTTTGCTTTTTGACTATCAAAAATTTTGATTTTTTTTATTCCGTATGCTGTATCAGTATATTTAGAGTAAACTATTAACACATAAAATAGCTCGATTTAGAGTTTGAAAAGTAATAATTACCATATAAGTGGCAATGCTAGAATGAAAATAATGAGACTTTGCGAATTGGCGATAGATCTGATTGCAAAATTCAAGTTCGCTTATATTAAACATATCATCTTTCGACAAAAATTGCTAAAAAATCAAAATTTAGTGTCAGTTGGCACAGGCCTAAAGCGATTATTGACTTGTTATACAAAGAAAGCTACTGAAATTTATAGTTTTGCATAACGATTTAGCAAATAATAAAACTGTTAGATCGCTAATGACAAATAAACTTTTACTGCTGAACAATCGCGTGGCAACCAACGAAAAAATCCAACAAGTTTAAACCGGTAAAAAGCAGTAAAACCGAAAATTACCTAATACAGTGAAAGGTGTTAAGGTTTGGGGGCCAAAGGTGAAATGTAAACAAAAAAGTTACAAGTTAACAAGTTTACACTTTTTCGTTAAGATAAGACTGTTTGCGTAGGCTAATTGATAAGTACCCTTGGATAAACCACCGGCAAACTCTTTCCAGCCATTCAAATATGCTTAGCTGTAACCTGGAGGTCGCGACCTGTTAAACTTGCCAATCGTCATGACTCTGCCACACTAACATTTGTATTTCTGACGTAAATGCTATAAGATTAATCTTTTTATGTGTTTGTCGAATCAAGTTATTTTTTTTTCAATTTTTGTATTATGCATGCTACATTGCATGCTTATAAAGCCAGAAGCAAGTCAAAACCAAAATGGCTGCTCTGTTACAGTCTAACATTAATTTATAGTCAAATCAAGTTGTACACTACAAGATTGCACATAGTACATTGTAATGGAACCGTGCATACCGCAATCGCAATTCCAACTTTCAAGGCAAAACGACCCAATCAAATTACAATTTACTAGCCATGTTAAATTCAAAACCCATATAATAATACCGTATACCAAAAATTCATTGATTTATTTCAATGTAGACCTTAGCAATTGTTATCATTATTAGTTCGTGACCTTAAAAAAAAGTTCAATAATAGACTGAATAACATATTACATAACATTAAAATTAATAATGATTGGTTTGATATACAATTCAAGAAAATATAACATGAATCAAATGATTACATATAGTACCAAGTATAGTGATGCTATTTCTGAATAACTGTTATGGTTGGTTTCTCAAATTGACAGGTTCTTCAACTCTGCCATTTGGTAAGGAAAAATGGAGTAACTCATGATACATGTGGTGTAACTCATGGGGTAATTCATTAATCTTTTGACTTTTTGTTATGGTTAGATATAAGTTAAGCGTTTGTTTGAAGAATAATTAATCTGAGAAGAACATGTACGGTACATATTTTGAGGCGATTAGGTTAAAATAAAATCATGTCATTTCAGACTTGAATAAATCTATCTTGTTAATTTCTTGCTATTTTATCCCCCTCCAACATAATACTTGACATTTTTTTAGAAGGCTATTTTTTATGTCAGTATGCGTAGTTTTAAACTTGGTTTCAAAATATAAAACTTTTGAAAGTTTTAATGCTGTACTAGAAATAGATGAAACGAGTAATAACTCGACATACAGGCTATTCAGTTAACCAGTGTAATTATTAGATAGAAGCGATTAACAGCAACCACAAAATCTGGTACTTTTTTATTAGGCTAATTTGTTTGTACGTACATTGTTGACATGATTCTATTGCACAAACATTTTTGGTACCACAACTGGCCCTCTTCAGGTATATCTAAAATAGTAAGCATAAATTTAATAAATTTTAATCGCTACTATTTGGTGCCAAAAGAGTACCTCTTTACTGAAATTATAATTTTTAAATGCAAATCAATTCTATTTCAAACTACTCATTAAAATAATGACATCGAACAATTATGATGTTGAAATTCAAGAAAACAGAAGATGTTTTTGAAACAATAACTATATTTTGGTTGAATCAGAATTGTAAACAGGCCGATTAGTTCAGGACCGAACCCGGCCGGAACTAGAAAATAAGAATCTGAATCTTGCCCGAACCAAAAAATAATTTGAAGCCAAACCAGGCCCAATAAAGCACATGAGTAAAAGGCGGTGAATCATCCAGCCAATTCCAGTGGTTTACAATAGCTAAAATTGAACTATAATTTTTGATATTTTTTGTTTTAATTTTGGGAATGCTGTTGCAAAGATATTCAACAAATACAAAAAGATGTCCCCCCGAAAAAAGTTTTTGGAAACTTTGAGTTTTGTTCTTCCCGCCAAAACCACAGTAGGCCTAATAGTTTAGAGATAGTTAGGCCTAATAGTTTAATAAGATTACGGTAGGCCTAATAGTTTAGTGAACTGTGGTTTTGGCGGGAAGATCAAAACTCAAAGTTTCCAAAAACTTTTTTTGGGGGGATATCTTTTTGTATTTGTTGAATGTCTTTGCAAACGCAGCCCCAAAATCAAAACAAAAAATATCAAAAATTATAGTTCAATTTTAGCTATTGTAAACCACTGGAATTGGCTGGATGATTCACCGCCTTTAAGTTAGGTCTAAAAAATGTGATGCAAATGCAATAATAACAATTGTGTATTAACAAGCCCGGCGCCAGGATAGCGTGACTTGGGGGGAATAAAGAAATTTTAGGGCGGCACGAGAACTTTATTCATGTGAATTTGAGAGTGTGGATTAAAAGAAAAAGGTGAAGACCAAAAAAAAGGTCTTCAGTTCAAAAATTTTCACAAATTCTGGTTTTTGTCCCAAAAATCGTTCCATTTTCCAGGAAATCTGAGGAGAAGACAAAAAAAAGGTCTTCAGTTCAAAAATTTCAAAACTTCTGAAGCGATAAGCACTATTTTGCGAGTCTCAGACCTCGATTTGAACTCCGGTAGCCCCGAGCCTATTAATTTCTTCGGGGCACAGTCCTCGCTTGGGGGGGGCACAAGCAGTCATTTGGGGGGGCACGGCCCAGGAATGCCCCCATGTGGCGCCGGGTCTGTGTATTAATAATCATATTGAAACTTGAATCAAGTCATCATCCAGTTTTGCGAAGTTACTTTGATTAAATTTTTAGAGAAGCACCTAAAACACACGATACGTATTAGGGCCGAATTAAGCCGGAAAGTTTGTCAATCTCAACCCCGAACCCGACCTAAAAAGCCCGGCTCGACTTGCAACTCTGGGTTGAATTAAATCTGGAATTGAGCTATCTTTGTCTAATAAGCTTATAATCATTACTATTTGTACGGTAACACAACATTCCCCTATATTATTAGCGACATAATGGCTATCATGATACTAAAATATAATGGAATTCGCAAACCACCAACAACAAGCGCTGTTATGGAAGAATAGAAAATCTTTTCAAAGTATTGATAACAAAGCTTAATTAAAAGTTTTTTTGCGAGAGGTATGTTGAATTGTTTATGTTGTCGGCTACATGAGTTCATGGTCGAAGTGGTTAGATTGTCATTTTAAGATGTCCCGAACGCAAGACTTGGATTTGAATCTCACCTTGGTAAGTTGTTGCTTCTTTACAACAATCAGGTTTGCTTGGAGGCTTTAACAAAAAGAAAACTTCAAAACTGAACCATAAAATGCCTAAGTCAAAGCGGTTACGTCATAAAAACATCAAACGACATCATTTAAGTTAAATAAGCAAGTGGCTTTGGCAGAGTGACTTTGCCAAACTTCAAAATTGGAAAACTTTCCCTAACTTTAAAAATAAATTTTAAGGGGTTATTTGTGAATAAATTTAACTCAAACTGAAATTGGTTTGATAAACTACAAAAAAATCGAGAGGACATTTTTGCTCCCTAAAAAATCGATGAAAGGATTAAAACAAGTAAGCAGAACCCAAAATTAAAATTACGTAAGAGGCTTCGACAAACATGGCACCGAAAAATAGGCATTTTAAAACGTTACCATTGGGAAGTCGAATTTCTTCTTTCAAAAAAGAATTTTCTATATCTCCGTGCAATGATGCAAACATTTCATTCATTCTGGCAAACTCCGTCATAATATCATTAAAAAGCTATCTAGATCGTAGAGGCAGGATCAGAAATTCAAACTTTCATACGAATAAATAAATAAAGTATACATTAATGTACAATAAAGCTACACTATATAACAAAAATCCTAAAATCAACAATAACTTCGACTGCTTGAAGGAAATTTATTGTGGAAGCAAGTTTAAGTTTTTATGCCAATGCACGTCAAGTAAAGCTTGTAATTATTTTTATTTTGTTAAAAAACGTTTCGGCTGCTAATCGATCATCATCAGTATCTGCTTAAAGAAGAGAATTCGAATTTCTAACTGACAAATTTTGAAATTTTCTGCCGAAGGTTTCCCTACCAATAATTATCAACCCAGAATATCATTACATTGTAGATTTTATTTTAAAACTTGACCATATCTTTATTAACCTTTCAATTTCTTTAATAAATCTTGTTTTAAGTCAAGAGTGTTAATGTCAATTTTGGTCATTTTAAAAACAATAGAAAGATTTGATACTGTCGTCACAACTTTAACTTGTAGATTTCAATAGATTAGTGGTAATTATGGACATTGAGTATTTTCTTGGATAGGGTTTGGCTTAGCATAAGTATTAGTTTACGTCAGCTGGTCAAGCAAAACTTAATTTAGTTGCTTCTATAAGGCCTTTAATTTTCATGCTCAAATTGTTGAACCTGTATTTAAGTCGACCTTTTAAGAGTCTGATCAAGAAAGGCTAATACTTTAATTGAAATTGAGGGCATATTTTTGTGATAGTAAATCCATAACTATCAGTTCAAAAAACAACTTTACTAACCAAAATAGCACACCCATGACTCAAACATAGTTTAGATTAAACACTATTGACATAGCTACGATTTCGGGCAGAAGAGAGAGCGCTTTCAAAAAAAAATCTTCATCTTTTTGGAGATCGAGCTTAATTTTTGACAAAGCTCAGATGTTGAATGAGAAAAGATTTTCACCGTTTAAAATTTTGAGCTCCATCAGGCTGAGGTTTAGGTATACGTAATTGCTAATTAGGTATTTTTACACCAAGTTACCTTGACCCCTGACCAGAAAACAGCGAATGGATCTTTTGGTCGTTGCATCAATCTGTCACCTTCTCACTTGTCTACCACAATCGGTGGAGGAGTCACACCGTCCCATTTTAATGCTAAACGTCACGCAGGGAAGCTGTGAATACCAATTTTTGTAGTGTTTGGTTTGATCCGACCAAAAATCTAACCCGAGCCAACCGTGTTAATAGTAAACGCTCTACTCAATCTGATCACTGACTAGTTCTACCGGATACTGACAATAAATTAAAAACTGACTTCTTCCGAAAACGAGTCCTTCAGGGGCTGCCTTCTCCCTTATGCGCCCTTTTAAATCTTATAGTCTGCAAGGACTAGATCGGGTAATACAAACTCGTGAAATATACAACGCTAAGCTACTATACAGTTGAGCTTAAAATTAATAAAAGTTGTGAGCATAAAATTTTGACTAATGGTTAAAATTATCGTAATTCCTTTAAATGTTTGATGAGTACGTGTAGTTACGATTATGGCAGCATAGCAAAGAGAACTGCCAGCGTGAGCTTCTCCGTCATTTAACGGCCCCAATGTTCAGTGAAAATCTTCTTATTTTTTGTTTCAGTCTTCGATCATCTATACGTTCAAGCATTTTCATCTCTACAAAACTTCTTTACTCCAATTTCTTCTTTACAAAATTCCAAAGTTTATGACTTTTCATTTATTTCTCCTTTTCTCAGCATGCTCGAACACTGCACATTGACATTTTTTTTCCCTAGCAATGCTTCTTCATACCTTCTTTACCTGCTCATTCATGCCTGATGTATGGTTCTACGTATAAAATGTTCTGCCGTGTTCTCATTCAACACATCGCACTTGCATAAAATTACTCTATGTGCAACGCTCTCTATGTGCAACGCTACTCTATGTGCAAAATCGATTCGCTACGTAGGTTGCAAAATGTGGAACGATTTACCATTTGAACTCAAAAGCGATTCAAGAATAAGCTTTAATATAATTGTAAAAAAAATTAAAGAAATCCTTTGATACAAACAACAAATCTGAAGGTGTATTTGTTTGTAGTTATTCGGTACATATTTTTATTTTTATGGGTTTAAATTTATCTGTAGCAGCTGCCATATGCACTTTAAATGCTCGGTATGATTCGTTGTATTTGCTCGCATCTTAATACCAGGTAATTTTAAATATCAAACTGGTTGATACTATTACCATGTTTCTTAACAATTTTACATGTAAATTGCTGTACTGTTTTCTCCAAGTACTCTGTTTTATTTTTCTTTTTTTTCCTTTTTGCATTGCTTGATGTGTTGTATTGCTGTGCTTTTTATGTAATTGCCAGGTGAGAGGCTGCAGACTAGGCGACAGCGCCAGTTTCTTGGATCTGGACTGTGGTTTTTTTCGCCGCCTCACACCAGAAAGACATTGCCTGCAGCTTCATGTTGAAGCATAGTATTTGTTGTATGTGTCTTTCTATACAAAAATAAGACAATCAATCCCCTAATCTCTCGGTCACTTTGTTCACATGTTATTAAAAATTTTGCCCCTCTAACCAATAATACCCCTCGGCTTATTGAGGTTTAAATAGTTGTTCTCACTTCTCACCATGAGGTGCCTTGAAACTCGGTGGGGATTAATGACTACCTTAAATGACTTTATCGTTGATAATTTTTTGGATGTTTTATGTCTAAAAAACTCATTTTATGGTGTTATAATCTTACGCTGACAAAAATAGACAAAATTCATCAATGCGATTTAAAGCTTTCATACCAATAGCTCATTATTTTTCTTGAAAAAAAAACTTGTTCAACTGCAATTTAAGTTATGAGCATAATTTCTTTTTGTATGGCTTTAACAACTTCCTGAATTTGATTTAAGGCCTGCGAAAATAATACAATAGCTGCTGCAGTTTACTACTGTTCATAAATGAAGCTACTACTGAAAAACGACTAAATCACCTTGTTTTTAAAATACACTAGGCAAAATAACAGAAATTGTATAACTGAGTTTCGTTCAACATCTTTCGGTCTTTTAGACGCCGCTTCAAACCAACAGCTAAAAAGATTCTCAAAACTTAAAGGCAAACTAACAGCACTTTATATAAATATCTGCAAAATTACAAGTCGAAGGTAAACTTTTAGTTCATCAATATTAATCATGATTTTTGATTGGGCTTACTCAGAGATAGTTTTTCGATTTTTTATTGCCTGGGGCTTCTTTATCGGTCGTGACGTCATGAAAGCTTCAAACCACTCACTGACCTTCTTTATCTCAAAAAGATTTTTTCAAGAAAAATGTAAAAACCGAAGTTTTAAGGCGCGCTCTTGATCTTTTCTAAAATAATAACAAGTAAATTTGGTATTTTTAGACTTTTCTTGCTTTAAATGTGCAAAAGCTTTTTTTGCTTTACTATTCGTAAAACAAATAGATCTACCTCAAAAAGCCCAAGATAAAGATCTTCCTTACTTAGTCACAGAAGGTGTGATATTTTTCTTTAATTTTTCGCTTAATACAGAGCTGATGAGAAATTACAACCCATAGTTACAAATATATGTAGGTTTGTTCTTTGTTTTTGCCTTGTAACAATTAGTAATGAGAATGACAATCAAAAAGAACGTAAGTGTATTCGTTAATGGTTACATATTTAGCACCAAGCACAGATAAGTACGATCATATGATGTGTCCAATAGTTCGCATTATCTATTATTATTTGAGGCTGATTATTATTTGCAAATAAAACTTCCTCGGAAACTAAAAATGCTCAAAAGTGCGTCAGGTATTCAAAAATATCTAATTTCGTGCACCTTTTGTTTATGCTATTTTTCGATTGAGTTAAAGCTTTTTTTTGAATTTGCAGACGAATAAGCCCAGCCTCAAAAGTATAAATCGGTACATGCGGTGATGTCCCTGTGTGATACGTCGTCATTTCGTGAATTACGACGTTGATTTTGTAGTGATTTTCATTAAACCTTTGAAATTAAACCACTTTTCTGTGACTTTACTTTTCGATTGTCTGAAATTATTTTGAAATCATGCTGATGTTGGTGAAATCTTTTCAAAACTAAAGTGTAGTTTTTAGCTACAGAATGAATGTTGAAGAGTGAAAATTAATTTCTAGGAAAGTAATGAGCATTAAAGCGGCTGCTCTGATCCCATCAGCCCCGAACATGTTACATATACACTTGCATAAAATTTGGCCGTATGGCGATCTCACTTAGTCATTTATGCTTTGGGTTCCGACAATAGGCCAGAAAAGATCGAAATAAGATTACGTAGACTTGAAATGCATCGATGTAATTTTTCGCTGTGTGAATGTAAAACGTAGCTAATGTTTGATAATTGTGTGGTTGTTACAGTAATACTGTTGTTACAGCCTCTGTTTTGGTTTTGAAACTTTGTCGTAGATTTCAAGTTGATACAAACTTCCAACATAACACCTAACTCTAAGTAATTTGTGAATAATATTAAAACAGTTAGAGTTAAAATCAGGGATTCTTAAGCTCCTCTTATCCGCCAAAATCCCAGTTTAACCAATTAATTCAAACTTGTGAATATACTCAGTTTTGAAGGTTAGAAATAATTTCTACGACATTACTACTGTTACCATATAAACTTCGACACCTTTTCCTTGCTTTTAATACTGTATTGAAAAATCTTACACAACTTGCAAAACGTCATAAAATTATCATACTTTCATCTAAATAAAATTCGCATTCGTGTGGAGAGAATTTTAGGCTTTTGCAATCACGACTTTTTTCATTATTCTTCACTAAAAAAAATATTTTCGAAAACTTTCCGTTTTACAATTTCATATTACGAGAAATTTCGTTATTACAAGGAATAGAAATAACGAAAAAGATAGCATACTTCGAATTTGATTTTTTTCTTTCCTAGTTTAAGGCTGTAATAACGATGGATTCATTGACAAAATATGTACATAGCCAAAGATTTTGATGAAACACTAAGAATGGGGACTGCATTATTAGTAGTCAATAAATAATGCATGCTAAGGTGACTTTATCAATATAAATTGTTAACGTACGCCATCTTATGCAACGGAATAATGCAAAAAAAAGTAAAAAGCTGCATGCCCGAGAGAAAAACTCGCCTTTGGGTAAGTACGAGTTCAAACGATTCCTCAGCATTTGGCTTATGGTGAATTGTACAAAGTCATGAACGACTGGTTTTATCTCTACATTGTAATTGCCGATTAATCAACAAAAACTCATGCAGTATTACGAGTTTTAATGCCAATGCAAGTTTTAATTCCAATGCAACACGTTGGAGGTTTTCTAGCTATCCAAAACTACATAATGTAGTATGTAGGCTGATATGCTTTCATCTTTTTATGAATTTCTTAAATATTTGCGTGCAAGTAGTTAAAAACTTTATGTTTAATTATCAGATTTTCAGTCTTTAGTAAGTTGCTGAACTTGTGGCAAGAAATTTAGTAACGTTAGCACAAAGCTTTAGTGCTTTTATTCCTTTTAGCTTTGCATTTACGTTCAGAAAGGCACCTTAAATAAACACTGGTTTTGAAACATAGCCTGAAGGTATTGGAAAAATCCCCATCAGATTGTGGTCAGTCCATCTGTCATTAGTAAAAAATATCTGTTCAATCAAAATTAAGTCAAAACTGTTGTTGGTTCAATAAGTAAAACATAGGAAATCTTCAAAATTTTGGTTGAATAACTAACATCACATCTCTTACTGTAACTGAATCTCCAAGTTTTTCTATTTGTTTCGACAACAAGTATTAATGCGGTAAATAATTGAGCCAAACCATAATTATTCTAAATTTTTTACTTTGACTTTTCTCCTAATGACACAAAATGCTAATGACACCAAAGATTGGTCAGATCTCCAGGAATTTGATTACTGTTCTCGGTTAAAAAATCACGACACAACTTCGCCAAATAGACAAGACACCGATGTATCCAAACATTTGACAGATAACCCTGATTATAAAATTGACTTCGACGAAACATAAATAATTGCCCAAACCAAACACTGGCGAAAATTATTGATCACCGAAACATTACTAATTCAAAAGCACAATCCCAATTTAAATGTTGACAGGACATCTATACCACTGTATTTGTTTTAAGCATAAGCAATAAAATTTTCTTCCCTTTGCTGATTCTTCTCTTTGATGCTTTAAATGCTTGCACTTAACGCTTTCTCGCCATTCATTACTTTTGACAATGTAAGAAGTAGTTTCCCAAAACGTAAAGTTATGTTTCCAGTAGTTTTGGCTTTGTGTTTTATATTAAAGATAGTTTGATGTTCCAAACATTATGCTCCGGAGGCATTAAAAAAGATTCCTAGTGGCTATATTTAGTAAAACAAAAATAGGAGTCAGTTTCAGAAAAAAAAAACAACAGTAAGTCAAATCTAGCCAAAAAAATTGGAAATTTTGGTTTCTGCGAAATGCTCTCTTGTAAAACCGCAAATTAACGAATGAATGTATTCTGTAGTCAAGCAGCATTATGATTGTATTGTTTTGAATATGAGGACGAATCACTTTAATAATGTGAACTTGATCTTCATTGAACAACAAAAGAATCTTGCGCAAAGTTTGTGCAATGCAATAGATTTCTGAATCGTAAAAACTTACACTGTACCAAAGCAGCTATAATGAATAAAACTTCAAAGACGAGCCATTAAAGTTGTAGTAATGTATAATACTTACAGAAGCTACACAAAAAGACATTTTTTTTACTAATGCACAACAAGATGGAAAAGCGTAGGGAATCTTTAATGATTAACTGTAGATTTAGATGTTTCAGAAATCAGTCAACTCTTCTAGGTCACTCACAATGCTCATCCACCACCACTCTCAACAACAACTAGTGATACAAATTTCAAATTTTATACAGCAAGTCTGAATCCAGGACACAAAATCTATTTAGTAAAGTTACTACGGATAATCGTTTGTTCGTTCTTATGAACCATGGATGCTCTGCTCCTCTCTAATCACACCAACGGAGAGGACACTTTTGGGTTCTGTTTGCAAGTATTCGTAAGACTGGGCCACCCCAACGGGTGAACTGCTTGGCCACAGCGGGAAATTAGCGTAAAGTGTTTATCCCAAGGAAACAACGCATTGCCGGATCGGGAATCGAACCGTAGGCCAGCAACCTTTTGTTCACTATCCCGACGCTCTACTAACTGTGCTATTTATATTACGCTGCTGTTACGATGTAATTTTTGAACAACATAGCTATTGTGCTTCGATGAAAAAATTTGTAGTGCTTCATAAAGGCTAAGCAGGATAAACTAGTGAGTACAAGGCGCCACGATTAAAATCCGGTAATTAAAATATATTGTTTCACTATATTTAGTGATAAACTTGACGACATAATTGTTCACTTTTAATGCTGTATTAATAATTCTAAATTAAAGAGATTTTAAAAAAAGAAAGTTTAGCAACTATACTTCAAATTTTTAAAGGTTGAAGTATGTATACATTACCCTCCCAAAATTACAAATATCCTGTCTAAACGTTATTCAAAAAAAAGAAGGTTTTCGATGAAAAATAAGAAAATTGCATGAACATAAAGAGCATCAAAAATAAAGCAATTATTCCTAGATTAGATTTGAACTGAAAAAAAGGTATACTGTACAAAGTATAAGCCAAAGTTTAAGTCGGGCCTGGCTTTTCGGGTCAGGTTCGGGCTTGAGGTTGACAAAATGTGGGGGCGTTGGGCTTAATTCAGGCTTGACATATGTACTTGCCCAGTGTTGTAGCTTTTTAGGTGCTATAAAAGTGTAAATTAAAAAAAAACAAACTTTGCAACACTATATGACGACTCGTCAAGCACCGTACGATTGTTACTACACAATTATGATTATTGCGTCACAATTGATCACTAGTAAGTGGTTTTATTCTGATCATAGACGAGCAATAACCGCACACATTTTTGAGACAAAACTTAACTTTCGGCCTTTTTCGGGTCTGCTTTTGGCTTCAAATTACTTTTCGGGTTCGAGCAGGTTTCGAAATTATGCTTCGGGCTCGGGCCTATCCTATTCTGGCATGTGTGGCTTGTAAGTGGATTTGCTTTTTGTGCATCAAGTTTATTCCATAACTGTAATTGACAGCTGACTAGAAAAAACTAAAGGCACCCAGCACAGGTCATCTTCTTTTACCGTACTGCGTTATGCTTGAACCGCAATCACTTATCATCAATATTAAACTTCTTTACTACTTTTTATTGGAGTTTAACCCAAATTAATAATTAATGATACTTCAAGCAACAAGAAAGCTGAGAATAAGACTTTTAGAAGTCGTTTAATGTTACCTGACTTGGAATCAAATCCTGGTCTATGTTGTTTCAAAAAAAGATGATTTATCCATTAGACGCCTGATTGGCAAAGTTTATAGTAAAGTTTCTGAGATAATGAATGAACATAGGCACCAAAGCATGCTTGTTCAAATGGACGAATGGGGCAATGCAATACATTAGTAACGACGCCACAGCAATAATGCAATTGTGCAATAATTTACGATGAATTATCATTTTTTTACTGTCCTGAACATTATGAGTAATGAACATTAAACATGTTTAAGGAAGGTTTAAATTTTGTTGCATTGTTTGCTAGGTAGTTATCAAGTTGCAAGCTATATAAATAAGTAATTTATTAAAGATAAGAATAAAATTTATGCATCGTGACTATAATTCACGGATAGTGCAAAATTGATGCAGCAAATATTGTTACAGTTTTTAAATGAACTTTTTGACAAACACATTTAAAAAAATGAAAAAAATTGTTGCTTTTCTACCATTTGCATTTTAACGAAGTGCGCCCATATTGTTACAATCTATTGGGTTTTTTTCTTTATTTTGAGTTGAATCCGACATTTTGACATATCGATACCTTTGTCTCTGTGGTCTAGTGCAGTAGTTAAAAGGCGAAGTCACAACCATGAGTTCGATTCGCACTACGCTAGTTTATTCTTTTTCTTCAGAGCGTTGTGTTAGAGTTAGGGTTTAGACAGCATTGCCAGTCAGGAGGATAGCAAATCTAAGTGTTAAATGAAAGTGTATTCAAAAATATGCCTTCCGGTGGCATCAATCATAACTGAGATAATCTTTTCTCAGAACTTGACAAAGCATATTCTACTGCAGTATTCTCTTGAAAAACAAAGCATTTTCTACATTCTAATCAGTACGATTTCTGCGAAGATGATAATCTATGATGGCATCAGTACGCTGGCTTATTTGAGTTTATATAACACGAAAGATAATTAAATAATGTCATGCAAAGTATACAAAAAAATGAGAAATGACAAAAACTTTAACAACAAAAAATTATAGAAAGACAAAAACATGCAAAATAGGAAAACAAAATTACCAATTTTAAGTGATTTCAAATGAAAAAAAAAAGAATGGCAAAAATCTAGCAGCTCAATAGCATGCAAGCCAAAACAATCAGCAATCACTTTTTTGATTTTAATGACTTTTGAGTTATCTTTTTAGGACCAAAACACAGACAGTTTGCTTTAGTTATAAGTCAAGCATCCTGAAATTGCTGAAAATAAAAAGATCAAAACGCAATTGAGGCAAATGAGATATTCGTTATTTATATATTTATTCATTTTTATTTTTTATTTTTTGGAAAAGCCCTCATTACAATTGGGTTTACAAAATAATCTCTTTCTGCAACAGCTGGTTCGGATTGTCCGTCACTTCTCATTGAAGTGAGTGCAAGAAAACTTTACTCAAACCCAGCATTCGGGCCACCCACACCTGGCCATCTCATTGTCGACATGTTGTTCTCATTCTCCAAAAGTTGGAAAAGATTTGCTCAATGTCTGAACAAGTTCAAATTATTCATAATTACAACTTCAAATCTGTGCATCAGCAGGGGCGTATTAAGGGGGGGCCATGGTGCCATGCCCCCCTTTTGGGTCTCCAGAATAGTATAATCAGCATAGAATAGTATGCAAAATTGCGGCATGGCCCCTCCCTTAGTAACTTGGGCAGAAAGTTTCAGCACAAAACTGGATTACGTCGGGGTGAAGAACTCTTTTTTTTGGTCTTCACCTAATTTTGGGCCAAAAACCGGACTAAATCTGAGTGAAGACCTTTTTTTTGGTCTTTACCTAATTTTGGGCCAAAAACCGGACTAAATCTGAGAAAAGAATTTTTTCTTTTGGTCTTCATTATTCTCAAATTTCCTGCCCCCCCCCCCCTCTTTCGAAAATCCTGCGAACGCTAGTCTGCACCAGCCTACTATAACATGACTTTATTGCTGTGGAGTTTGAAGTTTCCAAGCCCTTTTGATGAATGCAGACATGTACTGCCATACACAAGTATTAAAGTTAACCAAAGTATCGGGACATACACCATAACGCATGCACACAACAACAAAGAAACTAACTGCATCGGGAAGAAAACTAGCTAGCCTAATTTGGTATTGAAAGCAATAACATTAATAAGTATTTCAGTTCATTAATATGAAGAGGCTATGCGGTGCAGCTTATTACTTTGCACGTCTAGAATTCACTGCGGCGGAAAGGATTGAACTCTTGGTTGCAAATTACGAATCTTTTGTTCTGTGCCTTCAGCGTACACTTATGCAACATCTTTTTTTTTTTAATCAGAATGAACACAAATACATAACCAAAACAAAAGAATTTTCAAACATAGATATTTACGCGTACTTTCGGAATATGCAATGGCAGGGAATCGAACCGCTTTGCTGGCGAGTTTGAGTCGGATTCCCTACCATTGCGCCATCCACAAGTCACTCACGCAACCACGGCCAAAAGCAATTGAATGCCAATTGCGTCAAATGCGGTACTTTTGAGCAACAAAACACAAGCGCCAGGTGTCAGCAGAGATGATGATGAAGTCGGATAAACCACCTCGTGAATACTCGTCATACAGTTTACGCAAGCCGAAACCCAAGCCGAGTGATAATCAAATTTCGAAATCTTGCCCGTTAAGTAAAATTCTAATGATAGATTAAATTTTTAATGTGGATTTCTTCATACCATTATTCGATCGAAATGAACTTTTACAATAACTTCAGAATTCAACTTCTGTGTCCTGTAGAAGCACATATCTGCTAACATTCCCGTACAAAATAGAATTAGAATAAAAACGTTTCAATGGATCTTATGTGGGATCCAATGCCAACACTCGCAACCGAAAATGCATTTTTCAGATTTTCTCGTTTTCAGCAACTTATTTGACAATGTTCGAAGCATGTTTCTTTCTTTTCTCTATGCGGGTGGTTAGTCATCTACCTCTTTTGTCTTCCGCTCTATTCGTGCGAGCTTTTTCCAAAAGTTCATCAGCGCAATTCTCATCTTAGACTTGGTCTACATTGTGCATATAATCTGGAGCATATCCTCAGCTTATTTTAACCAACTGGCTCCTTGTACGTTGATAAGGCAGTACTTTTGGCGTACAGAATTTCTGCCTAAAATTAACTAAAAATGTGCTCGTACACTCATTTTACGCTCAGAGTAGACTGGGGCATACTAGCAGATGACACATCAAAACACTTCCTGTAATATCCTCGACTCTCGCAGAAATGCAAGCAAGAAAACTTTTCCGAATTACTGTAAATTCAATGCTGAAAAAGCGTAGACTTTTGGACAAGCTATACAGTATGCTTAGAGACAAGACGATCATCATTAACTTTGTGTTAGTGCTGTAATTAATTATCCGATCGTTCGCTTGTGGTTCTATGAATGCGTAAAGTTACGCTATATCAATTAGGAAATTATCGCGTGATACAGAAAAACCGCAAATGTAATCTGTTACATATCGCTTTAACCTCAAAATACCTTTAAGGTAAAACCAGCTCAAGTATGTTTTCCCCAAAATACTATAATATCATGCTTGGCACGCCTTCCTTGCCTTCCGATAGGGCGAAGGTAACTGACGGTAGACTTCGATCATAACCATAAAAGAAACATGGAAATTAGAAATTCAAAATTAAAAGAAAAACTCATTTCAAACACGTAAACTGTTCGTCACATAAAGTAAAGTAACGATTCTAAAATGTTGTTTTGCAGTTGCCTTTTCCAAGATAGACTAAAGGTGAGTTGCCACTTGATGCGAAGCGAAGGTTGCCAACCTTCGCTATAATTGGTCGCATACGCCTCTTGCTCAAAGTATGCCAACACCTCAACAACAATTTTGTCTAAGTGAAGTTCAGCAACCACTCGCGAAGTTTGCAACCAGTTAAAACCTTTCGCAAGGTGTCAATGACGTCAAGTTTTGGTTACTTCGCATCCAGTGTAAACGCAACGTAAATATTTTTCAATTTTGTCATATAATTTTACTTACAGCGATTTATTGTTTCGATGTGTTTTAGTGTAAAATGTTTTGCTGCTTTTTCCTTTCGTTCGACCATTACTTTAAACAACTGTTTTAATTCCTGCTGCAACTTTGGTCAATATTAAAGATACACTATTACTATAAGCCTGTGTAGTTGCCACGATATCTACTACCACTAGAGGATACTACTGCAGAAACAGTATAGTTACCACGATCAAGATTTTTCCGCAAGAATCGTTGCAAAATAGTTGAATTCTATTGGTAAAATGTTGAATATCGTATTTTGCGTTTATATCTATTTAGCGCTTAGACGTAGAAAAAACGGGATTGACTCAAGACCTCTCCAAGGTTCAACAATATTTTCTTTTTTCCAGAAAAATCTTAATTGTACAATTCGAGCCTTATTTAAACAGAATAAAAATTATATTTAAATTATTTATTCATTTATTTACGCGGATAAGAAGACTAAATATTGTATATTAAAAACATCCCTTTGCATTAAAGTTGTTTTTATAATGATTTTTTTATGAATAATTTTTTGAATTGATAAATCCATAATCCATTTTAATTATCTATAAATCGGTTTTAACGTTCTTGTTAAATGCTATAGCCTTTGGGTAAATTTAAACGCATAACATTTACGAATTTATCTCTGCAGCCAGTCATACGCTAACAATTTCGATTGCTCTGTTTTCCAGCTGCAGGAATTTATTTACTTCCAAAATTTCATAAATTGCATATGGAATCCCCGGTAGCATTTCATGGCAAAGCAAGGTCTATTTTTGAAGTATTGTGGTAAACTTCAAGCCGGGAGAAACACACAAAAATTAGCTTTGACGCACTTTGCAGCAGCTACATGCAGCTCAATGGCGTTTATAACTTTTACGGTCATCAAGTCACTAACATTTACAAACACAATATGAGTGATACAACATTATTATCAATGAAAATTTACACTTATGATTTTCTACACTAATTAACATTTCATTAAAAAAATCCAATTCATTTTTGATGAAAATGTGATAACGTCTTTATATTTACGTTGTCTTAACTACTGGGCTGAATATTGTATCTCTGCTTTGGGACGTTAATCACATCTTGTCCTCTTTTCATCACATTTACAGTATGAGGATTTGATTTAATTGTAAATCCAAACCGATTTAAATTGCTGCAGATTTGTCCTACAGTTTTTTGTCCAGGCGCAGATAGATTGAGAATCCACATTGATATATGTTGAGCCTCAACGGCAAATTGATTTTGAACTATAGCATATCGGCATGAAGTCTCATTGAACTAGCATTATATTCCTAATCGCTCCTCTAATCCACATGACTCCATTACGAATATTATGCTGAGTGAGTTGCAAACAGATTGCATAGTAAAAATATTATTCGTTTAATGCCCACTTATTGAATCACTGTACTAAACCTTATCGAAATGTCCATATTTCATTCCGCATTCCAAGTATACACCAGCTGTTAAACAAAATTTGTTTCCCCAAATAATCTCCCAATAAACGTTGAAATGATTTTTTGTTCCTATACAGCATATCAAAAATTGCAATCCATAGCCATACAGTACCCAAACTCGCGAGTTATACTGTTCGCATAAAGTTTTTTGATGTATAATCTTAATTTTACTATAATCAAAAATTAAAGATGTTCAATAATTGCCATATTTATTATTGATATTGGTTATAAAGTAACAATAGCAGTATCTTTTTACCATCTTTTGACTCTTTTGGAAAGACACAATGATATGTCAACGTGAATTCCGTTTCGTTAGTGCACTTCCTTAGCACATTATAATTAACGAATTGCCCTGCTATTATTCCCATATTCGTCATTTTTGAACTGTATAATTTATACGCAGTAATAGGAATTGTGAATAATTTTGTGCTGTTCGTTACCATAAAACGCCAATAAATTTTCTGAAACAAAGTTTTTCTGAAATTTGAGAAGCACTGTAATCCTTTTTTTCAATTTGTTTATAACTATGAAAGAACTAGCTACTTAAACATAAATGATGGGCAGCCAAATACTTTAATGTAAAAAAACAACATCATAAACAAAAAACTTTTTTGCTGCTACAAGATAACAGCGAAAGGTTTGTGACGTCTTCGAGTTTACAGCCATCTTGAGCTTTACCTCAAGTTTAAAGACATAATACCGTAATTTAATAATTTAGCTCTGTTAGCTGCTGCAAACGATTTTGCTAAATTATATTCAACTGATCAGACGAAAACCTTAAAAATGGCCATATTAATTAGGGCAGCAGGGTTAGAACATTCTAGACCACTTAGTATTTTGATTTCACAACGCCATCAATATTGCATCATCCACAGAGGTGGGCACTCGGTACTATAAAAGTTCCGACGATACTTTTGCCGCTATTTTGTTAAAAAAGTACCGACAGTACTTTAATTGTTACATTTTTGAAAAAGTACCGACGGTACCGGTACTCTGTACTGTAATTTGGTACTCTTCGAACGAAAAAATTTGCTTATTTTGGAAACAATATTTTTGATGATTTTACGCGTTAAACAATGATTGAGTCTCTTACTTGCCTTGTGGTAACTGGTATAACATGCTCAGTGAATGAATTTACGGAAACAATTACTTAAAAAAATAATTCAAATCATTATACTCACTGTATTACGCCTAAACCTCTAACGAGTTTGCTTGGTCCGTCGCCGCGACAATGCACTAGGGCAACACAGCTCCTTTGGAAGAAAAGTCACAACGGTTGCGAGTCGTTGGCAACTCTGTGTTCGATTTGAACCCATGACCTTCGGCACCAGAGCCGAGCATACTACCACATAGGCTATTTGGCCGGTGGAAGAATTGCTTAACAGATATTATTAGAGGCTCTCCATTAAAGATGTACTCCGAAGTCAGGGGGTTGTTCAGTGCGGATATTTCGCGGGCAAGAAGAGAGAGGGCTTCCTGCATTGTGGACATCCGTATTCCTTAATCACAAAGCATGACAATTCAGTCGCCTTCATTACTCGGAAATTTTGATTCCGTTGTTTTTCAACACATTTTTAATGTCCCTTACGCTAGGTTTATGAGCTATGATACCTAAACGTACTGAAAACGTGTGTTTAGTGCGTTTCAATACGAAATAAAGTGCAATTTTTGTTTATATTCTGGTAACCTGGACTCAGTAGCCTTGCCAGTTGTGTCGCCAATACAAATGAATGTTAAAAAGATCTCAAACCTAGTCGTAGCCGGGATTTTTTAATGGGGGGGAGGGGCAAACCACAAACTGCATGCATGACGTCATTAAAGTTTTTCGAAACAGGAACTTTTTGTAGGGCAAAGATATCGTAGAATGGAAGATCTGAAGCCGTGGCCAGTGTCTGGCACTTAAACAGGATTTCGCCAAAGGTAGAAGGCTTGAACCAAAAGTTAAAAAGTGAAATTGTCTGAATTGGGAGACGCGTTGAGCAAACTATAGTGTAACTCAAACGTATCACAGACGGGTGTCTGGGAGCGGAGACCCCGGCCGGAGACTATTAGGGTCTGGGGGCAAAGCCCTCAGACGCTGGAGGATTTTTTGCAATTTTTCGGAAAAAAAGCTATTTTAATTCCTTTGGATCACAATTCGCACCTGTTTAAAGCCATTTGAAAAAACTAGATTTTTAACGTTTGAAAACCAACTGAAATAATCAATATGTTCAATCATCCTTTTACTTACAATTTAAGTCCAAAACACGTTTACAATCTTACATTTTGGGGCCAAATTTTGTAAGTGATTTGGCCCAGATAAGGGGAAGTAAGATAAATTGACTTCTACAATATTTTAGCAGTAAATAATAACTCAGTCGATGATTTTTCTTACAGATATCTATTTTGTCATGAAAATAACCAGTGGTAGGAGTACATGTACTGCCTGGGGGCCCAGACCCCTTTCATTTAAATTCAAAGATTAGTTCAATGAGCATTTCTCCTAGCTAATTTATTTTTCAAAGTTATTTTGTCGCGTAAAAAATGGCAAGGTGGAGGTAGGTTGTTATTGAAAAATGGTACAATAGATGGTTACGCCTTGTAACCATGCTATTGCCCGGGCTGGATTTTCATTGTGCGGGGCTCCTAGCACTTTGAAAATTTTCGCAACATCTTCCTGCCAAATATAGGTGAAGATTAAAAAAGTCTTACCATCATTCTAAATACGAGGCCCCTGGCACTGCGCCATTTGGTAAATCCACCCTAGTATAATGCATTACGTTCATAAAAAGGGTCAATGGTAGCAACTTTTAGGACAAAAACCTTTAATTTCATACGGATTATACTGTACAATCAAATTGGTTGGCAAAATTGTATTGAGCGAGCCCCCTCGTCGTCGATATTATTGTTAAGCACTGCAGTAAGCAAAAAATGCTAAAAGAAACTGAACGAGAAAAAACAAAATGCTTTTTGTCGCATTTTTGTCAATGGTGGCATCCCCTTGTCTTAAAATCCCACGGCTTCAAAACATGTTTTTGGTGACGTGATAATCCAGCAATAAAATTGCCTTGGTCATTTCCATACCTTTCATAAGTTCTCTCTGTTGTGTCCGCGCGAACAAGCTCAGATGCAGACCAAAGTTAATTATTAGGGGGGGTGCAAATGTGGACCATAGTCAAATTATTGGGGGGGAATCAGTCAAATTATTAGGGGGGATATATCCCTCCATCCCCCCGGGTTTCGGCACCTCTGAATGAGAAAAATTTACGGACAAGAAGGATGAGGTCAATTGTTTGCAAACGTCTTTTATGGACAGCCCCTGATGAAATTGTGTAATGTGTATTGCTACAAATTTTCTTTGGAAAAGAATATCACTTCAAAATGAGTTTATGCAGAGGACAGGCTGGTCTTCAGTCTTCTCTTTTCAGGAGAGACAAAAGAGCAAAGAACATAACGCAATATAGTTAACTTTTAAAATTTGCTCTGTAAAGCAACTTAGAGCAATGTTGGTGAACGGTCAGTCATCCGCAATCATCCAGTAAACAACTCCTTACTATGTGGGCAAGGTTTGAAAGTGCTTTTCCGTAGTTTCAACTCCTTTTAAATGGTTTTAATTCCATTCCACACAAAAGTACCGAGTACCGCGGTAAACGTGCTAAAAAAGTAACGACGGTAGCAAAAACGGTACTTTTTTGAAAAAGTACGAAAATTACCGATAACGGTACTAAAAAAGTACCGCGTTACAGTACCGCGGTACTTTTGTACCGCGATACTGCCCACCTCTGATCATGCAATTACTTCGTTTCATTTTTCATGCTTTTTAGTATTTTCTTGACGATACACTCAATCGCCCATCCTTAGAAAAGCAAAATACAAAAAATACCCAACACTGAGAAATACGGTCGAAATTTTGGATTTCATGTCAATACCCATATCACTATCTCATCTTTATCATCATCATGGTCTGAGTCGTTTGACACAAAATATCTTGTATTTGTTTTTCTCGGTCTATGTTGTATGAAATAATCGTTATCAAACTTCCCCTCTGTACAGTGTTCCATTACGAACGGTATACTTAGAGAAACAAACTATTTGTCATAGTGTTTATCGGTGGGTTATTTATTGACAGTTACGACAATCACAATCAAAGTTTATCGTAAAGGTGAATCTGGTTGCTCTATTTATACTGAGCATAGTTTAATTTTGAGGTGTTGACGTTACCATCGAAAGAATGCACAATGGAAAATTACGAGCGGAATAATACAAATGCAGTCACGTAGAGATACGAAACCATTAGAGGGGTGTCGCATCTCTTGTTGCTGCAATTTGCATTATACTGAACATAATAAAATTTTAAAACTGCAAGAACATAAAAGATACCTTTGGCAATTGGCAATTTGGAGGGTTGATTTCAATAATGAATTTCGGCTTCACTGACTGGTCAAGATGTTTTACATTTCAAAGTGTTAAAACGGTGAAAAAATTTAAATTATTTTTCTTTAGTTGATTCTGTCTTTTTGCTACGATTCCTGTTCTATAAAATAAAAAAAGCAACTCAAACCTTAAAAACATCAAAAACGATTCAATAACTGAATCAACATCAGTAAAATCTCTTCCTTCTTTCCTCCAGTGAGTGAAAGAGCCATTTTATGAGCGTTTTAGCTTTTGTTTTGGTAATGTTACGTTGCGATGAAAAGTATTGATTTGGGCATATCCTGGTAAACGTCATTTGCTATAATTTTATCTCTTAGTTCAAAAAGCAAAACGGCTCTGATATAAATCCCCATGAAGTAAACTGAATCGATATTATTTTTTTGAACATCTCATGAAAAGTTTGTATTATAATAATAAATTCCATTAAAAAAACTTGGTTTGAAACCCTGCTTCTTATCATGAAAAACGACAGCCATAATTATTATTGAAACATAGAATTATAATGATAACTTCAGTGTCAATGCGACATGAATTCGAAGGTTTATTAAAGAACACCTTGCAATTTGATCGAAAAGAAATAAATTTTTTCCAGACATCCTCGGGCTACAACAAAGCGACCTTTTAAAAAGAAAAAGAATTTCCTGTCCCTTTGAACGACACAGCACATGTGACTACTGGTATACTGAAATACAGCTATTTATAATACGTCTCAATTTGCTGGTACTTGGAT
Source organism: Trididemnum nubilum (assembly GCA_963965965.1). Classification (NCBI taxonomy): domain Eukaryota; kingdom Metazoa; phylum Chordata; class Ascidiacea; order Aplousobranchia; family Didemnidae; genus Trididemnum; species Trididemnum nubilum. Next base: position 10,008,083 of record OZ014477.1, on the reverse strand, counting down.
GAAAAATCATTTCCTCTCAAAGACTAATATTCAAAAACTTTGTAAGGTAGTAGTGGACTACTTCTGGTAGATGTAAAATACTGTATGTACATTTGAAATACGTATCTGTGTGCATTAACAGTACAGTATAGTGCTGAATCACTTTGGAAATCAAAAAAGTTTCCAAATTGATGTGAAATATTATTTGATGATATCGAAATAATTTTATCATTAATTGGTGAAGATTGCATGGAATTTCCTTCCAAATAACCATTTAACTTAAAGATCTAACTTGAAGCCTTTCCACCAACAAATAGTCTATAGGAAACATTTACCTCTAATACATTAACCAACCACAAAAACGTGATACAACGCTTTTGTTTTTCCAAACAAGGAATACGATTAATTAGTAGTGGTTAACTATATCGGCTTATGGGAAAGTTAGATCATCGCACTGATCTGTTTTTTGGTCATATTTTTGACCGTATGACGTGATTGATAGTAATGAAATCTGAGATTACTCTTTAGCTATCTTCAGCCGCTGCTGCAAATTACATGTTTTCTGGCTCAAGTTGTCAACTTCTTCCTTGCGAGACCTAATAACAACTAATTGCTCAAAGTTTAGGCAATTTCAGCAAACCAAAAAAGAAAACCAAACGCATCCAAGCCGCGTCTGACCGGCACCATACCAGCACACCAAAGCAAGTGCTTTTATCAGGGAGTGCAGACGCAATTTTGTCATACGAGCATTTGCTGTAGCTCAATGTCGAAGGAATTATAAAATCAACGATATCGAACACTTAGATGAAACCTAAAAGATTATCATTATCGTCACACAGAAATGAATTTCAAGGACATTGTACCAAATTCAATGTTTAGATTCTCATTTTTGTGCACAAGAAATTTCAGGCTTAAGACGTGTTTATTAAATATTGCACTCATTCAAGCAAATATCTCTCCAAATCTGGACCTATATTGTTAATGTTTTACTGTGACATGAAGCGCACTTACCTATTCAGTTATAGCTACTGCAGCAGTTGATACTTATTCCTTCTTATCGAGATACAGGCCTATACAAAAACGTCGTGCAATCCAAAGTCAACCTATTGCTATATTGTTAATTTGCAAAGTTATTTTCCCACAAAAAAGAATCACAGTTGGAACACAAAGAAAACGATGTCAAACAATCAAAAAGCAACAAAAATCTTAGCAGCAAGAGAAATAAAATCATGCAAGTACTAAAGTTTTCGAGCTGTTTAGTCATGAGTATGTCGAATGCAAAAGCAATTTTGCCAATAATGCAAAATTAAACTCAAAGTACAACTTGAATGGCAACTTTGAGACAATAAAAAAAATGTAAGCAGTGATGTTTAATGATTTCTAGCATGAGCAGTTCAAACTAATGAAATTCTGATATAAACTAAAAAAAAATTTTGCTCAAGTCGGTTTTAGAAACAAGTTTGGTTTTATGACATAGGCAAATCAATATTTTTGTCAGTATGAGCAAAACGAGTCAGCTTGAAAGCGTCAATAATCAGGTAACGTAATGAACCTTCAATTATATTTCGATTTTGCCAACTCGTGGAAACCTAGTACCTGCAATTATAGCGAAAAATATCAAAATGATTGTATTGAAAGTAGTCATTAAACCAAAAAACTATATTAACCGATTTAACACACCCCCTCAGATATTGGGGGTGATAACTGATAAGTGACTTAAATGTAGGTCTAATGAGCAATGTTTTGTTAAAAGTTACTACGTAATGATGCATTACAATTTTTCAAGATGTGTTACCTACTTAGCCTATTACACATGACAGTATTAATCTAAATAGACTACTATTACGATCTAACGACAATACTTATTTAAATACTGAATAGTTGATCGCAAGTTATCATTGACGTTATAAAACCTTCGTTTATTTTCATGATGAACTAAAGCAATTAAAAAGCAAATATTGCTTTACACTGACCACACATTATTGACTAGATTAACTCACAAAAATTATGCAAGTTTTTTCTACTTTTCGTGTTGTATCGCCAGACTTGAAGAGTGCCTTTGATTCGATCAAACAGTCTTTTTACACAAAACTCTTGCTCACAATTCCAAAACCTTTCTTAGTAGTGAATGGCATTCTTTATGCGACTCACAAAACACTTGCCAAAAACAAAGCAAACAATAAGGCTTGCAGTTGCAAGCCCAGATGGCCCAAGCAATTTTACTTCTTCATCAATCACTAAATAAAAAGGCTTGTCTTCCTTTCCGTTATTTCTCTTAATCTTGCTGATTCAAACACTATTTCTCACCATTATGACCGTTTGTGATGGAGATTAGGTTTCAAAACGGGCTCATTAACCTATAATTAGAGCAAAGTATTGTCAGGATTACCACAGTTATTTAAAGCATTAGAATTTAAAAGCCTATCTAAGGTCTGCACTTTGCAATTCATTTCGCTTGTAAATTGGATCATCAAAAATTTGAAATAAATAAGTTACTCGTAATAATCCATCACCTTTTTGCAGTTGTGGGGCAACCTAACTATTAAAAAAAGTCCATTAAGCTTAAGTATCAAGTTTAGTTCAAAAATAATCCCATTGGTCCATGTTTAATGCTTTCCCTACTTTAAACTTCGTTCCAAACGGCACCAGCTTTTTGGGAGCGGTAGACCATACCGTACAAACTATCTTGTATTTTAGATTCACGCTTTTGCTCGATATAATATCACAGACCATGAAACTTGTTATACGCAAACTATTAATGCAGCATCAGCAATCAGAATCAAGAATAAGCGAACATTAAATACAATTACTAATCTTGTAAAAATTTACGTGGTGAATTAAGCCGAAAACTCGTTAGTAATTTATAGAGGTTGAGAAAAATCCACTTTTACCAATTCCTCGAGAGATTATGGCACGTTGATTGGTGCCCTTGCACAGTTTGAAAATTGTGAGAAAGCCTAATCTTATCTAACCGTATGCTATAACATTTGTTTAGCTTAAAATGCACATTATGGAATAATGCATCCAAAAACATCAACTCACCACCGCAACTTCCTCCAGAATTAAAAATCCCGAAGTTGGATCCATAGCTCATCTGGCAAGGAAGCTGCATTTCCTGTAACGCCATGGCTTTGGCTTTACGAAACTCAGAGTCTTATAGCAAATATACAGCGCAATAACTTATTTTTTGCTGTAATTTCAACCCGCAAGAAAAAGAATTTTATCTACACGCCGGCAAAATAAATTCCACATTTTCATTAGCATTTTCGGCACATGTTGATAACAGCTTTAAAATTCAAGTACCTGCAAATACAAAAGCAGTATCTGACTGCGGATAGCTCAATCTGAAACTTCCCATTTTGTTTTTGAAAATTAGTAGCTCAAGCCTAAAAAAATTTACCACCGCAAGTAACCATTTATCTGCTAGTTTTAAACAGGTCTTCCATAGACGAGGTAGAGCTGGCGGTTTTCAAAGTCAGGGCGGTAGCTATTTACGGCCTTGCGAGGAAATGTAATCCAGCCCGCGTCGAAAATTCAATTTTGGCCCGCCTCGAATTGTGAACGAAAGATACAGGCGTGGCAAACTTGTAGTTCTCACCGCATTCTCCCACCCAAAATAATTTTAAAAAAAGTTGCTTGAAAAAATTTTAGTATTCACCATTGTTTCCTGATGCGAAATCTAATGTTTGACCAAAATTCTGTTTTTCTCTCATTTCGGTTTTCGTGGACTTGATTACTCAGCACGCAACCTCGTAGGGGCCAGTTTGTCCTCCATCAATTTGGTCACCTCTGCGGTAAAGCCAAAACCATACCATACTTCCTATCTAACCACTATGTGCGCATTGCGCAGAACAAGCCCGTAAAATCTGAAGTGCGAATTGCACATAGAAAAATTCATTTCTAAACTCGAATCCGGAACCGATCTCCCTCTGAGCCAAACCATAATAGCATCGTACAGATAATACAAGCAAATTACAACGTTTAATTTGCGCCTAACTGATAATGCATAAAAACCTTGCTTCATCAAACGTGATTGATGGTAATAAAATCTAAATGTAGATGGTCAAAGATAGTTCCAAAATCTAAATATTATTAATCCGCAATGGAGCAATACTACCGTAGTTTGATACTGTAACTGCTGTGAACTTTTACATCTTTTCTTTCTCAATCTTATTTTTTAAAAAATTCGTATTCATGCTTCGCCTATTGCTTTGCTAAGCTATGATTTTGAGAAAAACATGAACTTTTGTGATTTTTTTTCTAATTATTAGCTGCCGCGCTTCATACGCCGCAGGCTTATCAAGATTAAATATCTGTAATTTCAAAAATCATAGACTCAGCATACAAACGCATTCAACGGTTCGAAATGGCACGCATATTATCCTACTTGTTTTCACAATATCAATCAAATATCCTTCTCAGAGTTTTTAAGCATTCTGCCGTCTTCAGAGAAAAAGCATTTCTCACTCTTTTTGCACGTTTCGATGTTCAAAAATTGAAGTTACATAGTATGATGATATAGCTGTTTGCGATATAAGACGAACCTTGATAATAAAAAAGCTAAGACAGTACTTTTAATCATACAGTATTGTTATGCTTTAAAGTTTTACTTTGCTTTTGAGCAAATGAAATTACAACTAAGGATTTGTAAAACCCATTTTTAGAAAGCATCACGAAAGAATTTTTAGATGGTAAAAAAAAAGCACTCGTATCTCTTTTTTCAATGGGTCAGGAGTATCTAATCTTCAAAATTTGTGTTGATATATTAGTATTTTAGAAATCCAATAATTTTTTTGCCTCTTCCTCTTCTTTCTTTTTTTGTGTGGAAACATTTAAACAAAGCGTGCTATTGCTAGTCATAATGTGGATTTGGAGTAATTTTGATTGCAATTAATTGACGCGCACTGGTTAACATTGAACGTGAATAATTAAAATAAAGCAAACAAACTTTAGGGCTTAGTTCTCGTAATAGAACTGTGTCCGATTAAGACTTAGACTTTCTGACTCAAATTTAATAGATTTCTTGGTGAGGCCAGGTTTCTCGTCTTCAAGTATTGTTGTTGTTGTTGTTGTTGTTGCTGTTATTGTGTTGCATATTTATCCTGCTGTCACCGGACAGCGTCAGACGCTAGCTATTGGACGATCCGCACACTTTTTCTTGCGATTACTACTTTGTGCTTGGAAAAACATGCACGTGCTTAGTTATGATCAAGTTTCCAGTAATCCAATGTTTCTATAGGTTTCTATAAATTCTTGTCCACTGAAATTACTGCTTGTTTGAAGCCACCGAGGAGAAATAATAATCGTAAAGCGTTTTATCCAAAGATGCAACAACTTACCAGGGCGCACATTATGAATTAGGGTTGTCGTAAAGATGACGCTTTCGCTCATTTGACCACGCTATCGGCTCTTTTGACCACGCTACCGGCTCTTTTGACCACGCTATATTAAGAAGCGCCTCATGCGCTTATCATGCTTTTGAGCCGGCAGTTATTATGTAACTGAAATACATCCAGAAGCTTATATAATATAATGTAATGCTTATTTCAATTACATATAATGTTATGTAATTGAAATACATTCAGAAGCGCCCCATGCGTTTATCATGCTTTTGTGTCAGCGCAGCGTATTAAAAAAAAAACGAGTCGTTTTTTCTCCAAAAAAAAAACGTTTTTTTTTTGAAGGCCAAAAAAACGTTGTTTGTTTGTTTTTTATAGCGCAATTTAAAGGTAAAGTCAAATTTAAAGTTTACTTTAAAGGTAAAAATAAATAAAGCTTAAATACAATTATCAGATATTGAGAAAGAGATCCTGCTGTGTGGCTACATGCTCATATTAGTGCCCATGTCTGGTAAGACATATAAGTCAAGTTTTACAATGAAATTTGCAATACCAGTGAATACTTCTGGTTTCAAATGAAGTTCTACTTCTCAAATTAAACAAAAATTTGTCTGGTCAATCATAAACTTGTAAAAACCCATATTAGCGCATTCCAAAGCAATTCCAATTTTATGCGATAAAAGTTTTTAATACTGGTATCCATATTCATTTCGGTCACGTATCAAATTTTGATTCACTTTATTTGTGGTAACTGAATAAATAAATAAATCAATAAATAAATGGATAAACAAATATCAGCGTAAGTTTACCAAAATAAATACAGAAGCAAAAGCACCCCTGCAAGCTGTTCAACCCTTGATAGGGATCTTCAGGGGGAAAAATCTGTTTATGAATATAATTCCGGTACTCTAAAAAAACACCCTGAACTCTGCTAAACTCTGTACATGCTGCTCTGTGAGACCGTGATGCACCAATAAAACACCGTAAAGTTAACCAATTTGAGCGCTTTAATTACATACATTTGAAATGTAAATTGTAAAAATTTTAAGAAAAAATATGTGAAGTGCAACAAGCGGCTGCAGATCCCTATCAAGGATGAAACAGCCTATAGGTAGGGGTGCTGTTGGTTCCGTGTTTAGTTCAATAAATCTCGGTTGTTTCAAGCTCTAATTTTGTAATTTCATTTTCAAGCACTCTACTAAGCACGTCGACATTTGTCTATAGATAAATGAATAAATTAAATCCAAAATTTTGCGTTTAATATCTTCGTAGTTTTTTCAACGTTAATTGGCATTGCAACGTTAATTCGCCACCCCACCTTCTCTATGACTTAGAACTTTTGTGCCTTTTATTAGCGGTATAAGAGCCGGTAAAACATCTTTGCAGGTAATCGCAACAACTAAGGTCATAATAGTTGAAAAACAAGCTTATGATGTCAAAAGTTCATGAAGTATATAGTCCTTTTTTTTGGAAGGGGGAGGTCATTACAGAACAACGGTATAGTTTTGTCTTTCAGAGGAAAGAAGGGAGTGAACCTCATTAATATTGGAATTAAAATAGATTTTCTAGGTTTTTTTGAAGCCTTGCCTGGTTGACAATTTTTGACTAGTGTATAGTGTCTACCAAAATATGGGAACGTCTGATATTTTTATCGTAATAATAGGCTGCAAGGAATGCAATGCAAAATCAAATTTAAAACGAACTCCATTTTTACTTTCAGTAAAAATTACACCACGACCACAACTTCCAGAACTGGAAAAATGCGCAATATATTGCGGACTCAAAAAAACAATTAGCGAACTTTGGCTGTAAAGAAATGCAGACTAGCGGTAGTAAAATTTGTGAAAAGTTACGGACTTGCCAACGTGGTTACCACACAAATTTTGCAGTTGCGGACTTCCTTAATTTTGTAGTTTCAAATTCAGACACCCAAAAAGGCATTACGATCTACAAAGGGAAAATGCAGTTGTGGATTTACTGTTGTGGACCGAACAATTTAAAATAACAAATTGTGGTGCCCTGCACTGGACCACACACACTTGTAAAAATTGAGTAACAAGCAATGCTTTTGGTTCGGTATCAAAAAATTTTGTTTCCGGTGTGAAGATATTACGCGGGCAGTGCATTAGCTATATCATGGACATCAGAATCCTTCTGTAGCTGGTTCAATACGATCGTCTTCATCCAACAAAAATCACTATCAGCATCATTATCGTAAGGAATGTTTGACGACGACATTGAACCCAAAGTGTCGGAGTCACTGTCGGCGTCAAGAATTATCTCGAAAGCAGCTTTTCTCTTCTTGGCGTCTTTTAATGGCTGCTCGTTTGGTTTAGTTGTAGAAGCTGAACTTGTGGTTGGTCTTCGGATACTTGCAGTTAGTGTTGGTATTTCGCTAAAAATTGGATTTTGAGGAGACAATGGTCATGAACCGCTTGCTATTGCTATAGGACTTTGGGAGGAAGCAACTCTGGCAATGAAAAGCTTGCTCTTGGTACTTGAGGCGATAAAGCAGTTGCTTTTGGCCTAGCAATTGCTTCCTTAGTTGGTCTCTTGGATGATGATGATTGTAAGGGTACTTGAAGAGAACTAGTTGCTGTCGGTTGCTCAGAAACATTTAACAGGTGCTTTGAATCGCTTAGCTTAAGGTAATAAGGTATTGATGCACAAAAACCAACTTTTCCCTATATTCCTAAGAGAGCTTGTTTCTTTTTTTGCTTTGCGCATGACCTGGAGAAAAAAAATTCTTTTGCAAGCAGCAGACGTCGCAGGAAGATCCAACATGCATAAAGCCACTTTTGGCAGTTGCGTATGCTTACACAAACGACCACCACGTGCAGGGAGTAATGGTGTTGCTGCTCACCGAAAGAATTTCTAAGCTAAAAAAAATCCTTTATTACTCGATACCCAGCCAATTCTGATACGACTACGTCTTCGTCAACATCTGGAATCTATAGATTATTAGAACGTCACAACATAACACAGAACACGTCAAAAATTAAAAATTAAAAAAATTTTAAAAACCATATAGTCTGTGTCACCCGTAATCGGGATCATCAGGGATATCTTATTCAAATAGAATCTGGCCTACGCTGTCGAGCACTTTTATGAATCGGTTGAATTCAAACTCCACTCATCATGATTATTAGAACGTGATAGATTGTGTGGAAATATCCAGTATGGATTGAACTAGCACACTTTTTCAAACTGAAAGCAAACAAACTAACAAAAAAACAAAGAAATAAAGAAAATAAATAAATAAATAAAAATGAATAAAAATAAAAAAATAAACGACAAAAAAACTTAGAGCAAAAAACGTTTTTTTTTACAACTCTAGTCTCAATCAAAAGTGTGCAAATTGGTATTAGGTTCTCGACAAGCACCAACAAAGCGCAAATTTATGAGAGCAGTAGATGCATTTAGCGAGCTCGTTTTGTGTAGACTTTTTGTCATTTTTCATTCATGTCTGCAAAGAAGAAGTACTTGTAATTTCGATTTAAGAAATGCACAAGAAACACTGCTATTTATGACTTTATTACAATTACTCTTGGAAGTGCGTAGCAGTTATGAAGCTGCAAACCGTTTCTTTTTTCAATATTCCAATAAATTTTTGTTTGAAAGCTATGATTCATAACTTAATACGTAATGCAGTTCTATATTGCTTCGGCGGCAAAGTGGAATCATTTTCTTCCTGAAAAAAAAAAACAAAAACCAGAAAAAAGGCAATTAGTTTAGGTAGGCAAGTTGGTTTTAATTACGTGCATCAATCATGTAATTTGCACTGAATTTGCAGAGCAGAAGAATTGACTATATTCTTTTTGTTTGAAAAGATCAACTTTATAAGAACACGAGGCTGATTTTTGTTCTAAATTTAAGAACAAAGCCAGTCTCACCAGTAAAAGAAAAATGAAAAAATAACCAAAAAGAATAAACTTCATATTTACAGTAAAAAGAAACAAAAATCTGTACTAATTAGAAACGATAAAATTTTATAATTTTCCAGTGTATTTGCGCAAGCGACTGAGAAAACTTTTGGCTGTCGATCAAATTGAAAAAAAAAAACTTGCTTTCTCGTTTTTTGCAATTTTACGATGCTGCAAAATCAGCAAAAAAAAAGTGTTTACTCAAACAGACAGTGCATTGGAAATTGAACAGTTTTACAACATGGTCGCTAAAATTGTCATCGATGCTGCCAAAATTTAAGAACAAAGGAGGCTGAAAACTGGCAAAAAATTAAGAACAGCCTCAACTCAAAATTTACTGGTTCTTATAAAAAAAAAAAAGGGTGTATTCCGCCTCGCTAGTAATGTTTTGATTGGTCACCTCCTACAAATGACAAACATTGACAATTGTTGGAGAAGTAATTTACCCACCATAGTAGGCTGTTTGCAAAAAGTAGAATAGTTTATTTGCACCAAAGCTGCAATCATGGCTTTAAAAAATAAAATGCATCTGATAAGGCTGTAAAGAATAATGCAAAATCATTTGTAATTAGTCTATATTCAACTTACCAAAATGCTACTGAAAACCAACAAACTAATTTTGTTTACGTGTTTTTTCAAGCTTTTTTTGGCACCGAATTTCCGAACAATACGGCTAGCTCACGAAATTTATTTCCGACCGTGAGCTAAATCAATTTTCGGGCGATTGTGAAACATTTTCCATGAAGCATTGATTCATCTTATGAGAGATGTGCGCAACTATCATTTGGGTAGATTTGTTTACCCCATTTTGCACCGGTATTTGGCCAATGCGTTTTACACGGGAGAGGGACGCTCTTGCCCCCTATCTAACTCCTAACCAAAAACCATGGAAACAACAAATTTGGCTTGCTGGTGGGTGTTCATATCAAATTTTTTTAGAAAAACTGGTTTTGAGTTGATAACGTCATGATTGTGACGCCACAGCCGTATTTTCGAAAAATGACATCATTTTTGCGATGACGTAGCAGGCGGCTTAAATTTTGTATTAGGTTTTTTTTTGATGCTGGATTATAAAATGCCTAAGTCAAGTTATTTATGTCATTAAAATGTTTTATGACGTCATTTAAGTTAAGTATTGGCCAAAAAATGCTCAGATTTTGGAAAGCGACTTCGAAAAACCTAAAAAAATCAGGAAACTTTCCGTTACCTCAGCAACTTCAAATTTTCAGACGTTATTTGTAATGAATTTTGTCTTAAAGTCAAGTTGATTCAAAATGAAAATCATTTTTCTGAAATGATTTACCGCAAAAAAACAAGAAGGGAGAGAAACGCCCCTCGGTGTAAAATACTTAAATAGGGTTAAATTGGGGTAGATATGCTGCAGTACATAATTAATGCATTGAACCATTGAACTTTTTTTGCCATGAGGAATATGAAATTCTAATTCAATTTTATAATAATGATTTGTTGGTCATAGGCACGCAACCATGCAGGATTTTACAAGTGGAAGTTGGAGCTTAAACCAAAAGTAAAAACAATTTTTTTTGAATAATGCCTCAAATGGGGGGCGTGCTGAGCAAACTGGTGCATGTAAATTTTGAAAAAAAGTTTTATGTAGTTTGGATCACGTTTCGCACTTTTTATAACCATTTTAGAGAACTACAATGCAATGATTTGTAAACCAGTTGAAGAATTAAAATCCACTGCTCCCACAACCCCCTGCTTTCCTCACAGGTTAAGTTCAAAACATGTTTAAACCCTTGCATTTTTGGGTTAAATTTTCTAAGTAACTTGGTTAAGAGGAGATGAAGCTCTTTTAGCCAACCTGTTGGTTGCGCCACTGGTTGATTACATGGTAAAAACTTCTAAGACTTCACAAATAAATGCATGATAGCGTGCAAAACATAAAAAAAGATCAGAGACAAAGTTAGTACGTAGGCAGTTTGTAGCATTGCTAACCTGACTGCAAAACCTTTCTGACAAAAATCCAATGCCATTAAAATAGCAAGATATTACTGATGAGCTATTTCTTTTTCGTCACGATGTTAAGAATTAATTTCCGAACATAAACGCTTTTTGTTTTCGTGGCATGAGTATTTATTAGCGATCAATTCATTTTTCCGGATATTTACTAAACTTTGTTTTGGTCACTCTATCTCCGATTTATTTGTTATTTACGCTAGCGAAAGGGCGATTAAAAGTGATGACGTAATACGTAATAAAGAAAAGACAATTTACAAATTTTTCTGTCACTACATAAAACACTAATATCCTCAAAAACTAAACCGCAAAAACAGGAAAAATAGCATTCGATAAACTATAAAAGACGGCAAGATACATTACTTCTTGCAAAATCCTATTAGCCTGTATAGCTAGAAGATGTCGAGTGGAAGGCGAAAGAATCTTTCACAATGAAATTATTCTTGTTTATCTACTTAGCTGCAGTGGGTCTATCTTATACACAAGGTAAAAAAAATTATTCTAGATGTTTTTCTAATTTTAGATTTTTTAAATAATTCTGTAATCAGAAGTCTAGTCATACATTTTATTCACGTTGGACTATTCAGCATTTGAGTTCACTGACAATGCCGTAATGTGATTTCTACTGCATTAAAAGCAAAAACCCAAACAAACACTAAAGCACAGCGCAAAAATTTACATGCTTACAAAAATTTCCATTTAATAGTATACTTTGCCAACAATTTTTGCCGCTTTGCAAACACTGTGCTGCATTCAGTAAAACCATAAAGAACAAAATACAAAGTCAGACTAATGTAAATGAAATTCAAAAACGTTAATATGCACAATCAGTGAGTAGAAATTTCTCAGATACCAACAGCACAAAAGATAAGGCATAATATTGTGTATTAGTTGACTCAATGATCTAAGTAAAGGAACTTGATCTTTGCAAGTTGCAGCTAATACTGCAGCCCATTTCAGAAACTTATTTGTCGGTATGTCTTCAGTCTAAAAGTTAATGTTGAGATTAAAATTGCTTTAAGACAAAGAAAGCTTTTGTATCTAACTGCGGACGAAGCCACGAGATAAAACAAAAACACTTGATAAAAGGGCATTTAAGTCAAGTTTTCCACTGTTGACTAAAATGTTAGGAAAGCCTAAAATGCATTTTTACCAATTTTGAACTTTTTACCTTTTCTCATTTTTAAGATTTTACAGTTTAAAATTTACAGCTTTTCTCTTACTTCAGTGTTGCCATCTATATATTGTGACAGAAGATTAAATTTTGGAAAGTTGGTTTATATCTACTAAAAAAGCAGCAAATATACAATTCTAACCTTTTACTTTGTCTTAACAAACACTCTGTTGTAAAACACTTATTGATAATTAGAAACATGCAGTAACTTATTGAAATTTTGTTTCTAATTGGCACCACGGGCAAAATTTCGAAGGGGAAAAAGCCTTTCTATAAGTGGAAATCTAAATTGTTATATCTTGGAAACGAAAGGTCGTATAAATCTCAAATTTGGTGAAGTTAGTCTTCAGATCTGTAAAAATTTTTTGAAAGGAAACTGATCAAAAAAATTCCCGACTTCAATGCGCTTTCAATAATTTCTTTTTCTCTGGCGAAATAGACGCCATTAGGTTGTGACACTCAGCATAAATTACCGCTTCACTTGCACATGAAGGCGGCTATCATGATTGTGTAACTTTGCTGTTCCAGCACTTCGAAGGCTCATTTGTTGGACTTGCGAAAATAAACTAAGTAATGAGGACTGCTTGAGAGATGGTCGACCTAAACGTTGTCAACCAAACGAGGTAAAAACTTCATCCCATACAGATAAAATAAGAACTATTTTTGATCCTCAAATTAATTAACGGTAGCATACCCTACCTTAAAAACCAATACAGGAAACTGTTTTCTATAACTAAACAGCAAAGTAGTAACAAATTTCTTTAACTTATGTATGATCGAATAATTTCTAATAGATGTGTTTAATTATACAAGAAATCGATTTGTATTTAACAGTGATTTTGTGGAAGTAAAAGAAATGAAATCTTGGACTACAGTAAGTTTAATTGAGCAAATCAATTTCACAAAGAGCGAAATTCAGCAGTAGGTTTCAAAAAAAATCCATATTTCGTCCGCACTGAATTTGAGTGATGATCACTATTATATAGATGTGTAATAGTTGTGCATGGTATACAACTGCAACTTTTTTGCAACTTTATCCTGATGATCTTCTGTTTTGAACAATTTTGAGGTGGTGCAGAATTTAGATATGACTTTCAATAAAGTCGATTTCATGTTGCTTTTGCATTAAGCTTTTTGGACAGAACTCTTCAGCTGCAATCTCTGTCTGGTTTGGTATGTGGTGAGCAGGATCTTTTAAAGACTAAATGCACTAAGGATAATGCAATCTAGAGTAAGGAGAAATGCATTTCAAAGAGATTGCACAATTAATAGTAAAGAGAAATTTAATCTATCTTTTGACTGCAGGCTCTGATCTTATCGAAATAGTTAAAGGGTAAATACGAATTGGTTTTACCTGCACAAATCTGCTTTTTTTCGTGAAATATAAATCGCTTCCAGCAGGCTCAATTGAAATTGAGAGCGAGCTGTGGTTAGAATTTTAAACCGCGAATCAGAATAGTTGCGTGCGCACTGATTGAATTCCAACAAAATGTTGGCCAATGGCTGAATCGCTTTAAAACATCCTGCTCACCTCATACCAAACCAGACAGAGATCGCAACTGAAGAGTTCTGTCCGAAAAGTTTATTGCGAAAGCAACATGAAATTGACTTCATTGAAAGTCGTATTCATGTTCTGTTTTCCTCAGGGCGCATGCGAAAATGAAGTGAGAAGAGGACCATTTGGAATGCTGCTCACAAAACGATGCAAGCAGGCAATGGCGTGTGACAACAACTACATCCAGGTTGGTTGCTTTCCTAGAAACAATTCATGAGATACGCTTTAATGGCTGCCGCAAGCAAAACATTTTTGCTTGACATGCACAATGTTGTTCTGTAAAAAGTAACCTAATTTCTAATTACATATAAGTAAACCACAATAAGCACATAAAAAATCCACACAACAAAAATTTCCATATTTTACTGTATTTGATTTAAAATACTCGTATAAAATATTTTTGAACAGCAACGCACCAAGCACAGCTAGTTCTGCATGGCGCTCAATCGGGCACTGTCATGCGCTTTACGATGTCGTTTTAGTTTTTTGGCTTCAGTGGGAGGCCGCAAGCTCTAACATCGGGCATTGTTTTTAGTCCAGGAAATTGGTCAGCGTACAATGGTGTTATTTTAAAGTTGGTCGGAGGTACAGAACTTGAGAATTGCTTCATCAGGATATTCATTTCTTTTTTTTTCTTTATTGATAAAGTTCCGACAAATATTAGCTGTTCTAAATCTAATCCATGTTTTGTGAACAAATCACTCAAAAATTTAATTACTTTTTGCACTATAATAATGGAACAGTTAATTGTCAAAATATTTTCTGATGCCAAATCTTTTTTATCAAAATTGTAAATCCGCAAGATTTGCTCCTTGCTTTCAGGGTACCATAGGTCAGAGGGTGAGAACAACAGTGGCAAAACTTCTTATTGCCTATTTTGCCTCAACATGTTCTTTACGTCTTGCTCTTTGGCGCCCACTTGAGCAACGTAGATGCGTTCGAGTACATCTTATGACGATGTGGACAAGCTGAAAAATGTTTCAAATTAGCAAAACAGGCTAAAAAACAAACAAAAAAAATTTGACGTGTTTATTTTGGGGCGTTTGGCGCTAAAGCAGGCCAAAAATCGTGCATAAACATGGTAAACAGCTACAGTACATTACTCACTGTTACTTGAACTTAGAATTTGAATTATTGGAAAATAGTCCTCAGAAAAATCTTCAACAGTAAGACAGAAAAACTTTGTACATTACTTGCACAGTCATGCTTCGTACTGCTTAATACTTTTTCATGCCAAGAATGCCGCTGTAACTACTCAAGTTTGAAAGTGACATGTCTGTATTGTAAATAGACCTGCATATTTTGTTTTGCTGGATTACATAATATGCTATCTTTACTGCATTACTGATTTTGTGACAGCTGACTTAGATAACTGTAATAGTCTTTTCGCAGTTTAATAAAAAATTGAAATTGAAATTGAACATCATTTCTCGATATGTAGCTAACCGCAATTAACAAAATTTGTGATGCTACTATGTTTTTAGAATCCCAGAATGGCGTGGTTTCCAACCCAATGCAACATGGAATCGCCCAGCTCCGTGTGCAGATGTTGCTGTGGCACTGATCAGTGCAATCGACCTAAACTGACGTGCTTGCGTAAGTACAAAACTACAACTACAGCAATATTGGCGTTGTTTATTGAAACCGAGTACACCAATTATTTCCTTAAAAGAAAAAAGCAATTGTCTGGATAAATGAGATTTAAAAAGGACAAATTATTCAGCTAGGATTTTTTTGTTTGTGCAAAAGATGATAAAGCATCTGAACCATACCTTTGCCAAAATTCAGCTTTTTACGCCTTATCGTTTTTGAGATATTTGATTTCAAAGTCAAAAAGATCTCTCCTAGAGTACTATTAATTAAATTTTAAACTTTTTTAGATTTGAAAACTTTGAAAAATTAAAATGTTTTGAAAGCACAAAATGGAAAGACTTGAATAATTGGTCAATTCTGCAAAAGTAATTCTCATTTAGGTTATAGGGAAGATGCCAATTTGTGAAAAATTACATTTCAGCTGGAAACACTGCAGAGTGATCATTTTAACTTCAAAATGAAATCTCTCGAAAACAATAGATTGTATAAAGCTGAAATTTGGTAATTTCCTTTGTTTGTTTTATCTTTTTGTTATACTTTTTACCTGGATGCTTTACCTTTTTTAAGGACTTTGCTTTATCAATCCCAATTGTGGTAGAGTATCATCATACTAAATACCGCAATTAATAGTCTTTTTTACACAATACCAGTAAATTTTAGGTTGATTTTTTGAATTTTCCGTCTCATTTGTTCTCTTTTTTTTTAATTTTGTTGGAGAACAAAGGAACAAAACTTCATTTTTGCTTGACAAACGCTATTCGCAATCAAGATTACTGAAAACAGTCTTTAGGCAAATCTACCATGGTAAGATAGAAAAATGCCAAGAAAATTTACTGATTACGCACATATACTTTATACTGCTGATATTTTTTTCATGCCAAGGATGGCATTCTTCATAATTTGTTTTTAAAATTATGAGCAGAAATGAGCCTCGAGTACTCATAAAATTGCTCTGATAAACAATAGAGTAATCTATTATTAGGTTGCAAACAATCAAACGCAAATCGATTCCAAATTAGTCCTTGTTGGCCACATTCTACTTGTCGCGGAACTAAAAACTTGTGAGAGCTTTGTTTTTCGAATTTTTGATATTGTCCTTAAATAATTTTTTGATCAAGTTCTAAGCTCAGACCTAGTTCAACCGGCCTTATTAGTTTAAAACTGATTTTATATTTTAGCCCCTTCTGTTGCGACCACAACAGCAACAATAGCGGACGTGCTTCAAAGTACACCTGCTGTTACGCCCACAACAACAACAACTACTACTGCAACTACTACTTACCCATTTACTCCAACGTGTACTCCCCCAATCATTCCCCTAAATGGAGGAGTGATTTGCACCCCTAGCGAAAGACTACCAGACAACACTTATGCTATTGGGACTCGATGCGTATATGTATGCAATTCAGGTATCCAATAGCACGCGATTTTAACAGCGCTTAATGCCGTTTGGTCGATGGTCGCACATTATAGGTGGTCTAAAATAGTTTCACCTACATATCAATTCAGGTATTCAATATAATCTGTATGATAGGAAATAAAAAAATTCAGTTTTCACTCTTATTGAAAACTAATCTAAATCACAAATTCTGAGTATATATGCTCCGTGAACACTTCACCGAATCGTGAAGGAGTTGGTAGGTTCCGTCTTAAAACAATTACTCCCAATAGCTACCAGCAGCTGCTTTCGTGGCACGATTGGAAGTAGCACTATATTATGTATACAGTTTGACCGACCCGAGATTCGAACCCCAAAGCTCCATTTTTGTAGTAAAGGTGTGCCCATTAATCATGTGATTAAACGGCTAAATTGCGGAAAATATTGAATTTCAGACTACGCACTATCTGGAAACAATTTCACTGACTGTGTGAGAATCGAAAATCGAGCGCTGTTTTTAAGAGCAGCTCCTATTTGTCGCCGTAAGTAAATTGACGTATTTATGGGTAATTTAAAATATTGCTGATTGCACGTGTATTTTACAAATTAGAGAGCAGAAAAACGATCTTATCCTGAAGTTTTCGAATTAAATTGTTGTTGGGTTCGCCGAAAGGCTTCACAGTGGACACGATTTACCACAAAAATGTTTTACATCAAAGTTTTAGAATAACACTCGAGAAAGCAGAATCTGACCAAAAACCAGTTCTGAGTGTCTGTGATAAAATGTCTATTAAAGTTAATCGTGCTCAGTATTGTCGACCGGCTTGTTAAGAAGTTGAAACTAAAGGTAGTAAGGTACGTTTACACTGGATGCGAAGCAACGCGCAGCAAAGGCTGGAAATTTTCGCGAGTGGTTGCATACGTCACTTGCTCAAAATAAGCCACCAACTCATCAACAATTTTGTCTGAGTGAAGTTAAGCAACCGCTCCCAAAGTTTACCACCGGCTGAAACTTTTCGCAAATTGTCGATGACGTCAAATGTTGGTTGCCTCGCGTCCAGTGTAAACTAATCGCAATTTCCTGGGTGCAGCTGTGTAAATTACATCATCTTAGCTTTATGCTGTATAGTAATTACATCTTTCTCTACTAAGTTGCCTAAGCCAAGAAGACAGCAAACGGACCTTTCGGCCTTCGAGCTAAGCTGCCACCTGTCCACCCGTTTACCAACCCCGCTGAACTCTTTACCTTGTCCCGTTTCAATGCTGAACGTCAAGCAGGAAAGCTGCCAATACCAATTTTTATAGAGTAGTATTTCATTTGACCAGACCGGGAATTGAACGAGAGTCAATCGTTTGTAGTTCTGAGAATTGCTGATAAGAACCAGCAGTTTGAAACGTCAATTTCCAGCTGAGTGAGCTGTAAACTTTTTACCCCCTTAGAAACAGCAACAACTACTGTAAGTTTTTTTGTTTTTGTTTTTTCAGCTCCACCAATGTGTTTTCCACCTTTTCCGCCTGAAAATGGAAACGTTTCTTGTGATAATGAACCAAATGAAATTGGATTCTATCCTTCTGGAACAATTTGCAACTATACTTGCCCACAAAGTAAAGCTCTAAAAAAAATTGCGTACTTTTTGTGAATATGTGACAACTTCGCTCTGATGGCTCAATTTTGCATTAAGTGGAAACATGTACAATCGACGTCCAGTAGCTGTTAACTAATGCTAACCAAAGCCTAAATGTTTTGTATTTTTTCAAGTGGGGCTCTATAAGCAGGCTCCTTGATTGACGCCCGAATTTTTCTGGTTTCAAATAATTTTAGTCGTGTTGCAAGTAGAAATTTTTTCATCTACAGCTCTAAAAGATCATTGTAATCTTCGAGTTGAGCTACAAAGGTTGAATGTGTAGCGTAATGAGAAAACTTGATGATTAAGGGCAAACTACTACCAATTTCATACTGTACCTTAACAATCTTATGCATCAACTTATTGTTTCATCTGCGGACTCAAAACCATAAAGTTACCGTGCTTCATTTGGGCAAAATAGTAAAGACCTCCACCCAACGGGCTGAAGAAGGCGACTGATTGGTACCTATCAGTGGTGGCTACCATTGTGAAGTCGGGGTGCCCGTTCTTTGAGTAGTGTGAAAAATGGATATTTTTTTCTTTTGGGTTCTCCAGTCCAACTTAGGTGGCCTTTGCACTGAACTTTGCTTTCCTCCACAAGAAAGAGCCTAATATTTCCAACCGACCACAAAAGTCAATTTAAAAATGAAAATGGGAAACTGTTTTACGAAATTAAAAAAAAAATTGTAATTTGTTCCAATTTACCTCTGCAATTTATTATTACTCTTATACTTTTATTCAAATTTTTTTAGATCTCGAAAAAACTTGATATGGTTAGTTATCTATTTTTTGTTGTTTAGATTTTATTCCAGAAGGCAGCACCGTGACAGTTTGTGAATTAGTAGGTGAAAGACCTAATCAGTTTCTATTATTTTCGACAAGGGCTCCTGAATGTATCCGTAAGTAATACACTTTTTAGGAACAATTTTATATGAAGGCTAGGTTGATTTTTGCTCAAATTTTCAGAACAAATTAAGAACAATGCCAGCTTCAGCATGAAAAAAATAAAAAAGAATACGGAATATTTAGTACATCGAATTTTTAAGTGGTCAGCAGAGCGTCTTAACTTTTGTTTTATTGCCATTGTATTGCCATTGTATAGTGTATTGTATTGCCATTGTTAATTTGTTTTAAGAACGAATGAGGCTGAAAATTCGTGAAAATTTAAGAACAGCCAGCCTCAGCGCAAAAATTTCAAGTTTGTATAAAAAAAAAGTGTAATTTGTACATAATCGTATCATAACTTCACAAAGTAGAAGAGACTTTTGATCTCAGCGGAACCCAACAATTTCAATATTTTAGAAATCAACCACTTCGATCCGCCGCTTTCGGCAAAACAAGCTCTGCGCTTTCACAATAAAAAGCACAAAGCCAATACAACTGAAAACATTTTGCTGTTTATTGCTTACGTTTCGAGATTGTACTCATCTCATTATCAAAGCTGATCTATGAGTAGGCAAAAAGCTTAAACGAAAATAAGCAAATTTGAAATTACGTCATAAAAGGTCATAATTATAAAGTGTTGAAGAACAAAAAAGTTACGGTACAATTCTATTTAGGCTATAAAATTGCAAAGTCACTCAAAGTATGAGAAATGCATGAATTCAACTTGTGATAACTTTTACAACTTTACGAAATAGTGAAGTGATTGACGCCACAGAACAACAAGCCCAAATTAAGATAGATATATAAATGACGAGTATGGCCAAGTAACAATTCGAACTGCAATATAAAACAAAATATGCTAAAAAGAAAAATCAAAAGGGCCAAATTTAGTTTAGATACAATCAAAAATTATTGAATAAAATAAATGAAAAAAACTAAATAAATAAATAAATGAAAAAAATAAACATAAATGAAAAAAAATTGCATGAATAAAGTGGAATGGAAGTTTCGTCGATATTGAGTTGGGGCTGCTTTTCTTGTATAAGTAAGGTTTATTGTATTAACAAGTTAAGGTTTAAGGTTTCTTGTATTAGTGTTAAGGTTTATTGTATTAACAATTTACGCCAGTTACTTGCATGAGATAAGACAACGGGGTTATTAAAATCAATGTGATGGTTCGGGTTAGCCAAAGGTGTTTAGTGACATCAGTGTCATTGGAAGTAGCAATGACAGGGTTGAGGTCATTAGGCCAAGTAACCAGGTTTCTTTGAGTCTTTCCAATATAAAACTCACCCCAACTGCAGATAATTTAATTGATACACCACTTTAAAGCGGCAGAGGGCATGCTTCGTACTACCGATGAGTTTATCTATTTATTGATTTGACGTTTCGCCTCCCAAATTGGAAGGCTTCTTCAGAACAATTTTGGCAGTGCTGCCTTTGCAGTTACAAAAATATAAATGAAAAAACAAATTACAGCAGAAGATAGGTAACAGTAAAAACATATGAATATCACAATACTTAACTATTAAACCCAAAAACATAAACTGATAAAACAATAACGTTATATAATATTTTTTGTAAAATAATTTTTGTAAAATATTTTTTGAAAAATATTTTCTGTAAACTATGTTCTGCCAAATATTTTTTGTAAGCCCTAAGACAAAGTTCCGGACAAAGAAAAGTCGGCCTTGTTTATCAAATACGGTGTCCTGTCGTGACTGCGATGCGGTCTACATCGGTGAAACAGGCCGATGCTTAGAAACTAGACAACGTTAGCATATTGATGTAGTGAAGAATTTTGACCTAAAAAATCTGGACTGCGTCAGCATGTCGCAGAAAATGATCATTTATAGACTGGGATGATGCTAAAATATCAAGGAGGGAACTACATTGGCACAAGCGTTGGATAGCGGAAAGTTATTTGATTAACCAAAAATCTTTAGAATTGAATGTTGTAAATCGCAATGATGGGTTAATTGTTCCCTTCGTTTATACATCTATGGAGCGAGAAACCGTTTCTAGTGCATAGTATTTTGCAAATTGCAATATATCCTTTTCATACTTTCTCAAACAGTTAGTGAAGTATTTATTATAATTAGTTTTTCATACCGCATTCTTTTTTCACGCTGTTTATGACATAATTTTTCAATATTATATAACGTTAGTGTTTCATCATTTTAATGATTTTGGGTATAATAGTAAAAATGCTGTAATGTTCATAACCTTATTTTACCCTTGTTATGGTATCTAACTGTTATCAATCTTCTGCTGTTTTTTTTCTCATTTGTCTTTTTGTAACTGCAAAGGCAGCACTGCCAAAAATTGTTCTGAAGAAGCCTCCCGCTTTGGGAGGCGAAACGCCAAATCAATAAATAAACTCATGGGTAGTATGAAGTGGTTATGAATAACTATCCTGATGAACTCAACACGTCCGCCATTTTCAGAGTGTATGCAGTTTGTCTTCATGTGTAAAAAATCGGCCAATGTTAAAAGATTCATCAATTAAATGAGTTTTGCATTAATTCTCAGTTTTTGAAAAACCGAATTAATTTCCTTTCTAATTTGATTTGATATTAAATGCACGTAAGGTAATCTGCTAAGTAACAGGCTAGGTTTGGAAGTTTCGGTAGAATTGATGGTTTGGCATTTTTGATATTTCTGATTCCAAAATTTTGCAATGTGATGATCAATAAAGTGAGTTGGAAAACTATTCTTCTTTAACAAAGTGGATATTTTTTGGAACTCATTGTGTATGAAAACATAGCTGGTGAAAATATTGTAGCCACGATCCAGAAAAGTAAATATCAGATTTTTTTGTGTTTAAGAGGAACACAACTTTAATTGCCAATCGATGAATATGCCTGTGAATGCGGGATTTTTGTTTCTGCACCTTTTCTTGTTTTTGTGATGTGGACTAAACATGCTTATTGATTTTTCACTTCCGGTTCACTGGTAAATTGAATTTTATTGTGGATCGAATTTCATGCATTAAATGTGTCGTCATTATCTTCAGAATCATCGAAAGCCAAAAATCAATCATCAACGTACTGAAAAATTTTGAAAGGAGCAGTGGTCTTTTTAAATACTGTACTTCCTCCAAAAGCCAATTCGCACATATGTCAGCAATGGCTGGGACAAAAGGGGATCCCATGGCTCTCCTGTGAACTTGTTTGAAAAATTTACCGTTAGACTGAAGTGTGCCATTTTTGCAGGTCCAGTCAAGAACTTTCTTAAAATGTTTCCTATTCATTCCAAATATTTTGGTCGATTGATCGATGAATAACTTGTCCGATAATAACTTGAGAGTGAAGTCAAACGGGAAGTTTATAAATAAACTTTTCACATCAAAACTTACTAAAAAACTAAAACTTTTGAAATTTGATTCACAAATTCAAATGATTCTTGTACAACTGTAGAGTGCTCACCAAGGAGCTTGAGAAGGTTACTTAACTAGGATGCTGTTTGGTATTGCAAGTTTGCTTGGTTTTCAATTTTTAGTGATTTTAAGGCGTTTTTCCCTCATCTCAAATGCTTTGGGATCTTGTCTACCTCCTACTTTCAAATATTAGCAAAAACAGTTACTAAAGGTGGATTTACACAGTATCCGTTTTTCGTACGCTTTTTCCGTTTTTTTTTTTTTTTGTTTCATGAAAAAGTATTATGTTCTTTTTCGTCAGCATTTTTATATGTCTATATCCGTACTAACCAGACTGTCACATACTGGACAAGTTTTCCGAAAAAAGTTTTTGCAAATAGGTACAGCCCTATTTTTAAATATTGCTATCAACGTTCATACCCAAAATTTTGAACAAAATTTCTATAAAAATCCTAAAGTCTGCCTCGTGCGGATATGAATATATAAAAATGCGGATCAAAATGCACATACTTTTTAATAGAGAAGCAAACACGTGAAAAAAAACGGACAAAAAACGGATACTCTGTAATTTCACTTTCATTATGCCTCATTGCACATTCAAAAATAGCTATTTCACTAAGCTACGCTTCAATTAAGATGCGATAAAGAGCTTTTAAACAATTAATTTTAACTTTTTTATGTAAAAATTTATCTTATTTAGCTTAATTTCAAAGCCAGTTATTGAGCCCATCAATTTCTTACGTTTTATTGACCCTTAGAATTTCAGCAAACATTCTTAATTGAACTTTTGATTTTGCGCAGTTTGAGAAACTTTGCTTCAATGCTGGATCGTGTCGACTACGTATAATTAAAAGATCTGGATCTGAACGATACTGCAAACCGAGCTAATTATACTTCTTTATTTTTACATGAACAATTTTAAAAGAACAGTGGTGCAAATCTTTGTTGAGCATTGGGGGGGGATAATTTGCAATTTTACCCCAATTTTGCCCTATTTTCAACATTGGGGGGTGAACCTCGACCAAGTCTTTTTTCAGGTGAGCAAATCAAGTGAAGACAAAAAAAAGGTCTTCACCAGAAATGGAACACTTTTTTCCTCGAATTCAAGTACAGGCCTGCGCTCAGATGCACACCAGATTCTAATTATTGGAGAGGATGCAGATGAAGACCATATTCAAATTGTTAGCGGGATACAGTCTAATTATTGGGGGAGATATATCCCCTCCATCCCACCCGGGTTTCGGCACCCCTGTATAAGAACACAATGCTTATTGTTCATTTTAGCTCAAAATTTAAGAACAAATTAACCACGATGTCAGGGTCAGCATGCACCATATGATATCTAGAGTATCATTTTTTAATTCTGGACAAATTTGAAAAACAAAATATCAATTTCTGGCATGCACTAGTGTGTCGTAATGAAACAATTTTAACAATTATATACACGTCTATTTCAATATTAGCAGTCAATACCTAAAGACAGTCAACTTTTGACCAGCAAACAAGAGCTTCGACTCACTTTAGAGTTGAAACTTGGCAAAAATTTTAGAACAGCTTAACTCAATTCACTATTTACAGGTTCTTAAAAAAAAAGTGTTATCTAGACATATGTTTCAGCTGAGGGTCCACCAACTTGCGAACCTCCACCACAACTAGAAAATGGCGTGATAGATTGTGTACGTGAACTAGATGAAATGGGAAGATACCCCTTGTTTACAATATGTAATTTCTCCTGCAACGAAGGTAAGGGAACTTATCAGGATAGTAATTATTATTCGGCTTTAAAAGTGGAAACACAGAGTTTTTGATTTCTATTAGAGATAAGAAAAATTAGAAACAGAGCCGGAGTCCCGCACTTTTTTTGAGTTGCATTCGGACTAAAGATCAATTTTTTGAAAACAAAAAATCAAAAAGGGGTGCTAGTGGTAGTGCGTGACCAGGCAAAATCAATGGAGTTTCCAAACTAAGTGCAACACTTATATATTATTATAGTTAGGTTTATTCCGTCCTTCTTGGCCCAACTGCTCCAAAATGTTTTTCATACACCTTGTCGTGTTTCCCAACTTTAGTTAAACAATCACCACTACGATGAGCATGACTGATCATAGATGGTGGAACCGGGGGGGCCGGGTTGGCCCCGGCCCCCCCACTTTTTTTTCAGGGGGGGCCCTAATTTATGTGATTTTTTTCTAAAATAACACTGCTGAAAATGTTTTTGCAGCTTAATATCATAGATGTCGAAACCAGAAGGCGTAGAATGCAGACTCACACTCCTAACCGGGTGGGAAGGCATTGGATTATATCAATTTATATGCATCGACTTTTACGACAATGACTCAAAATAATTTTTGTAGCGTAATTTCTCCTCTTGAGCTTAACACGAGATCGATTCCATTTCCAATAGTGATGCTCGTGTTTAGAGTACGATACCTTCGGTTTAGATTTAATACCTGTGCGGCTGTCATTTTCGCGACTATAAGATGTTTACGTTATTTTGAAAGTGGTTTCAAATCTCTAAAAATAACTTTCCACGGTTATAGTACCCAGACGCCATTCTTTGCCTTGTTACGTAATTATTATAAGCGTCACGGACGAAATAGGAGCGAATTTGATTGGTGTGCAGCTGATGAACAATTATTGGTTAATTTGTGGTGTAAAAAATGAATACAATGCTACATTATTTTCTCAAATAATTCATTCATTTTTTTGTTCTTGACCACCACAAAAATAGTAAATAGCGAATGGATACTAACGCAAAAAGTAACATGTTGAATCTAGAAAAGGAAGAAGCGGTGCAATCTTCATATTTTGCACTCACGCGTTTCAAGGAAGGAAGCCAAAATGGAATGCCTTAAACGACGCTTGCTCAAAAAAGCGTGTTTAAGAGACTTTGCAATCATTATATGTCAGTAGCGTAGCCATGGGGGGGGCAGTAGCCCCCCCACTTGCATGTCGACCAAAATGCAAAATGAGAAAAACACTACGTTTTTAGCACTTTTGAGACTATTTTATTTACTGGAGTGGACTAAATAGTGATTTAAAACATCTTTTGAAACATATATTCAGCGGGGGGCTAATTTGTCAAAAACAAAACTAACAAATAAATGAAAACTTTGAAAAATTGTCAAAAATAAGCCATCAACTTTGATAGCAAGTGTAAAAATGCTAAACATAGGTATCATCAACAAATATACTATAAACTACGGAATAGGGGGGCTATTCAGTACTAGTTAATTACCAATCATTTCGCTCAAATCTTTTTTCATTACCCCCCCCCTCCCGCAATTTTTTTTTTCTCTATAAACTGTATACGAAATAGATTACTCCGTGTTAGTTTTATTGAACTATTTTATTTTATAATTTACCAGCATCTTAACAAGATAACTAACATTTTACCATTAGCCACCTCCCAAATAGCCCATTTATGCCACCAGTTTAATCATGTTTGCACAGAAAATTTCTAAGCCACGTTTTAAAAGCATTATTTTTTAATCAAAATAGCCCTAAAATTAAGTTATTTTTGCTAAAAAATGCAAAATTTTCGAGCTCTGGGGGCTCCACCCCCAGACCCCCGTGCCTCCGCCGGCTGGAGGCTTTGCCCCCAAACCCCCAGTCTCCGGCGGCTGGGGGCTTCGCCCCCAGACTCCCATTGGCTATTTTCCCCAAAACAGCCCCCAATTGCGGATTTCGAGCTACGCGCCTGCTATGTGTTATTTGTATATGTTACTGTTGAGCTTAGCACGTTTATAATGCTAATGTAGAAATAAAACGAAAAAGATAACATCGTTGTTTAGCAAACGTTCGTTAGTAGAACAGTCAAGTTCAGAACCTCCATCTAAACAGCCGATAATAAACCAAGGGGAAGATAGCGACGAAAATTCGGATAATGGTAGTGGCCTTGCCAGCGATTTAAGTTCAAGCTATGATAGTCAAAGCGGTACTGGTACTCCCACAATGATAAGTAAGTTTGCAAATTTAGCTAAACGGAGGGTTGAAGACTTGGTTTGGAATGAAATATTAAACTGCCTTTTACAATTTACGGTTTGCAATAGACCCATAATATGATAAGCTGAGTTTATTTTTAAGTCAAGCGGACAAGCTAGTGGAATCGCAGTCGCAAAATTAACAGTGATCAAATACTGGAAATTTTGGCAAAGCTTTGTTAAGCTATACGTTACCACAAAAAAATTAAGTTCTCATAGATTTAAGCAAGACTGTGAACTCGTGGAGTACAGGAGTCGAAACTTTAAAAAATATCGGGAGTTTAAAAGCCTGCAATGTAATATGTAAACAAAGGGAAAAAATTGGTCCGTATATCCTATACATTTCAAGAAAAAAATTGAGGCAAGGCCCTAGCTTATCAGGTATCCTCCTTTTCATCGGGCTGTATGTCGAGTTTAATGTGTACATTTGCAGTGTGTTTACTAACAAATAACAATGTAGCATTTTTGCTGTGACTAAATTTGCGACTGTTTTATTATGGATATTGAATAGGCCTAATATTATTGCTATAGTTTCTGATGATTAATTACGTCTTGGAATAACATTTATGGGCGCACTTTTTTAAACGAACTGCGTTGTTTCTTTAAGTGTTTCTCAGCAAATGCATTGCAAAATGCAAATGAATTAAAAATGACTCGCTGTCAATAGTCTTTTATTCTTTTAGGATATGTCCTCTCTGAAGAATCGCCTACAAGCGCAATATGCTTCCGTTTCTTCACAAACTCCCAAGTTGCAATTTTTGGGATTATTACACCTCCTTCGTGTGAAATCAGTTCGTAAAGTAGCCTACCCGGTGCGCTACAAAAGAGTGGCTACCGTACTTTATTTACATACCACAACCAGTTGTTATTGTTGTTGTTGTTGTAATGCATATTTATCCTCCTGTTACCGGACAGTGTCAGACGCTAACTTATTGGACGATCCGCACACTTTTCATTGCCTTGACTACTTCGTTTATCGGAGAAATCCGCACCTGCTTAGAAGTTTCCGACGATCCAATGTTCCTGTGGATTTCTTCGAATTTTTGTCCACTGAATTTGCTGCTTGTCCGAAGCCATCAAGCAGAGATAATCATTGTAAAGCGTCTCATCCAAGGACGCAATAGTGTGACAAGGGTACGGGTTGAACCCAGATCATTCGATCAGGGTTGTCGTAAAAACGACGCCTTTTCTCTCTCGGCCACACTACCGACTAGTTTAACCACACTATCTTACTACATCGCTGCTTCAGCATCATACTTTTGCGGAACGTGCTACTTTGCGGTTTTTGCCTAATTTACATTTTTAGTTTTCAAGCTGTTTTGTTTTTGTGATTATTACCGAATTTTCATTTGGCCAATTATCTTTTAAGTGAGCTTTTTGGACAGGGAACTTCACGTGATACGTTGGCCTGTTTCGCGAATGTTGGTCGCCTTTTAGTTCAAATTTTTAGTTGTGCATCAAAGAGATCACATTTTTATAGTGTTTCTAAGAAGTTATATTTGGATAAGCTTATTTTTTGATGGGAAAATCTGAATTAATTTTTTTGTTGCCTGTTTTAGTCTCTATTTCAATATACAATCAGACAAAATACAATCTTCAACTAGATTTCAAATATTACTGAGTTCAACCACATTTGGAAAGTCTACATTGAGCCAGTAACCAGAGTCAAAACAAAGCAGCGAATATCTGTTCAGCTTCTCCTGGTTTTGAACCAGCTTGCGAGTTGGAACAATCGCCATGCGGACCCTAAATCGCTGAAGAATGCGGAAAACCTCCCACAGCAATTGTGAAACATTGACTCTTAATTTAGTGTGGTACAGAATCAAAAAAGAGTCTGTAGTAGAATAAACTCTTACCGCAAAGAATTTGACTATAATGCATCCGAGTAAGCCTATTAGAAACTCGAAAACGAAGTGATGACCTAAAAACTGTGTAGGAGTACACAAGGGCTGGATGTGAAATCGCATCTTGGCATTTGATGACAATTTCAACTGTGCTACGGGCGTCGTAGGCTTGCGGTTCGTACAAGCAATGGCGCAACTAGCAAATTTTTTACCATAAGCTTCTTTTTAATCCATTTTTAGTTGCACCAATATGCTAAGAGCCTCTTATTCGCTATGATAAAGGGTCAGTTAAATGAATTTTTCATTAATTAAACTTTGCCTAAATTACAACACTTCAATTTTGTAAAACACTTCAAAGAGCGCAATCAAGAGTGAATGTTGCCTCATAGGGCTACAATCATTGTGTTTTCAGTAGCGTAGCCAGGGAGGGAGGCAATACCCCCCTCCCCATTGACCTGATGACCAAAATGCAGGATAAGAAAACCACAACGTTTTTAGCACTTCTGAGACTGTTTTTTTGTTTGCACTGAAATGGACTAAATGGTGATTTAAAGCATCTTTTGAAACATATGTTTGGGTGGGGATTAATTTGTCAAAAATAAAACTCACAAATCAATAAAAACTTTGAAAAATGGCCAAAAATAAGCAATCAAACTTGATTGTTAGTGTAAAAATGTTAAACATAAACTCAGGAAGGAGGGGGGTTATTTAGTAGTAGTTAATCACTAATCACTTCTATCAAATATTTTTCCATTACACTCTCCGATTATTTTTCTCTATAAAATATAGACAATTACGAGTAAGTTTTATTGAACTATTCAATTTTATGATTTACCAGCATGTAAACAAGAGAAATAAAATTTTACCACTACCTATCTCCCACATAGCCCATTTATGCAACCAGTTTAATCATGTTTGCACTGCCAATTTTTATGCCAAGTTTTAAAAGTATTAATTTTTATCAAAATGTCCCCAAAATTAAGCTATTTTTGCAAAAAACTGCAAAATTTTTTGTGCTGGGGGCTCCACCCCCTGACCCCCGTCTATGGCCCCCCAAACATCTTCCTATTGCGAATTTCTGGCTACATGCCTAGTGTTTTAATTTCTGTCATGTTTTTTTGTGCACACTGATTTTGCAGTTCGCTGGTGTTTATGGGTTTTCCGCAAGCGGCGCTTTCTTTGAACAAGTTTGCCTACCCCTGGTATATATTGTACAATGTACATATTTAATTTTTTTTTTTGTACATAGCAGCTATTTTTTCCTTTGTATTTTTACCGTCTAGTGCTGTATAGTTAGGTGTAGCAACCATGCGCATCAGGCCCAGCGCCAGAATAGCGTGACTGGAGGGGCAGAAATAAATTTTGTGGGGGCACAAGAAGTTTATTTATGTGAATTTGAGAGGGGCACAGGGGCACGAGAAATTCATTCTAGTGTGAATCAAACGAAAAAGGTGAAGACCAAAAAAAAGGTCTTAATTCAGTTCAAAAATTTTCACCGAATTCTAGTTATCGTCTCAAAATTCTTGCGATTTTTCAAGAATTCTTTAGTGAAGACCAAAAAAAAAAGAAAGGTCTTCGTCCAAAAACTCTTATGAAATTCGGTGTGAGTCCACATAAATTACGAAAATACGGGCGGTAAACACCAATTTGGGAGTCTTAGGCCTCGATTTGCACTCCAATAGCCCCGAGCCTGTTAATTTCTTCGGGGCACAGTCATCGCTTGGATCAACACAATTTTCGTTTGGGGGGGCACAAGCAGTCATTTTGGAGGGCACAGCCTCGGAATGCCCCCCCGGGGCGCCGGGCCTGATGCGCATATTATCGTAACCGCGGAATTGGTAACGTTTTATTTAAAAATTGCCACATGTTTTCAACGTTTGTTCGTTTTGTTGCTATTGTCTTTTTTTCGACTGCTATTACCAGCGCTGTTTTATTAGCATGTTGTGATTCAGCTGAAAAGTAAAATAAAAATATATACATACATACATGCTCTTAGTCGAGAAAATATACAGTAGTTGATGTTGAAATTCAGCTGTTGGAACTTGAAAAGTCCCCGCTCATTTTCAATTGTTTGCGTATATTGTTGCTATATTTATGATACTGTAAAATAAATAGCGTACAGTATTTTTGAGTAAATGCTTAGTGGTTCAAGTTAAAAATTTTCTTCGTCGATTTGAAGATCTAAAATATTAGCTTTATTGAGAAAAAAAATGATGAGCCAGCTCACAGTCAACAGATGGTAGTTCGATTAGGCAACTTATTTTAGCCGTAAATTTGCATGTCTGTGATTTTCGAACTTTTAGAACACGACTGAAAATTGTCCACACATATCGTGTTTTTTTTACTTAGGCCCATCATAAATTTTTTCGCCGCAAAATTTCCGCAACGTTACTGTGTTTTTTTCACCGCAAAAAAATCTTTGCAGGATTTTTTTCTCGAAGAGACTAGCTGTATGGTAACCGGTTTTAAGTACTTAAGACGATCACCTATAGTAGGAGGTTCAGAGGATACACTGAGGACTGGAAAATTACTTCGAGAAAAAAAAACGGAGAGACATAATTTTGTAGAGTATTATAAGGGTCGAAAAATTATAAGTTACTCTAGATGAAAAAAAAAAATGTAGGAAGTGAGATAAATTTTGATATTAGGAGTTAACTCGTTTATGTGGGTTCGAGCCTCAGAGTGTAAAAGAAAAAAAGATAGATGAAACAATATATAACAGGTCAAAAAAAGTTAAAAAAATAATTTCTGACAAAATAAAATTCAGCAAGATTGAAAGTTATACTGAACGTTCGGATAATCTCGAGAAAGAAGCCGAAAACATTGATCATACAAAGGAAGCTGTACCATACTGTTCCTGTTATGAATCTCTCACAGAAGAAGAACGATTAAAGTGGGAAGCAAGAGAACTTCAAGAAACTGCTCGAACTATCCGAGAAAGGGTTAACGCTATAGGTGGGCACAAGTCTGTTAATTGTTAATCCGTTAATAACGAAGCTAACTTTTGAACTTATCTTTATCTTGTATATAGATTAGACTGTTAAAATGTAACTTCCAAAACACAAAAAGACCACCATAGCAAAAGTATTTCCTTACAATCAGCTCAACAGCGTCAATAGGTGTTCTAGAAGCGAATGAAAAAAACGAAATGTAAATTACACGCAAATGTTAACGAATTAACGGACTTTATTAACTTCCGTTAATTAAAGCTGAAAACAACGGATTAACGTTAACGGAGGTGTGAAGTTTGTTAACGGGCTAGTGGTTAACGAAGCTAACGTTTTGCATTAACTTGCCCACCTATGGTTAACGCTATCGTGGATGAAGGTTTCGGAGTACCACAAGAAAGTTTGCTGAGAAAAGCAGTGATCTCAATTCGGAAAAGAAAAGTTTCTTTTACTATTAATCAACAATTAAAGAATGTGACGTGCTTTTTGATGAAGTGCTCTATATCGTTTTCAAATCTCCAAAAGAACCGCGACTACAGCACCTTACATAACTGTACTTTTTTGGGCTTGGGATCCTTGTGAGGAAAATGTTCTGTGTTAAGCCATGTGGAAGCTGTAAAAAAAGAGGTGGCAGCGATAGAGTAGAAGTAAAAATGGACGTTGAAGCAGTTTTTGCTCCCTCACATTATGTCTTGTACTTGATGGACTACCCTTCCGGCATAACCGTACGAAGCCGTCAGCACAAGCTCTGTGCTAAAGAAGAAAAACAGCTGACTGCAATAATGAGCATACTGTGCAACTCTCGTCGCAATTTCAACCCTACAAAGCTACCAATAAAGCGCCCTTGCACCCTAGCTACTAGCTGAAACTGAAGAAAAAAATCACAAAGACTATTTACCTATCCTTCGCCTGTGTTATCACTTGCTGTTTTTTTAAAAAAACAATGTTTTCATTTTTATTTTTGTGTTTTATTTCAAGTTATCAATTTTGCCAGTTAAAAGTTACACAATCACCGAAATATAACAAACAAAAGATAACCAAAATACAACGAGATAGTCACAAACAGAAAAGAGAAGTATTTCTAGCATTTGTATGTCAAATTTTTGTCATTTCAAATGTAAGATTAAAGTTTGAAAGTACAATTACATTTTTTAAAAAAATATATCAATTTTTCAGCAGTTTCAAATAAACTATATGCATCGCAAATAATATAAATTACAGGGAGAGCACGAGCTAAATGCATGTGCGACACATTGCTCAGTGAATAAACACTTAACTAAAAATTAGCAGCAATATAGAATCATTAAAATTTTTTATTCAATGATTGTGAACTAAAACCAGTACCGTACTTAAATTGTAGTGGGGACGCGGGGGGACGCGTCCCCTCATCGAGAGTTAGCGTCCCCCCCATTGAGATTTAGGTGTCCCCCCATCGAGATTTGAGCGCTGGGTGATCAGACGAAAAACACCTAATTCTTCACCTAATTTTGGCGAAAAACCACTTCAATTTTCGGCGAAGACCTTTTTTTTGGTCTTCACCTAATTTTGGCAAAGAAAACTCTTAAATTTCCGACGAAGACCTTTTTTTTGGTGTTCATTCAATTTCGGCGATGGAATAACGTAATCTTCACTAAAGTACTTTCGCATGCGGAATGCGTTTGGTCAAGGCTGCAAAAGCGTCCCCCCATGCAAAATTTTACAATTTAAGTACTGCCTAAAACTATAGGTTTTCGTGTTTCGACCAGTAACTTAGGCCATCTTCGCGATTAGCAGTTAGAAGCTTAAGTTATTCATCTACACAATTTATTATTGTAATATACAGTGCGAATGAGCTATCGCGACGCGCTCTCACATTTTGGATTACTCAAAATACTGTTTTTAGAACATTACGCAACAATAAGACAACAGCCAATGATGGAAAAAGGAATAATTACATTCAAACATAAATGGGCAAGTTAATACAAAACGTTAGCTTCGTTAACCAGTAGCCCGTTAACAAACTTCACACCTCCGTTAACGTTAATCCGTTGTTTTCAGCTTTAATTAACGGAAGTTAATAAAGTCCGTTAATTCGTTAACATTTGCGTGTAATTTACATTTCGTTTTATTCACTCGCTTCTAGGACACGTATTGACGCTGTTGACCTAATTGCATAGGTGGGCAAGTTAATGCAAAACGTTAGCTTCGTTAACCACTAGTCCGTAAACAAACTTCACACCTCCGTTAACGTTAATCCGTTGTTTTCAGCTTTAATTAACGGAAGTTAATAAAGTCCGTTAATTCGTTAACATTTGCGTGTATTTTACATTTCGTTTTACTCACTCGCTTCTAGAACGCGTATTGACGCTGTTGAGCTGATTGTAAGGAAATATTTATTGCTATGGTAATCTTTTTGTGTTTTGAAAGTTACATTTTACAGTTTAATCTAATTTCAAGATAAAAACAAGTTCAAATGCACTAACGAAGCTGCTAGATATTTACGATAAAAACCTTAACGGAAGTTAACAGAACGTAACGGAAGTTACTTTAGTCCGTTAACAGCATTAAACGGAAGTTAATTTAGTCCGTTAACATGAAAAAACTTTTTAACGGATTAACGAGTTAATGAAAAAGTTAGCTTCGTTATTAACGGATTAACGATTAACGGACTTGTGCCCACCTATGCCTAATTGTAAGGAAATACTTTTGCTATGGTGGTCTTTTTGTGTTTTGGAAGTTATATTTTAGAGTTTAATCTAATTTCAAGATAAAAATAAGTTCAAATACACTAAAGAAGCTGCGATCAAAAAATCTTTGGAAATTGTGAACAGCGATAATTAATAGAGCTATGAGGCTGCAGCTTATTATTTGCCACAAAAAAGAGCTCCTTTCTTCGCTTTCTTCTTAGAAACTTGTACTAATACGCAACAAGCGTTACCAGTGCAAACTGGTTTGTACCGGTACGATGAATGAATGGTGCAAGATATTAACGATAAAAACCTTAACGGAAGTTAACAGAACTTAACGGAAGTTAATTTAGTCCGTTAACAGAACTTAACGAAAGTTAATTTATTCCGTTAACTTGAAAAAACTTTTTAACGAATTAACGAGTTAATGAAAAAGTTAGCTTTCGTTATTAACGGATTAACGATTAACGGACTTGTGCCCACCTATGCATTCAAATAGAATTCTCTTGTAACGTTTTCTCGATTCCTAGCGAAATCGCTGGCAACCAACTGCTGTACATAAATCTGACGCGATATTCCGTCGTTTAACACGGCGTTACGGGTGTGTCGCGGAAGAGACATGTAAGCCAGCAAAATCGTTACCATCAGTACTTCGTTAGTGATTATGACATGAAACAATACGCGAAAACATTTTTTTCACAGACCAGCAGCTGTTTTGATTTTTAGAGTACACTTAAGATTTTGAGGTCGCAATCAGTGGTGCAACCAGAGTGAAGGGGCTCAAGTCCCCTTAGCCAAGTCGCTTAGAAAACTTAACCACAAAATACGAGCGCTTAAATGTGTTTCAGAGTTGACCTGAAAAAGGAGGGACTCTTAAGTGTGCTCTAAAAATTGAAAAAATTGCTCAAAATTGATTTCCAGCGTTAGCTTTGTGAACTGCCGGTAATTAATCACATAACTCCGCACGAAGTTGCGCGGAATTTGTTAATGCGGTATTTAAATTTAGGTATGTATTTGGGAAAGTCCCTTTAGCGCAAACCAATTTGAAGTTTGATACGTATTTGGTAAGCCAACTGAGTTTGCGTTTTTGTCAGTCATTGCAAGTGCATTAGCTGGTAGGCCTAGTGGTTCGCACCGGTGCGCTGCGATTTGCTGTATCACTGATTATTATTGCTATATCTGCATATTAAGCTTCTCTAGATTAGTGTTATTCTGCGTTTAAAACCGTGGAATTTTTTTTTGTGCATGAAACCACAGAATTTTTTACTGCAGATCTTTGTTTTATTTCGAGTTAAACCTAATCCAGAACCTTTAGCCTAATCCCAATCCTATACCTACAGTACCTCTAACCTTAACCCCAACCCCTGCCCTAATCTTGACCTTAGCCTTAGCCCTAACCCAACTTCCATGGAATTGTTTGCTAAATATTCCGCATTTTCAACACTTTCGGACTGCGTTATTACAGTTATTATGATAATTTACCATTTTTATAAAGTGGAATTTGCAAAAGTATGTAGTTGGTCGAGCAGTAACGTGTTCATCCCTGAAACGAGAGGTCTGTGGTTCAAATCTTGGGCTGGTCAAATTCGGCCCAGTGTTGCCAACGCCTCACCATTGCTGCGACATTTCTTCAAAAGGAGCTGTGTTGCCTAGGCACTTTGATGAGGAGATGGGCCTCGCAAACTCGTTGCTTACATGCTTCGCTGTAGTACAGGGAGTATAATAAAAGATTTGATTGATTGTTGTGCCATTTCAGCGAAGTATATGAGTAAGAAAGTTTTTCCTTTGTTTAGGTTAAAGTTAGGATTAGGCTTAAAGTTGGGGTTAGGGTTAGGGCTATTTTCAGATTTTGGCACTTGCGGCAAAATAGCTGTTAGGACTATTTTGCCTCCAAATAGAAAAATAACATGGGGCTATTTTATTTTGCCACTGCCTATGAGTAAAGTTGCCAGAAACCGTCAGTACAAAGTAGTAGAATATTGGTAGTTCTGTCAGACAACCTTTTTACCTGAGGCTTTGCAATCGTGTTTATGAAAAAGAATGAACACCATTTATTATTTTGTCATAAAAGATATCACTCTCTTATGAAGACTTTTATTTTGTAACTACATTCGTGATACAAGCTTTTGTGATGTAATAGACAATATTTATGACGAAATGGTGTTGAAAATTTTCATCAACACCACTGCAAAACCTCATGTAAACAGTTGAGACATAACTTTTGAAAACATATTTGACTCTTGTTGATAATCGCATAAAACTGTACTGTTGAAGTGGCAATGCAGAGCTATTTACAATTGCAATTTATTGGTGCTAGTTAAAGTGACTGCAGACTGCTGGCAGTATCTTGTATTGTGGCATTATTTGACCTTTTTACATGGGGCTTTGCAATGGTGTTTATGCAAAAAATCAACTCCATTTTGTCATAAAAAAATATCACGGTTGTTAATAAGGTATTAATATTTGTGATACTAGCATTTGCAATGCAATAGCCAATTTTTATGACAAAATGGTGTTAAATTTTTTTATCAACACCATTGTAAAACCTCATGTAAAAAGGTTGACTGGTATCTGTTATGTTATCATTTGTTACTTCAGATTTGGCCGAGTTGTTGTGCTGGTGCCTCTTGTATCTGGTATAGTTACTTGGAGTTTTTCCTAGACTGGTACAGTGGTAACTCTGGTTTGCATAGGTTTTTGATATCATGGAATGTACAGGAAAAGCAAATATAGCTGTTGGTGATTGATTTTCAAACTGCAATTTCAAACTAGCTCTGTAGTTCTGCCTTACAGCTTAAAAGTTTTGGAAAAGAATTCAAATTTTTTACATGAAGTGCAAATTTAAAGAAGTCAACATGGCAAAGTCAAATTTTAAAACCCATTAGCCGCGATTAAAATTCTGCCAGTATGACTATGATCTGAATTGACATACACGTATATAGTTCAAATCTCAAAAGATAGCTTTTTACCTTCTAATGATTTGAGAAGTCCTAATGTAATTTTTGTTAACAATTGGCATTGCAAGTAATAATCTAATAACCACAATTTTGTTGAACACTAAAAAGTAGCTCTGAGTATAGCAATTACCTTGCCACTATCACATTTGGTACATAGGCCTAACAAATTTGGCAAAAGAGTGCCAAAGTACC
Source organism: Trididemnum nubilum (assembly GCA_963965965.1). Classification (NCBI taxonomy): domain Eukaryota; kingdom Metazoa; phylum Chordata; class Ascidiacea; order Aplousobranchia; family Didemnidae; genus Trididemnum; species Trididemnum nubilum. Next base: position 9,970,683 of record OZ014477.1, on the reverse strand, counting down.
ACTACCAGCACAACTTTCTTAGTTCAGATTTCTAAAATTGTTTTCGAAAATATTTTGTATATAGAATGTTTGTTTTTGCAACTTTTTAGATTTGTGAGCAATAATTGCTTATTGATTTATGTAGATTAGCGTACTTGTACAGATTTTGAATTAAAAAAATGAATTTAAGCTTGTTTATTTCTGTAATACTGCTTTGCAGCATGCCTGGTAATACATAGCTTTGTTCATTTACTGTACAGTAATGATGTTTGATGTTAATTCTAAACTGGGATAAAGAAATAACCAAAAAAAACAATTATTGCTTGCTGAAATGTCTTTTAATGAATGAATTCTTTTTTTGGTCTTTAACTTTTTCAAATAAAAGTTTTTGTCGTAATGTAAAATTTCTTATTTTTACTCTCAAAATGGACTATGCTTTTACTTGTATGGTGGCTACATAGCCATACAATGTGTTATTTAATTGCTATGAATTGCAATTTATAATAGTGAACTAATAATACCACGGTACAAATTGTACCTAGCAGTTGCTGTGTTTTCATTTAGAACCAATTTTGTTTGTTAGGTCAAATAGTTTTCTGAGTCTTTCTTTATTTGTTATCTTGTGGTGTAACTTAAATCTTTTAACTCTAAATGCAATTTAAAGTAAAATTAGCCAGCTAAAATGAAAATCAGTATAGTGTACCATAGTTTTGAATTGGTGTGATATGCTTTCACTTTAAAAAATATTTAACTACTTTAAATTATTGTAAGACAACAGATAGAAGTTTAAGGTTCAGAGAAATTTCGTGTTTATATTCACAATGTGAGAACACCGATCAATCTCAGTTTGTTACCTGACTTTTTGGAACTTGAGCATCATTGATTACTGATTGCAACTTTCTTTGCGACAGAAAGACTTATTTTTGATTAATAGTTGTCCTGTCAAAAGTTAAAATTTGAAATGGTAACATGCTTTTCGTAGTGGTGCTATGACCTCCAATGTACTATCCTGAGTTCAGTGCAGGGTTTGTCCAGAAATTACATTTTGTAGAAATACCAAATATGAACATTGCATGTATTTATAAACTGTTTTTTTTAGAATTTGGAATTGCAGCTGGAGGATGGGAATATTTTGGATCTACAGGTTGTTAATTTGATTATTTTGCAACAATTTTTTTGACCAAAAACAGTATTTTTTCTTAGCTTACTTAATAGTTGTTGAATGAGTTTCGTACATCATCAAAAAAATTGACTCAATGACAAGAATACATCAAAATTAAAACCAATTTTAAGGATTATGCTATTAGTATTTTATTAGCAATATTTTTAGGTACTGAGCACTGGCCTTCTCTGCAACCAATGTGTGGTCATTCATCTCAATCTCCTATCGACATTAAAACTAGTTACTTGTATCCCAATCCTAGTTTGGGATTGCTAAATTTGACTGGTTACACCCAAGCTCTGTCTGGAGGCACCGTTACAAACAACGGGCATTCAGGTACATGATTTGTGGTTGTGTGCAACTCTAAATGTGGCAGTTCCAAATTAGGGAGCTATTTCTCCACAAAATTAAGCATATTTATTATGCAGTTCCTTGTCAGTACTGAACTTGAGGAATTGAAATCACTCTAATGTACTGTCAAGGTTATGTTAATTTTGGTCAAAATAATTTTGGACATGGTTAAATTCAACTGTAATTGGTCTGCATTAATGAAGTGTGCTTTGATTGTTACAAAAAAAGAACAAATGACTTGACTTTTAAATGTAGAAATACCACTCTCTGAACAATTTTAAGTGAAGCTCTTGCCAATGTACAGGTTGTTGCGTTAGCTCTGTTGCTAAAGCGTAGGCTAATGATCAAAAGGTTGCTTGCTCACAGTTCAATTTCAAACTGGTAATGCATTGTTTCATATCGTTGTTTAAGTAAGCCATATTTGACATCTTTTTTGTTGGAGACAAGCATTCTACATATTGAAGAGGCCCAGCCAGACAAAAGACTTGCAAATAGAACACAAAATGGACACTTAACGTTGGTGTGGTTGAATAGACTCAGAGTGCTTGTTCATACGCATGAATAAATGAATACTGTACAAGTATATTTGCAATACTATTAAATACAAATATCTTTGTCGTTGCTGCTAGATGAGTATTTTTCTCGTAGTGAACTGTATAAATATCACCTATTTCCTTACGTGGTTAGGTGTAATGTATATTTAATGTCTCTCTGAGATTGCACAATACATTAATTCTGTCTTCTTTTTTTTTATTTGCAGCCCAACTTAATTTTCCTAAAGGAAAACGATTTCAATTGTCTGGTGACGGCATTGATGGATCATACACAGCTCTGCAGTTGCATTTCCATTGGGTTGGCAGGGACTCGAGCTCTGGAGGTTCAGAACACACAGTGAATGGTCACTATTTTGATGCAGAGGTAAATCTCTTGCTTTTGAGACAATGTGAAAGTGACATCTGTGTTGATGACTTGTAGGTCAAACTGTGGTAGAACCTGTCCGTTTGGCCTGAATTTGATAAGCTTATATTTGTTTGAAAACGTTTGCAAATTTCGAAAGCGTCTAAACCAAAAGGGCATTTTGCACACGCACTACAATAGATTGAAACAAAAATGAACGACAGAAAAGTATCTTATAAGTAACCAAATAAAAGGAAACCAACTCTATTTATTAGGAGTGACTAATCACCGGAAAATTTTTAGCAAAATGAAAATGAGGAATATTCATACACGCGTTTTTTTTGGGCTTTTTTAAGGTTTAAGATTGGGGTTTGAGTTAGACTTTAGATTAGGTTTAGATTTGGGGTTAGTTTTAGTATAAGAATTTGAGTTTGGATTAGATTCGAGTCAGAATTAATAAACAAACTCGGTGAAAATTTTTAGGAAAATAAAACAGTCTTTTTTTTTTATTTAATTTCGATAAAATGCTCTTTCTTGCAATGCTTTGCCCGTATTTTTACATCGGATAAACACCAATTTTCAAACGTCTGCAGTTTATATCAAGGCCGAGCATGGGGACGTTGTACGCCTAAGCAAATATACCAGCTACTATTGAGATGTTTACCTGCGCTATATAGATCATCTTTCCCTAGCTCCTTATCCATTGTTTGTTCTTTCTCAGACTTTTCAAAGCGTCATTGAAAGGCACTCGCTTAATCTACCGCGACTTTGTTTTGTTAGTTGCTTTGTTCAAAATTCTATGTTCTAATTTCATACGTTCAAGCCCCTTTCTTATCCTATAGCACAAAGTTTTGTATGAATGAACGATGTTTTGCGAAACATGATATTGGTAAGTAGTATAATATAAAAGTAAAAACACGTTACTATTAAGGTTACTTTAGGTCAGAGATGGCCAAACTTGTTTGAAGAAGTACGGTACGAAATTAGAATTTGCGAAGTTGCCCGCGATTCAACAGCTTTTTGCTAACACCACTTCACTGTGCATGCCAGAACATCGGACAAGGCCCTAGGCCTAAGCCGTCAAGCAAATCATGTAAAAAAGGTGAAAATCAATAAAGAAAAGATCTTAGAGGCGTTTTTTGGAAATTTTGTGCCAAAAGTTGTGTGGCGACCAAAAAAATGTTTAAAGAAAATCGGATCAGGAAAAGGGTAAAGACAGACTTGAGCGGGATAAAATTTCATTGCAGGCTGCAAATGACTCGCGAGCCACACCCCTGCCTTAGATGGTATCTGCTAGAGCAGGGGTTGGCAACCTTTTGAACTAGTGAGCCACATTCAGTCCTAACAAGGTTCCAGCGGGCCGCCACCATTCCAGCGGACCAAAAGAGAAACGTCTTCGCCAGAAATTCAGGCCTACTTTCTGACGAATCGATGGCAAAGACCAAAAACTTGAAAACCGAAAGGTTTGTTCGCAGTCTCCCTTACTGATTGACTAATATTTCCTAATATTTTCGTTTGTATGACCGTTCGTTTGTTGGTTAACCAGTATTGAATAAACTAAACTGAACTGAAAAAAAAAGGTCTTCGCCAGAAAATCAGGATTTTTTTCGGACGAATTGATAGCGAAGACCATAAAAAAGGTTTTCGCCAAGAGATGAAAATCATTTCGGTGGTTTAATGCTGCATATCTATCATCGAAAAAAGAAAAAAGGTCGCGGGCCGGATGACAAAAAAAGGTCGCCAGCCTGATAAAATGCCTTGGCGGGCCGTTGGTTGCCGACCCCTGTACTAGACTCTATTAAGTATTTTGGCTTGTGATACCGGTAAATATTGTTATTCATTACTGTGAATTGGGTAGCTTACCGTCCTTGATTTAAAAGTTGAATCAATAAAAATCAATCTGTTATTGTTTTTAAAAATTCAGTGTATGACCAAAATTTAGTTTCAACGATTTACGCCACTTATTAGCAGTGGTGGGCAAATTACTGCGTAAAAGTAATGAAATTACTTCTCTAAAAATTATTTGAAAAATGTAATGGAATTACCGTAGTCGTTACTTCTCAGAAAAAGCAATGAGTAATTTATCGTTACAAATTACTTTGAATGAAGTATTAAACCAAAATGACTGTGGTCTGCGTCAACGTTTCTAATTGGGCTGTATGAGAGAAAATGTTGGGTTTCGTCAAGGCGCATAGCCAGAAATTCCCTTAGAGGGGGCTGATTTTTTGGTCTGGAGGAGGAGACCCAGCGCTCGAAAATTTTGCATTTTTTGCAAAAATAACATTTTAGGGCTATTTTAATAAAAAAAAATAATGGTTTTAAACGATGGCATAGCAATTGGCAGTGCAAACATGATTAAAACTGGTTGCATAAATGGGCTAAGTGGGAGGTGGCTAATGGTAAGATTTTAGTTCTCTTATTTACATGCTGGTAAATCATGAAATCCTATAGTTCAACAAAGCTCGTCTATACTTTGTAGAGAAAGATAATTGGGGAAAAGGGGCTAATAAAAAGGTATTTGAGAGAAGCGATTAGTAAATAAATGATACTGAATAGCCCCACCCCTCTATTCTTGAGTTTATAATATATTTGTTAATAAAATCTATTCTCAACATTTTTATACAATCGATCAAGTGTGGGTGCTTATTTTTGGCCGTTTTTCAAAGTTTTTGTTGATTTGTGAGTTTTATTTTTGACAAATTAGCCCCCTTCCCGAACGTATGTTTCAAAAGATGCTTTAAATCACTTTTTAGTCTAAAAACGTGATATTTTTCTTATTCTGCATTTTGGTGGACAGGCCAATGGGGGGAGCTATACTCCCCTCCCTGGCTACGCTGCTGATTTCATCTCCGATTCAAACATCATTATAATACGCATAATGCAATGATCAGATGGTGGCTTTCAATAGTCAGTCAGAGGTTTATTTCATCGAAAAGATACAGTATGTGAAAACGCAATACGGCAATATTTATACATTTTAATCGACCAGGAAACCGGAAGTGATCTTTCAGTCTTCGAGTCTACGGTGACCTGTTCACTGGCTCTTCGACACGGTTCAGCGTTAAAGAATATTATTTTAATTATTTAACCTGAGTCAGTATAACAGTGTTTGAACTCCAAGCAGGTTTTGAACTTCGGATTATTTGTTTCCGCGCTCATTCAGCTATTGTGGCTTTTGGTGTGCTAAATAAAACAAGGTCTTCAACACCAACTTTATGAAGCAAAATCGAGCAATAAAAATTTTACAATTTTGGCTGATTCAGAGTCTGAAGTATTCTTTTGAACAACAATTGCAGCATTACAACTCTTCCCACTTGGTCTTAATCTCGAGTCTTTGCCTACTCGCATAAAAGACACAAACTGATCCATTTTTTTGTGACAAATTTGATAATTATATCACGCTTTCGGTAATCCTCTCATCGTAATATTTTTCAACTTCTTATTTTAATAGTGATTATTTTGGAATGTGACACTAAACGGTCATACCTAAATGCTAACTCGAAATACTCTAGGAACAGGCCTGTACAACTCGCTGCAGTACAAAGGCCATATCAACGCAGACATACTTGTCGCGGGCCGTGTGCTTTCGCTGGTGTAGCTACCACCGTTACGGCAAAACTTCTTGTGATCGTGGAAAAGTAAAACAGCCGTCACTTCTATACCTGCATGCTAAAACATCTAATTGTTGTATTTTGGTAACAGTAGCTACAGAACTCTGGTAGCAATAGCACATTCAATGCTTGAATGATTAAAACAGTTTTGTTCGGAGCGAAGATTAGTGCCGTAGAAACTTTATGCTTTAAGCCTCTTTTCACTAGCATCTAATTCAGCGAGATTTGGATGTTGGGTTTCAAAATGGCGTCTTAGATTATATTCTTTTGGCAATCTAAACACAGTACTTATGAGCTTACTTTTTACAACAGTAAACAAGTATTTGTTTGCTCATTTTGAGTTAAGCACTCTGCCCTCTCTTTTGATGTTTCTTTTCGTGTTTGCAGTCATTGTGGTATGCTGTACGTTACACCTAACACAACTATCTGCTTGCTCACAAATAAACTGAAACTAAAAATGCTGGTCAAACAAGCACACGCCGTGTACTCCACTTTTACGCACATACACACAATTGCATCAGCTATCACATCACCATATCACAAATATAAATTGCTTAAAAGAAATTATGCTTGAGGTCACATGAAATCATTTCGATGACCGCAATAAAAGGCTTTGCTGGGCCGTATGTTGTCTAAAAGTCTAGATTATTGAGATACCCGTTATTAACTTGATTGACTTTTTTTTTATCTGCTCTTACTGCACGTTTAACTGCACCTAATCTGTCAGCATTCAACAAACAAAAACTTTCGTATATAAAACCAGTGTGCTACTTATTTATGTTATACTTAGGCAAACCGGCAACAAAATGTAATATCGGAACTATAAAACTTAACCGTGATTTTTCTACCGCTATTGCTTGCTTACATTTAAACTAAGCTATCCTATTTATCGTCTTTTTTGAAGCGCATGCGGCCAATGGCACGACTATGCATCATTCTCAGCCACAAACTATTTTGATTGTTGGAAATCTAACGTAAGCAGTCAATAAAGTGTTACTCCTCGATAGTGCCAGACCGGCGCTGCACCGCAAAACAATGAAATACCAAAAATATGACGACAAAAAATATTTTGCATGAATTTGATGATTTGTTGGCGAAGTACGAACCCTGAACACTGAAGAGTCATATTCTGATAAAGCAAAGCTTATTTGAATACTAGTGTGCAAATACTGTGCTGTAACCCAATGCTCATTTGCATGGAATCCTATCAACGTACTTTCATGAGGCTAAAAAGAGCTGCAATGTTGGGAATAGTTTGTTCTAAAGCACTCTTGCCCTAACCCTCCTTCAACACTGAACGAAAAATAAAGTTGCTGCAGCTGACTCTTCATAATGTGTTAGCTAAATCTAATCCAATTTTCAAATATGTTGAACAATCACAAGTTTCGTAGCCATCTTCCTGAGCCACGTAATGCATCACCACCAAATTTCAGTAGACACAGTCTCAACTAAAAACCTATTGCCATCCCATATTTCAAGTTTTTAGATTCAATGGTTTTGGAGTTATAGCATGCACAAGAAATCTTGCAAAAGAAAAAAAAAGAAAAAACATAAATCTCGAAACTCTTACATTTTAAACGTGAGAACTGAAAGTTCATCTCCAGGCAGTTTAAAATCCAAAATTGTTATTCTCCTCCTGCAGCTACTTTGGGTCTATGCGGATATTTAAAACTAGGATCAGCATTTCACATTGGGGTCTGTAAAACTCGTATCAAGTGACTGGCAGCCCCCAAAATTTGACAAAGTATTGTTTCATGCATTTAATCTAACTCCATTCAATTTCAATTCCCTGTTTCCACGTTCAACTGTTCCGATTTCTGAAGTTACGGCATTATGATCTTCTGCTAAGAGAAAAACGACTGATTTTGCGAAAGGAACTATACTGATGTTACCGTAGCCTATTCTTGATGTACTGGTACAGTACTGTTAGTGCATGATCACTTAATTAACTCATTAGACGTTACAATTTTGAGAAAACAATATTAGTACCCAACTGTCCGGCATCCGTAGCCTGCACTTCTCGGCAAAACTGGGCAAAATTTTACGCGGTACTCGCGCGGCGCGGTTGACATCTCTAATCACAAACACGTTGCGAACTGATACACGGAGAGTTGTTTCAACTGCAACCACTTTTTGTGATCTGCAGTCTGCACCTTGTCTGTAAGTATAACATTTGAAAAGTAATTTGTAATTAGCAATTTTGTCACCTCTAAAAAAGTAATAAAATTACTTTTTTGAAAAAGTAGTGTCATTTCCGTAAAAATTACCAAAAAAGTAATTCCTTTCATTAGTAATTTGTTACTGCCCACCACTGCATATTAGCTATCGCGTTTGGCAACTTACAGCTTTTTACCAAGAGATGTTTACAAAGATATTTCAGCTCTTGCGATGCGTTTTAAATTTAATCCTCAACTCTTGAAATCTGCCATTGCAATAATTCAATTAGCGTCGCTTTAACTTGCAAAATGTCGTTTGCTCGTATAAACGATCGTTGGCCGAAGTCGTTTCTTGCTGCTCTGCTTCAACTGTTGTGTTGACGTTTGACAAGTAGGAGTGCAAGTTCCTTAAAATTTTGTTCATTTAGGTTTACAATGGCCTAACATCTTCTTTTGTTTTTGATTTTTGATTGATTAATTGATTTTCTCTAACGAGATAAAAAGGAGATAACAGGCGTGCTAATAACTGATCAAAAGTAAGCTGAACGCTTTGTGGCAATCAGTATGTAAACGCGCTTGGAGAGATTATCTTTGCGCGATTAGGTCTTACTTCAAGTCTTCTTTAATTTTGCCTGCAAAACTACGCAATATCACTTTGATCACCTCATGACTTAATTAATTCACATTTTGTGAAAATCTGATTCGTTGTAAAATCATCTTTTCATTAATAAGGAGGGGTTCAAAATTTCGAAGCACTTATACGCAGAGCTTTGGGATAAATTGATTTTGCATTGTAACAGTAAGTTAAAAGTGTAGGAATTATTGTTTCTTTCTCGCATACATTTTTTAATGAGTTGGTATCAATAAATTCTAGGCTCAGTAATTTCATAGCCTTCAGTTTTTCTGTAACTTTGTATTTTACTTCAGAGTATATATTTTTCAAAGTAAACGGAAGCATGTTTGCTCTAAGATCCTTGGTATGTCCGAAATATTATTAGGATATAAATTATCCAGTTTTAAATGCCAAAAAAATATGCTTGGTCATTTTTTAGACGCAATGTAGGGCAAATGATGTCTTTTGTGAACTCTAATTATGCCATTTGCAGGTTTTACATTGAGATCGAAAACAGGTTTACTTTTGTGGGATTTAGTGGTTACAATAGGCCATCATAATAGTACTTGACATAGCAGTTAGTAGACTACTCATCGATAATTTTGTCATTCTGTTAGTTTAGCGAGTGGTTTAGCAATCGACTTTTCAAATATTGTATTAGTTTTATGTCCTTGTGGTCGTTTCTTAGGTTTATATTTACTCGCGATAGTTAACTTAACCGACGAGTAAGGTTAATTTGTGTCTGATTTTAATTTGCGGTACCGCAAAAGAATGTTAATTCATTACCAATAAATTTTGGATTTGACTTGAATAAACCTAATATTTACTGAATGTTAAACGACTTAAAACATTGCTGCTATGTGGAAAATATTTTCAGAAAATTTTGCTCGGTCTTTTATGCTTTTGTTATCCGAAGAAACAATCTTTAATAAATATTTCGAGATTTTTTGCGCATTTCAGGCGAAACATCCCTCTGTATCGCCTGCAATCTCTGAACTTTTTGTGGCATCAGACTACTTATTACCGCTTATTGCTCTAGGCTACTAGAGTTCACGGGATGCAGTCATGAAATCATGGAGATCTCACTTGTTTTTCCGATCTTGAAATTAAGTGATTCGTTTATTTTGCTAATTCGTAACCTTTAATTTAATAACAATATTCTTGACTTATCTTGTGGCATCTGACAGCATCGTTATTTTGGCTTAATCGGTTAATCCGCATAGTTTGAAACTTATAGATACGTACTAATATTTAATTTTGCGCCATGAAATTAAGAGTAGCAAGTCATGCAATTTTCTCTCGTTTCACTTTGTTTAAAAGTTTGCTTGTATTCTACAGCATATCCGAATTGTGTTGTTAAAAATGTAAGGGAAAAATAAATTCTAATCTAGACAAAAAGATAGTCAACAAACTGATTTGATAATTCGTTTATCTACGGAGTGCCTCTTGCCGTTTTAAGTATCTGCAATTCTGCACAGTGTTTGTTGCTACTTTAAATTTATTCAAACGATGGGGCGTTTGGTTTCATTTTTGCTTTCCATGTAGTAGATTATCTATACAATGCAAAGTCTCCATACAAAACACAGCCGCGGTATTTGAATATTTATTTTTTTACTTTACTTTTAATTTTTGTAGCGAACATACAAATACCTCTGTCTTTTCGTTTTGTTCTAATTTTGAATCCGTTTGTACGCATTGCTTGATTCTCAGACGGCTGTTCTAAATAGGCATAGTAGGGTTAGAGTTGAGTTTCGGAGTTGGCGTTGTTTTGCTATGTCTTATCCATACCGATTTTGAACAACCCATAATTTAATGTCATTTAAGTTGCCCGTTACCCAGTACAAAAATACAAAATACCAAAGTTGGGATCAATAACTAACATACGTCGATCAAACTAGCAGATTTCGCAAATCAAATCTTTCTTTATACTCGTTGTATTACGCCGAAGCATATAATTGAATTGAACGTAAGCAAACAAGTTTAGAATACCTATACTTAGATTTTACCGGCCGACCAGTTCTTCGTAGATTAAATCACGATCCTACATTTGACATGATTGTGCAGGGGCGCAGCCAGAGTTTTTAAAGAAGGGGATTCGACCCCCGGACCCTCTGGGTGCGCCCTTGTGTTGACAAACTTTTTTTTGCATCACAATTTATCAATGTATACTTTAGTTTTATTTGGTCTACGATCGGACCGTAGTGGTGATCAGACTAAAGTTATTTAAAAAGTATGCGTTTTTTAAGCTTAATTTAATTTTCGGGTTTATTGGCCTGTTTTGGGCTTCCAATCATTTTTCGGGTTCGGGCCGGGTTTGAACCTGAACTTGTGAGCCCTTTGCAACTCTGATCAAAATGAAAAGTCCTTAGTTTTGCCGGTTAGTAAGTGATAAATTCTTAAAAAGAAGTCGAAAAATAAATTAACCACCCCGTGAGTTACACCATATGTTTATCATGATAGCTAGCTATCATGATAGCCTATCTACAAAAATTATAAAAGCAATGTGTGCATTTGAACAAGTTGAGAACTTGTTCACTTCATGAAAGCAAATAATGATTTTTGTAGCGTTTTTGAATAAAGCTCCAAGTGTTTATGTGTTTGGAAGTAACTGTTTCGAGGGAAATTTTTATCGAAAGTAAGAAGTGCATAATTCTTTTGAAGGTAAGGTTACGGTTTCAGTTTAGGTTTGGGCTAGAGTTAGTTTTAGAATAAGCATCTAATTTTATGCTAAGTTTTGATCAGAAATAAAAACTAGTGTAAATTTTCTGGTGAAATAAGACATACCAATTTAATTTCGTAATGCTTGTTTATGACAACTTGTTTTATTTGCTAGATGCATATTGTTCATATCAAGGATCCGCACGCAAGCGTTAATGACATCAAAGACATGAAAGATGGGCTTGCAGTGTTAGGGGTCTTTCTAATTGCTGACGAAGATGTTCAAGATAATCAAAACTACCAATCGCTATTTGACACTGCGTCAAAGTGCCGCTTCAAAGGTATGTTGTTCCGGAAACATAAGCCCTAAGATAGCTTTTTTTGAGTCTGCGGGTTCTTTGCGCACCCATTTTGTTGTTTTGTTTTAGCAGAAAACGATTGCTTGCAAAGTGTGGAAATAATTTGGTAGTTCGAAAAACTGAATGTAGTAACTCAAAATATTTTAAGTCACGAGATAACTGGTTTGTGATCGTGAAATAAAAATGACTCAACTGGGGGTGAAAAGAGTTTAAAAATTCTTGAAGTTCGTATATTGGGGTCATCACTTCAGGGACTGAGGAAAGACGTTGCTCATCAATTTTTGGTAAATGTGAGCAGGTGTCATTTTACTCTTTAGCAAGTTATTGCTTTGCAGCACTCCTTTTTTCATCCCGAAGTTACTATTGCTTCAGATTGTTTCCGAAAAGAATTTTTCATAAAAATATCCTAAGATTGAACCTGACGTAACTGCAATATCAAATGTTTCAGGTGATACAGCTGAGCTTAAAAATGGCTCTTCTCTTCTTTCTCTGCTCCCAGATTCAGGTACATACTATCGCTATTACGGGTCACTCACTACCCCACCCTGCTATGAAACAGTGCTGTGGACTGTCTATCAGCAGCCTGTTGCCATATCGAACCGACAGGTAGGTCATAGCCACTTGATTTTTCAGATTTTAAAATCAAACTGAACCATTCAGATGTACGAATAAAGTTTTTTCGTTGGATTTGTGTTAAGTTACTACGTATGTTTAATTAGTCATTTGAATTTTTTTGATTTTAAATGCTAACGCACTTTTATGTTTTTAGAGGCCTGTAGAGTTAAGATTACTAATGAAATTAATTTCCGCCCCCTATCAGTTTGGTTTCTGATTGTTTACCTTTTTCTAAATTGGCTTTTTTCTTTGTAAAACAATGAGCAGAATTTTTTCTTCTACAGCGGAGCGGTTATTTCAAAACGATTAGTGCATTTTGAAAAGCCGCGATATTTTCGAACCGAGTCGACTGACAGCCGCAAACGAACCAACTTACCGTCAACATTAGGGTTCGTTGTCGGTCTGTTGTCGTGAATCCGAGATTTTGAATTTTTTTGAGATTGTTAAATTTGAATCAATTTTTTAATACTTTTCAGCTGAGGATTCTTCAAGACCTCATGATGGATTCTCGTCCCACAGGTAATAACAAACTTGGTAGTCATTTCCTCAATGTGTAACTGGACTACGTAACTCATAGTTTCTATCTAGCATCTTTTAAACTTGGAATTATTGGCTCAACTAAATCTGACTAATGTAAATAACCAATCACAGCCCTCTATGCTAATATCAGTACTAAGTGTATATGTTAAATAGGTTGATCTGGCAAGTTTCAAATCAAATCAAACCTTCAATGTACTCGCTGTATTACGACGAAGCATGTAACGAGTTTGCTAGGCCCATCTCCTCGTTATTGCGCCCAAGCAGCATAGCTTATTTCGAAGAAATGTCGCAGGGGTAGCAAGCCGTTGGCAGCACAGTGTTCGATTTGACCAACCCGAGGTATTAACCTGAGACCTCCCCTTCCAGAGACGAACGTGTTACCGCTCGACCAACTAGCCGGTATTTTGAACTAACAAAAACATATGACTAATTATATTTGTATTGATTTCAACTTCAAAAATTAAATTTCACTATTTCTCTATTAATTTTTATGCTATTTTTATGTACATTATAATGTTCCAAAATGTTAGATTACATATTTTGCCTAAATTAAACATCAACAGCCTACGAATAAATAAATTTTGAATGAAATGATAACCGAACAGTTGTCGCCAAAAAAAAAAACGGTCAAAATAAATTAACTAACCAAAGAACAAGCTTCATTAAGTTGAAATTCTTGTTTGATTAGATTAGGCTGGAATTGTAGCCCAGCGCCATGTAGAACCGTATTCACTGATGATTGGTATAAACTTATACCGAAACGTTAGCGGATTATAACTTTTGTGCAGGCTCTAATCATATATTATGGGTCCGCGACTTTTTCTTGTGAAAAGTTTTGACGAGGCTATTCCTATAAGACGTTTTGCAATGAAACCTTACCCAGCGTTGTCAAAACGTCTCGTGTCAAACCGTCGCGTCAAAAAGTCCTGATCTCTAAAGTGTTAAATAATGCAGTAGTAAAGATTATGCAGTAAGTTAAGCAGTAACTAACTAAGTAAATAAGGAGTAGGTTTGTAGTGAAACCCAAATCCAAACTTTTAGTTTGATTATCTTTGTAGACTCAACAGATGAAGATCCTAAAACTGCATGGCCACTACACTTAAACCAAAGCTAGTGAGTTAGAAAAAGTTAATCATCGTCTGGGGCAAGAAGTTAAGGGCTGAATTGGTCCCACAAAATAGGAAATAGTGTAAAATTGAAGAGCATAAATTGTAGCGTCATGCTCCAGCGAAACATAAATTCAGAAACAAAGATTCTTAAAGAGATACCGCTCGAAATCGGTTTTATTAAAGAAATGAGAACTACTTAGGGTAATAAAGAGGTGCCCCAAAACTTTTTCCACATATTCCCCTTATTGGCGAAATTAAGTTTTAATCCGTTTGACTCCATACGAGCCTATGGGTGTACAGGTTCCAGTAGCAGTAGCCAAGTTTTCAGATTTGATTATAAGCTACTCACTGCTACCAGTTGAAAATCGCGTGTCTTAGTCTGCGAGAATATTCGCGAAATTATGCTCTTTGTGATGTCACAAAATTTTGAAATGCAAGGTTGTCGATGGTACGGAGTCAAACGGATTAAATTGTATTTTCGCAAATAAGAAGGATTGTGGAAAAGGGTTTGGAGCACCTCTTTATTACCTCAAGTAGTTCTCATTTCTTCAATAGAACCGATTTCGAGCAGTACCTCTTTAAAGCCAGCCGGGATTGGCTTGTTAGTTGTTCAACCAATCTGGTCGACCGCTTCGGATGGGTCCTTTTGACCCGGATGTCACAGCAGTAAGTAAAAATGCAGTGCAAAAATAGCAAATCATGCACTGCATTGCAGTAACCAAAAGTATATCGTCAGTAAAATAGTATCTAAGTTAGTAAGTAGTAAAAAGTATCTGGTAAAAATCCACACCGAGTACCTACGCTCTTAGTTTCATTGATTTTATAGATTCGACAGACGAAGCCACTGCTACTGGCCACGATGCTCCCGAATCTAGCGAGGCAATAGGAGACAACTATCGGCCGGTACAAGACCTCAACGGTAGAATTGTATCAATATACTATGATGTGGGTAAGCACCGATTAGCCACTTGCTTGTTACAACAGTTTGCTGACTGCTACCGTTATCATGATAAAACTTAAAAGTATCCTGTCTAGGTTGGTGTATTTGTTTACGTATAGCCTAGATTCAGGGCTGCCATTGACATGCACCCAGGCATAAGGACAGCGGTCGGCAACCTTTTCGTCCCGAGGGCCATGCCATGCACAGCAAGGTTCCAGCGGGCCACCACCATTCCAAAGGACCAAAAACAAAGGTCTCCGCCTGAAAATTTGGATTTTACAGCCGATTGAATGGCGTTGACCAAAAATAAATAAATAAAAGGTCTTCGCCTAAAAATTAGGCATTTTACTGCCGATTTAATGCCGATGACCACAAAAAAGGTCTTCGACTGAAAATTAGGCATTTTTTGCTAGAGATTGCTTATTCTGTAAGTTATTTCAAGCTGATTATTCGAATTGGCCAATCTAAACGCCCGTTATGAGAACCTCTACTCCTAAAAATAATACAAAAATAAGGGCACAAGTCAAAATAAGGATATTTCTTGGAAAATTAAGACTAAAATATTTTCTAAGACACAGACCATCAAAATAAGGACAAGCCTTAGAAATAAGGACGTTGTGGCAGCCCTGCTTATATCCAAGGCCTTTGATTGTGTCAATTATAGAGTTTTGTTGGACAAGTTGGAACATAACGGAGTCAGAGGCTCTGCTCGTAGTCTTCTGCAGCAGTCATACTTAAATAATAGGTATCAATACATTTTCTATAGCAATCAATTTTTTTTTCTGACCATCTTCCAATCACTACAGGTGTTCCCCGAAGTAGTGTGTTAGGACCATTTCAATTTCTTGTTTACATTAACGATTTACCAAACGCCTGTAATGCCAAAATGATGTTGTACGCTGATGGCTCCGAAATGCTCCGTGATGATAGTGGCAAAGGCTCAAGAATAAAACTGAAAATGAATTCTATAAAATTAAAGAGTGAATTAAAATCAATAGAATTTCTCTAAATTATAATAAAACTAAGGTATTGTTTCTACGTGGTAAGTCTTTCATTAAAAACTTCGCTATCAACCTCACCAATGGTCGGTTAATAAATGGCAATGTCAGCCAATATCTAGGAGTTTTTTATTATATGCTGAGTTGGGAGCAACATTCCCAATGCGTTGTAGCCAAATTGTGTATGGCTAGAGGACTTGTAGCGAAATTGAGACATTATGTACCAGTAACAGTTTTAAGAAATGTTTGTTTTGGTATTGTGCATTCGTATTTACAATATGGCAGAGGTGGGCAAAGCGCAATTAGAAGCGCAAAGCGCAACTTCCGCAACCTCCGCAATTGCGTAAGTTGCGTTGCGCTTTAATTTTTTATTTTGAATCATTGCGGAAGTTGCGTTGCGGAATAAAGCCTTTGAAATTTGTTGCGCTTTAATTGCGTTGCGCTTTCAAAATTTTTTTCGGGTAAAAGCGCAATTCTATACATTGAACTTAATTTTGCTCCATTTCGATCGTAATATTGACAAATGTCGGGCTTGTTTAGCAAATTATTTACTCTTTTTTAGTCCAAAATTGCAAAAAATGCGGTATTTGCATTGTGTTGTGAAATTTCAATTGTGGAAGTTGGGTTGCGCTTTAACTTGGTACAAAAATGCCGTTCCGCAATTGCGGAATTGCGTTGCGCTTCAACTGAATCAAAAAGTTCATTGCGGAAGTTGCGCTGCGCTTCAGAAAGCAAAAAAATTAAATTGCGCATTTTGCGCTGCGCTTTCACTGGTTAAAAAGATCGTTGCGCTTTGTTGCGCTGCGCTTTTGATATAATGTTATTTGTGCCCACCTCTGCAATATGGTGTAACGTCTTGGGGTTACGCTGCATCCGAAATCCAAATACACAAAAAATCCAAGTTCACAAAATTATATAATCAAAATAATTACAAAAACTTCTTTCTTCAAAACTAAACCTTTACCAATATGTTTGGACTTAAATATGCTAAAGCTTAACAGTATCTTTAATCTTAGGTCTAATATTTGTATTTAAATTTCAAGGCACATTACTTTTAAGTGTTTTGATGATTATTTTGGACGAGTCATGTAAAACCACAGCTATTCAACGCGTTTTACTTCTAATGAAAATTTCGCAGTAGTGTTTTGTAGTAAACAATTACGCAAAAATCGATTCGCTAAGTAGATAGCAAAATGTGGAACAATTTACCAATTTGAATTATTCCCAAAGTGAAATAGGCAGAACTAGTTTAATAGTTCACAGAAACATCACGTCTAATTTACCAATTGAACTCAAAAGCGATCCAAGAATAAGTTTGAATATGTTTGTAAAAAAGAAATTAAACAAATCCTTCCATACAAACAACAAATATGAGGGTGAATTTTTCTGTAGTTAATTCGGTACTTATGATTATGTGTTTAAATTTATCCGTAGCTGCTGCCATTCGCACTTTTGATGTTCGTTATGATTTTTGTTTTGTATTGCTCGCGTTTTAATACCTTTTAATTTTAAAGTTGTAGGTACTAATACCCAGTTTCTTAGCAATTCTTCATGTAAATTGCTGTGTTTCCTATATTCTCTTCTCTATGTACTCTGTTCTGTTTTTTGTTTTTTCCTTTCTGCATTGTTTGATGTCTTCCATTGCTTTGTTATTTACGTACATGCCACGTGAGAGGCTGCAGATTTGAGACCGCTCCAGTTTCTCGGATCTAGACAATGGTCTTTTCGCCGCCTCTCACTAAACAGACATTGCCTAAATTTTATGTGCTGAATGCATTTAAATTTGTCAAATGTGTCTTTTGTCTTTCTACACAAAAATAAAACACAATAGCTGACCAATTTTGGTAATATTTTGTTTTACTATGGCGGCCGCACTTCTATATTGTAACAAATACTAGATAAATGAAGGAAACGTAATTTGTAATATCTTTAATGCGCATGTCTGTGGAGTCAGACAGTCTACCCATTTTCGTAGACCCATGTGACGCAGTTTAAACTTTGTATTCATAGCTAATTAGCCTTTTAACATCTCTTTTTGTTTCAGATGTTTCTGAGAAAGACCACGGTTGGGGCTACAAAGGAGAAAAACGTAAGCATTTTTTGGCTCTAATTAGATTCTCTACATATCGATTTATGTGTTTTTACCTTGAATTTGCCAGGGTGTTGCTAAATGCATTTTACAGGTGATGGTTTATGATAGACAATTGAACAAACTTCTTTATCTTTTGTTGGTCGAAATTGGCCGTTTTTCTTGCAAACAAGACCGTAGCGCAGCGGATAAGTCCCATCACCGAACCCTGTGCGCTGGAAAAGTGGGAAAGAAGAAGCAGCCACTACCACGCAGCCCAAACACCTGGCACTTCGTCGCCATACAGGTGGCTGCTGTTGAAAAGTAACGACCATTTGCCTCTTCTGATCACCTAGGTAGATGGTTTCCCTATTCTTTCCCTTAAGAGCACGGGTGATTAATTAGTAGCATTTACAATAAATAAGTACATAGTGAAATTTTGGCTTCTGCAATAGTGCAAAGTGCAAACAACCAATAGAATAAGGTTTTGTGTATTTGTTTTTTGTAGAGCCTTCTAGCTGGTACAAGGAATACCCGCACTGCAGTGGCAGACGTCAGTCGCCTATCGATTTCCATTCCGAAGGGCCAGTGACGTCACTAACGCTCAAAGAGCTCGAATTTTCAGATTCTTATTCGCAGGCTACATCAGGAACTGTAAACAATAATGGGCATTCAGGTAACCAACAATACAGAAAATGTTCCGTGCTCAAACTGGGCTGCTTTTTTTTTTTTTTTTTCTTCTTTTCAACAAGTTTTGTACTCCGAGGCCCTGTGGAGTGTGTGACCGTGAAACGGTGCTGATTCAGTGAGTCGTGAGTCGATTTTTTTAGTGTAGAGTTAAAGACAGTTTCTGAAAAATTTTGAAATTGAACTTTGGGCCACAGGTCGACGTGGTTCGAAGGGTACTTTCAAAAGTTGAAAATAATTAAAACTATACGGTTTATCGAAAGTCCCTAAGTGAGAGTAAAAGCTTAGTGGAATTCAATCGCGAAAATTCAGAGTCGGAGAAAATTTTTCAATAAATTGAAGCCAGAAAAATTGCAGAAAGCGAATTCGGTCAATTAAAATATTCATTATACTCGCTGTAGTACACCGAAGCTTGTAATGAGTTTGGGGGCCCATCTCCTTGCCATTGCACCGGAGGAACGCAGCTCCTGTTGAAGAAATGTTGCAGCGGTGGCGAGTCGTTGGCAACATTGAGTCTAATTTGACCGACCCGAGACGTGAACCTCGGACCTCTCTATTCAGAAACGAACGTGTTACCGCTCGACCTACTGCCTGGTTGCAAATATTAGTCAATTTTATGATTTTCTTCCAACTTCCTCTGCTTTATTTTAAATAATTTTGTATGATATTCTGCCTTGGTAAGATTTTCTGCTACTCTAAGACTGCTGCTCTGACTTTTGTGTAACGTTTTGCACGCCCAGGTTCATCCCACCTGAGGCGTTACCTCATTTACTCTGTGGAATGTCGCAATGCATGCTTTTGCGCTTAATCTTAATGTTCTTCATTCATTAGTGGTTTGATTGACCTTTGCGGCACGATTTCTTGCATGTGTGAGTTTCTTCATGTAAATTTTGTTTGTACACTGAGCGAAAATTAATAACTTATGTCTAGTGTCTAGCATTATTTCGCCTGCAGAAAAAAATTGCAAAATCCAAAAAAATATTTTTGAGAATTTACCTGTTTATGCATTTGACCTTGACAACGATAAGCAATTTGACCATATATGGCGCAAAAAAAAGTTTTTCAAATCTTCATTGAAATGTTTTTGGTTTGATGGACTGTTTTGCTGCTGTTAGAAAATTGCTGCAGTTTTTGCAGCAATGCAAGTTGTAAATTTACCGAAGAAGTGAATATTAGTAGACGAAAGCTTATATAGCTCATATTTTACGTTAGAATATGATGCTTTTGCAGTGGTTTACACACTGGATGGTTCCGATGCCGTTGTTGATTCGAAGCAACCCAGTGAAAGTTTACATTTTGTTGTCAATGAAGAAAAATATCGAGTGAAACAATTTCATTTTCATTGGGGCAGTGCTGAAGTTACGGGCAGGGCGCTCTCATATATGGGGGGTTCTGAACATACGGTTGATGGACATCACTTCCCAATCGAAGTTAGTAATTGGTTTTTGTCTTTTACTCAATGCTTTCTAATCCTCTTTCAGTAAAAACTTGGAAAGGATCTTAGGCTGTTTGCTCTCATTTTTTTTCTGCCTTTTTTTTTCTTGTCTATTTAAGCAGCTGTCATTTTTTTTGCCAGAATTTTACAGTTTTTGATTCAATATCGTTTGTGCTTGATCCAGTTTTTGGCTCTGCCTTGTCGAAAACAGTTCATTTTTTTTTTGGTTTGGTCTTTTGGATGAAAAATCTTAGAAGTTTAACTGAAAACTTAAATTACCTGAATTCAAGGGAAAACCAAACAAAGGTCTTCATTTCATTTTTTCCCAACTTTTTTTTTTTCAACAAATTACTGTCATTTTTTTGTTCACGATTAGCTGAACAGCCTGGGTGTACATTTCTTCAAAAATGCTATTAAATATTATTAAGCATGGGCAACGAACATATCTGTGTTGCCTGCACTTCTCTTATAACGGACTAACGGTGTCTTTGTTTGAAGGATTTCTGGTTTAAATGAACTGTTATAACACCATAGCGTGTTTTGCTTGTCAATAGGTCAAGTCCATCTATCTGTAGTTAAGTCTTCGAACTGCAATTACGTCAAGAGCATAATTGTTGTAGTTTTGTAGCAGTCATGCAAGCACTGTGGTATTTTTGATGCCTACTGGTTATTTAGATGCATATCGTTCACCAAAAAGAGACTTCAGACAACCAATTTAGCAACGAATATGCTGTAATAGGAATCTTTTTCGATATCAAGGAGGATGTTTCAAAGGATGACAAACCAAATTCTGCTCTTCAAAAAATAGCTGACGCTTTTATTGATATTGACTACCAAGGTACCAGAGCTTTACTTAAATTTGTACTAAAATTTTGATTGTTTACGGTGATTTACTAGTTCTCAAAAATTTTAAGTTACTGAATTTATCCTAAGTTCTGGGCCGTGTTAAGAGGGGGTGATGAAATCAATTGCCTCTGGGCCCCCATGTCTAAGAGTCCAGTCACGAAAGAGGCCCCCGGAAGAAGGGCAACCCACGAATTTGAACGCCAGAAGAACAGCGCTTTTTACCGCAAAAATTCTGGTCTAAATTCAAATTATTATGATTTAAATGAAAAACATGTATGTTTTGGCTAGCTCTCATGGGTCAGCTGCTTAAGTACAAAACTCACCGGAGCAGCTGTCAAATCAAACACCTAAAATTCTTAATTACAGCTTCCCTACTTGACGTTCATCATTAAAACAGGCTTAGCTGACCGCTAGTGTTTGTGATTGGCAGGTCGACTTGAACTCTGCTCCTTTAACTACAAACTTAACATGTATTGCAACAATGTTTTAGGCCAGCAAGTGTCGATATCGGACGGGCCTGTTTTGGAAAACTTTTTCCCATCCAACCAGTCTTATTATCGGTACATGGGCTCGCTCACTACTCCGCCGTGTAGTGAAACTGTTATGTGGACCGTATTTGTTCGTCCTGTAGCTATCTCGAAGGGCAAGGTATTTATTTAGTTGTATTGGCAATGAAACCTTTTTAGGGAATACTCGGTTCAAATCAATGAGAATAAGTAATATTTCAAGTTCATCTAAATAGAATGGAAATTGCAATTCAAAAAATTAAAATTAATGCCAATATGTTTCCAACATTTCTTAACGTTTCGCGATTAAACATGTAGCATTTTCAGCATATAGTAGCAACATTAAATCTAGAAAGTAGAAAAGGCTGTGATAATCAAGAAAGCTATTTTATTTTTTCAAGTTTTAAAAATTTTTTGTTAGTTTTTGGAATTTCAAAACCTCTTCAAGGTCATGGAAGTTGATGTTCGTCAGAAAAATAGTACGAAAAGCAGTTCTACTTATTCGGAAAATGGTAAGAACTTAGTCACTTCTAATACCTAGTTGTTTATAACCTCTTGAGCTAAACCGATTAATTGCTTACGTAACTGCTGCACATTGAGTTTTCCTGAAAAACAACCAATATTACTGCTAAAACAATTTATTTTTAATCCTCTATTCTCTTCTTCGGCCGGGATCACACAATCAAGTTTTTTGTACGATTTGTTTTCATGAATATTTTTGAAGCAATCACATCTAGATGCTATTTTCTTGTTCAGCTTTTTGCCAGACTCTTGTCAGACGAAAGCGTCTGGGTTTTCCCTCAAAGAACTTGCCCAAGTCCTCACACCTATTTTTTTCAGTCTGAAAGTGTTTACGCGGTTAGTAGGGAATTTTTTTGAAATTTGCCGCAGCGATAGTGATATGTGCTTTGTCAATTTACTGTGAGTTTGCTACGCGCGCACATGGCAGATATTCCGAGTTGTTACGAAACCGTGACAAATTTAAGACGAAGATTAGTGGTAACCCCGTGGGGAGCCCAATGGGTCTTCACTCCAAATTCTTAAAACTGCCCGATTCGAAGAAAATTACAATCACAATCCGCCGGTTCGATAAATGTGTTTAAGTATGGTGTGCAAACAGTGACGATCGGTGGCAAAAAGTTTTGGGTATTCAATTCAAAATTTATTCCGTCGTTTATTTTCGTACATGAATTAATTGCGCATCCGGTCTGCGCATATAGAATTATGTCCATACGTATTGGTGGCATTTGATATTTATACTGTATTTGTACTGTACTATTTAAAAATAAAAATTGAAAGACAAAGTTTGACTGGGAAGAGTAGCAAAAACACGTTTAGGAGTAAAAAGTTTTGGCTCGAATTGAGGGTAGCGTAGCTGAAGTTAATTTTTCTCGTCTCGCTTCAGCTGTTGAGTGAAATGAGTACAGTGGAGGTGTAGAAAAATGAAAAATATAAACTATAACTTTTACACTCAATTCAAGCAATTGATTATAACTTTTAACACGTCTTTACCTCATCCAATGATCAATTGCTTACAAAAAGCAAAGAAATAGTAAGTTAAAACAGCTTTGGCTGTTTGATTAGCAATTCAAACAAAACTGTTTACTACAAAGGGCAGAGCACTAAAATCGGCAAAGTTTCAGAATTACTGCAGATGCAAGAAAGTCATTTAAAAGTAAATTCCATTCGCTTTTCCACTGAAGCAAATTCTGTTATGACTGAATCCTGAAAAGATTTGGTTTCCATGACTTCTGTCAGTAATTGTGACTCGATGGATATAAGGACTTAATCTGAAAGTCTGTCTTGTTCCATTTTATTTTGAGAAAATGATTTGATACGTTTTAAGGAAGAAAACGATCTTTCAACGGACTTGGGTCTACCTGCTGCAACGACTGCTTTTTTTTTTCTTCAAAAGTTTATTTAGTGAAGGAATATCCCAATAAACTATCCACAGCATTCGTTGTGTTGTATTGCTGTTGTAATTTACTTTGACGAATTTTAAGTTTTCATAGTAGGTTATTTTTTCTAAAAAACCTTGCAAGTCTTTTACTGTCAATTGTTTGATACGGAGAAAGTACTATGATGTTTCAGGGTAGTTAATTTAATTGACAGGTCTGTAATGGTCAATCGCGCAACCACAGGCGCAGGCAGCTGAAGGCAAGGTAATCACGCTCGCTGTCTAAAACCCAGGATGACGTCAATCGTGACGTTTCTTCACTTGACCGAATTTGATTGGTTAATAGAGAGGCGGGGCGTTACATGGTTTCACTTTGCTACGCCATTTTGGGTTTTCACAACTTCGCTTTGATACCTTGCAGAGCTGTAGTCAAGCTACAGCGACTGCATACCAACGTTTAGCACCACAATGCCGAAAACTCAAATAATTGACTACCTGCCACTAGATTTCGCCAATTACTACGCTGAATAGTGAATACGCTATGCTTGTGGCCAACTAGCCATGAAAGCAAAAATAACCAAATTATAAAATAGTAAAATACTATTTAAAAGATATTTGAATAAATACAGATGAGATGCTTTTGTTTGGGTATTCAAAGAATACCCTGATGCCCCTCACCGATCGTCACTATGTGCAAAATAATATCAAGGGCAACTGAAACAAATGGAGCAGATTTTTACTGAAATTATTCCCGGCCGATCCCAACATAACATCATTCAACGTTCAAAAATAAAATAATGCGCACTGTTTAGCACCAAACCAAAAGAAGAATGAGCTCAGGTCCAATGTGAAACGAGTAAAAACAAGAAAAAAGGTTATCACGTGATAATAATCACTGGTAATGCAACGATGAGAAGTGAGTGATCAAACTAGCGAAAAAAAGGCATTTATGCGAATTAGGACTAAGGGCAACACGTGGAGAAAGATGTTTGTGATATAACTAAACCATTGTTGTTGATTAAACCAGAAACACTTTATGACAATGTGATTCTGGAACATCAAGTTTATTTAATTGCTTTATGACCCGAAAACTGCAAAACGTAGAAAGCTGAAATTCGGAAATAACATTTGAATAGACAAAAACGTCATGAAGGATGGTTTTTTAACCTAAGCTTCCGTCAGAAGAAACTATTTTGATATTTGTACTAAAACCGAATGACAAATTGAATAAGAACAAATTGAATAGTTATCGAAACATAATAAAAGCTAATTCGAAAGGAAAAATTATTTAACTATATTATCCTGAGTAAAATTTTACCTTCACTTCAGCTTACCTGAAGTTGGAGTATAAGTATAACTATTATCGCCAATTGGTTATCCGATGTTAGGAATGTACTTTTGTTGGCTTACCAGATAAAAAATAACTTCATGTGTTCTGCTTTTTGTGGATTACAATGTTCTTCGATGAGCGTCAATTAATTTACCACGTAATTTTTTGTTTTTTTGTTCTCCACCAATTGTAAAATGTAAGTGTGAAATGCAATTTAATATTTTAACAAAAAAGCGCTTATAACAGATGGATAGTTGGACACTGTCTTTGTAGATGTTTTTTGAGCTCAAGTTCAGCTGATCAAGTTCCCCATTTTAAATCTTCTTCGTTCAAGTACAAGTTTTGCGAAATATCGAATTTTTTAATTTAACGCCGGATTTTTTTAAAAGCAAGTAGTAAAAAAACATCTTGCATGAAGAAGCTTTTACTTTACTTTGCAATATGCATCACTCATTAAAAAGTTTTTAACACAAAACGTTTAAGTTTCACGATCTACATGTTTTTCTTCGATTTTGGTTATTAAAAGTTCAATCTCATGTTTAAACTAAATCAGGGTTTCTCAACCAGTGGACCATAGGAGATTTTGCGACGGGCCTCAAAACTATTCGAAAAATTGACTGCTTGGTTCAAAAAAGCTTTATTTTAGTTTATATCTATTGGAGAATTGACAAAAACCGGGGACTCCGATGCGCTGATCTGTTTTTCGGAGATCAGGGCAAAAATCGCTCTCCGAGGGATGAAGAACTTTTTTTTGGAGATCAGGGCAATCATTGGGCAAACAACGCTGACTCGAAAGTCAAGAACTTTTTTTTCGAGGCGAAGGGCCACAGAGCTATGGTGCAACAGCAGTGGTCCACAGAGCAGTGGGCCTTGCAAACTTTCAAGAAACACAAAATGGGCGACGGTTCAGAAAAGGTTGAGAACCACTGAACTAGATGATGGATATGCGATCGTAAACAAATATGAGAAAACAGCCGGTGCAATGTTATAATACGTCATTGCCGATTAAGTCAAATGAGGTAAAATTTCTTATAACATTTTCGCTTGATAATAGTGACGCATTCGTTTTCTGCATTGACTTCGGCTGCATTTTTTGTATTCTGCGGCTCAATATTTTCAAAGGCATGGCTAAAAGCTCAGTTATTCTTTGTTGCAAACAGCGAATTTTTGAAAACTTGCTGGCAAAATAGAGCTCGGTTCTGCTTACCAGCAAGAACTCTATACGAGATTTTCTAGACACTAATTTTCATTCTCACATGCGCTGTTCGATTTAATTGACGACAGGTGCCCGCAATACTTAGTCATGGACTTGCGCGACATTTCACACAATTGATGCAAGAAAATTGCAGAAAACCTGATTGTGTGGTCCCGGCCTTATAAACATTTCCGTTATGGCATCGTTGATGCATTTGTGAAAAAAAATTAATCCTATTATAGTATTTTGATTAATCACTTTTTCCATCATTAAAAGTGCAAATAGTTGGATTTCGCAATAAAATGACGTCATCACTTTTTATGAGATTGCAGTTTGCAGTACTACAAGGTAGTTTAAATTAAGATTGCTTACGACGCAAGTTTAGAAATTTTAAAGAGATACTGCTCGAAATCGGTTTTACTGAAGAAATGAGAACTACTTGAGGTTATAAAGAGATCCCCAAACCTTGTTTCACTATTGTCTTTATCCGCGAAAATAGATTTAATCCGTTAGACTCCGTTCCATTGGCAACTCTGCGTTTCGAACTTTCGTGACACCAGAAAAGGATGACTTTGCAAAATTTTGCTCAAGATATTGAACATCGCGTTGCTTATTCTGCAAGAAATTTTGCAAAGTTATCCTTTGCTGATGTCACGAATTTTTTAAACGCATGGTTGCCAAAGGAAGTACGGAGTCAAATGGATTAAATCTGTTTTCGCGGATAAGGGGAATAGTGGAACAAGGTTTGTACCTTTTTGTTATCTTTAGCAGTTCTCGTTTTCTTCAAAAAAAAAACATCTCGAGCATTATCTCTTTAACTATGTTTGAAGAAAATTTGAAGATTGTACGTCACAAACTGGTTCAGACCCCCATTTTTCTTGCTCAACAGCTGAATATGTTGATGTTCATTGGCTAAAAAAATTATTTCGATTGCATTTCCCATCTTTTTGCCTAACAATGCCCATTCTATTTTGTCGTGATCACAGCCAAGTTTGTACAATTATTATTCTATTGGACAATGATTCTCCTCCCTCTTATATACTCCACTGGAAAGCATTTACGGCAGAAAAAAAAGATAATTTAAAATTTTCGCTTCTGGCCAGAATTTTTTCCAGTTTCACTGAATATCGATTTTGACTGGATCCTAAAATTTCAGTTCTGGTTTAACTTTTGCTATATTGTAGGTGGTTTGGTTTTAATTCAATGATTTGTTTTCTATTTCTAGCGTTATTTTTGTCGCTTATCAGATTTAGTTTGTTTCAGACGAGATGAGCGTAGTTGAAAAACTGCTTTTAGTTGACAACTTCCGACCGACCCAAGACTACTACGGTAGAGAAGTCCAGATGTACATAGATGAGGGAAGTAAGAGTTCTGGTAAGTTTTAATATGGACGTCGTCTATGGTGTAATTTTGATTACATTTTAATTCATCAACTTGGCTTGACCAGAAGGTATTTTTAGGAGTTGTACCCATTTAATTTCAAAGTAATGCTTTTTTTGCTTTATCTCTACTTAAATTCAATGCCAGTGAGTATCCACCAGTAGTAGTTGTTTTTGTGGTAATGAATGCCCGCTGTCCACTCTTTGAATGGTGTGGAAATGGCCACTTTTCTCTGCAGGGTTCTCCATTCAGCCAGCTGGAGTTCGGTGGTGTAGCATTTCTGCTGCACTGTGCTATCATCCACAGGAAAAAGCCGGATATTTTTGCCAAACAGAATGTCCTCTCCTCTTGGTGGATGCTCTACACTTCAGTTATTTCCGCCCCTGTAACGCAAAGGTTAAATCCATTGGTGTGCTGGAAACTTTTGAAAACCAGTTTTGAAGCGTTAGCGTGGCATGAAACACGAATTCGAAACCGAGTCTACCGATTCAGTAGCAAAAGCTGTATTCGCTAAGCAAATTGATTCATAAATAGGCTATCTATGACGTATTTTCAGTATTACCACAAACAGATGTGATCTCGATTGTACTTTTCACTGTCTTGGGAGTAGCGGTGTTCGCCGGTATCTTGCTAATGATGATCTATTGCAAGAAGAGAGAGAAAACCGATAAAACAGCGGGAGATGACTATAAAGGTACGTGAGTTTTGAACTTTCAAAACAAAACATCCCACTGCTGGTCCTAAGCAGATTTTGCATGAGAAAATTTGTATATGCAAGTTACTATTTTGTGGACCGAGCAAAGTTAATAAGTAGTGTAATGTCTTCACAATTATTTCGAACTTATTCTGCCTATCGACTGCAGAAAATTAATTAAATCAAAACTACCAAAAATTGGTTTACGTCTTCTCTGCTGGACGTTGAGCGCAAAAAAGCAGTAGGAAGCTTCTACGGTGTGTATTAGACAGGTGGCAGCTTCACTTGCGCTATATCCTGGGAAGCCCTGGTTAAAAAAGATGTAATTTCATTTCTTTATACCTTCAATCCTGTAGCAGCAATAAAGCAACAGTGGCGCTATTCTTCGGTGTTGGGCTAGTCAATACCAGCTTAGATATTAATGATTTTCCGATTTTTCTGGTACCGTAGGTTTTTGAATTCTTTTTATATCTGTTGCTTGTTCGAAGCCGACAAGCAAAAAGTACAAGATGGTGACCTAGATCATGCGATAAGGGTTTGGTGAACTGGGAGCCTTGGTCTTCTCGGCTATGCTACCAACTGAAATGCTCCTGCATGTGCTTCATCTGAGATAGGATATTAAAGCCGCCCATTTAGTGGTTGTAAAAGGCGACCTTTGGGCTAGGGTACCCATCCATCTGTGCAGTCCCGATCCACCTGTCCCCACCACCCCATCACTGCACGATGGCCTCCTGTGCAGTGATGGGGTGGTGGTTTTTTACAGTGGTGTGGAAATGGCTACTTTTTTTTCCCCGTTTTCCAGCTCAGCCGGGGTACTATGTTAAAGCATTTCCAATGCACCCTGCTCTCTCCACAGCAAATAGCGGCGCTGCTACAGCCGACCAAAATGCTGTAATATTGAACACAGCATCATACAAACCTTGGCTGTTAAATCTAATCAGATAGTAAAGCTCCTAGAGTGACTGTGAGCTGGTTCTTTTACAATCAGGACTGTAGGAGTATGATTAAAAGTAGTTATTTTATCTACTCAACTTCCATCTTAAGTTCAGATTGTATAGGTAGCTAGACGACTGGGCCTCTCGGCAGGTTTTTTCTGCCATTTTGGCCCAAATCATCGCGGAGGAATCATGGACCGCACTATCACGCTGAGGCGCTGTAACATGTGGGCAGTTTGTCCACACCTTATCCCTGTGAAGAATCACGTAACCAACTAACCACCATCATCAAATTCTCTCCTTAAAAATATAAATTTTGTTTTCGTTTGCAGTGCAATATTCACGCGGGTATGACAAACATCCTGAACGCTCTGAGAAACTAATTAAAGAAGAAACACTTGCTTCAGGTGCTTGTTGAAAAGGTACCGTGACTTTCTCAACTACTATGCAAGGAATACTGGGCGCTGACCTTCAGAACCTAACGATAAAACGATTTCCTTATATCAAGCACATCTGAAAAGTTACATCTCAGCATTGGAGCTATTTTTGACTTCTTTTTTCTTGGTTAGGTGGCGTTTAGCGGTTAACTGATTGAAGTGGCTTTTTTAGTTTTTTTCTATGCACTAAAAATACTATAACTCGGGAAGAGAGGTTGTTATCACTAACCACAAAAGCAAATCATTGCGACGTTAACACGCAACTAATCATTTTAATAATGACTTTATTTTGAATAATTATGCTGAACGTTTTCGGCAAAGCACTATGTCCTTGTTATTCTTGTAAATAATGTAAATAAAGTTATTACTAAAAATACTTGTAAAATTCTCTTAATTTTTGAGCTTAATAAGGTATCATAATTCTGTTACCATTAATTTGTTGAAAGAGTGCTATTTTGAAAGTGTCTAAAATTTATCTTTGAATGTTGAAAATTTCAGAGGTTTTATGATAGAGCAGCGAACTGTTTATGGTGTATTTAACCCCTCCGTTACCTTTGTGACCATCTGAAAATTGCTATTTTTGTTTAATATATTTCAGTGTAATTTACATTTAGTGTACAATTAATGTTCTAAAAAATATTAAATTTAGTTGTTTTTAACCTATTGACGTAATAATTAAGCCTTTAAAAATTGTGTTTAGTCGGTTGCCTAGTAATTGTTGTTGCACTGTACTTACCAACTTGCCTTAGCCTGGAGACAGCAAACGGAGCCTTTCAATCTCTATGTTAAGCTGCCACCTGTCTACCACACACGGTGGAGGTTACACTGTCTCTTTTTTTATGTTGGATATCAAACAGACTGTGAATACCAGTTTTATGGTCTTTGGTTTGACCCGACTGGGAATCGAACCCGAGTCTACAACTGTTTTAGTAGCAAATGCTTTATCCACATTGCCATTGATTGGATATAATTATTGATTGTTGATTTTACCAGGATATTCATGTGGAAAGACAGTGTATTCCAGGGGAATGTCGCGTCTTAGAGCCCCAGCGATGTCCTGGGAAATCCATATAGGAGGCCATTTCAACGCCACTCAAAAGAGTGCGTAGTAGGCACCTATCAAGATGCAGCAGCCCCGTTGTGCCCACTCAATCGCTTCTTCCCGCGGAGTGGGCGCCAGGTGGTCCGACATTTTGATCAATAATAGCACGAGATTCCCAAATTGTGGTCGAGAACTTTGAAATCTTTTGAAAACAGTTTCTAGTACAGTTGTAAATGCTTCATGTCGTAGAATTTCGATAATTGCCTTTTTTATTCCTAGCTAGTTTTGTGGTTATGTAACTAACATGCAGTTAAGTATAATGTGATCGTGACATTACCTCATAACATCTTCTATTTTTATCATACAATTCCGACACTATTCTTATTTTTAAACTCAGTTTAAAACTCCTCTTATTTAGTTTTTTAGTTTGTTTTGTACCAGCGAAATCATATTTCCTTTTTCTTTTGCTGGTTATGTCAATAATTTAGCTTATGTGAATGACGTTAATTGTTTTCATTACTTACCTGTATATTATGCCAAAGAGTTTGCAAGTTTTTTTCTAACTTAGCGCCAATATTCGCACTTGCTCTACATAATATACCTCTGCGAACTCAAAATATTTTAAATCCAGTTTGCTAATTACGAATTCTAGTCTGAGTTTTTTTGTTTTTGTTTTGCGAAATGAAAGGTTCCGCGTTTTGTGTTTTCAATCCATAGCCTATACCGTAATAAACTTTTTTTGCTTAACTTTACCTGAAAACTGAACGGATTTGTTAAATAGAAATTAGACAATGTGCGATTAGCGCAGACAACCAGACGCAGCGTACAGTGTTTATTTAAAGCAAATCTTTCACAATGTTGCATTTATGATATGTTTCTACAACAGTCTTTTTATAGCAGTAAAGCACGCACAGTTACAGATATACTATACTGTACATTATACGCATAGCTTGACCAGTGTTCTTTCGAGAATTAACGATTTGGACAAAGTTTACCAAGAAATGAAAAATCAAATACCTCCATCCCGGTTTTTCAGTAGTTGCCCTAGTTTCAGTTGGAGATCTTAATAATTTTATCTTGCGAAAGTAGCGCAAAATTTGAAGGTCATTAGTTTTGTAATTTCAGCAAAAAAACCTTGAAAAACACACTAAAAATAATACAATAAGTGGTTTATCTTAAATTCACCTATACTAAGTACAATAGTTTCTTGAGTATAAATCAGAGGTGCCCATAGTGTGGCTTGCGGGCCGCATGCGGCCCGTACAACGAGTTTGTGCGGCCCGCAAGTGGTCTTAGGAATTAAAGTTGATTCAGAACAGGGCGAATTCGAGATAATTTAGGGGAAAATTTGCAAAAGAAACCACACCATCAAAGATTTAAAAATTTGGACGTCTAGAATCCACCTGAAATCCGGCAAGATCAAATAAGTTTTTGGTCTTCACTCAATTTTTCGTCAAAAAACAAATAAAAATGCGACGTAGACCTTTTTTTCACTTAAAATTCCAAGAAACATACTGAGGCCCGTTTCTCTACAAAATTAAGCCAATGCGTCCTGTTCTTAAAAAACTTTGTCTAC
The DNA here is from genome assembly GCA_963965965.1 of Trididemnum nubilum. NCBI lineage: Eukaryota > Metazoa > Chordata > Ascidiacea > Aplousobranchia > Didemnidae > Trididemnum > Trididemnum nubilum. The sequence goes on along the minus strand of OZ014477.1, from coordinate 9,938,667 downwards.
CCCTGGTTAAAACAATAAACACTGCTCAAACGTAAACATCCGAAACAATGGAGATCCTACTTGATCTAAGCAATTCGCTAGAAAAAGCGACAATTTTTGGCAACAGGGTCTCGTTTTACGAAGTGTCTCGAAAGCATGTCGGAATACAAGGTAATAGAAACTGAATATTGAATTCGTTTTACTGTCGTTGGTGAGCTCTTTTATCCAAAGCTAATTCATCGTAGATGTATTTCGGCACTGCATAAAAATATTAATAATTAACGTTCAGACTTTCTTTTGAATTAGTGGCTAGGAAAGGAACGCAACATTAAAATCCCAAATTAAAGTGAGAGGAAGTCTATATTCCATCATAATATTTGACGATTATCCGGTTTTAGATTATACTAAAGGAACATAAGAGCATGAAGAATAATTATCTAGTCACTTATTTGATGATATTGAATTAACTATGGCTTCCAATAGTAGTATTGAATTGCTTCTGGACCAGAGTTTTAGCTTTTGGAGATGAAGGTTAAGTTATATGCGTTACCACTTTGGAGACTCCAGCAATTGAATTGTAAATATGTTGACCTTTTTTTATCGCGCTCTTTTTGGGATGAAAGCAAGTTTTTCTATTTGAACTATTCTGAATTTCACGTGCATAAGTTATCGCCAGATATTAAGAATTAGCTATAAACAATTCTGTGAATCTTTTTCGAAATATTCAGCTGGGAAAATTGACTTCATTTGAATTTTTTTTCAGAAACTGAAATTTTCACTCCAAGCGGTAATTTGAAGAAAGCGTCTGAAACAAAACGGTTCGAAACTCGACTGGGTCAACGCAAAACTGCAAAACTGAGTATTTTCACAGTTTCTCTGCTTGACGTTCAACATTAAAGAATAGTGTAAAGCCTCCACCGTCTGTAGTAGACAAGTGGGCACACGGAAACTTGACTCCAAGCCCATGTGGTTGTTTTGCCGTTTTCTGACGGGGCAACCTGGCGAATCACCATCTGCTGCTCAGTAAAGTACCGGGTCCAAAGAACGCGTCCCAATGCGGTCGACCGGCTCCGTTGAACAACCTGCGAGCTACGCTCCAGCTTGACTTATCAATCAGTTCATCCGATTTCATTTTCATTTGTGGCTACAATGGAGTGTGACGCTACAATACAATATTACAGTTTAGCTTTTTAAACTCAAGGAGCACTTAACTTACCTCTTTCTGGGTGATTGTTCCAAAGATTTACATCATCTAGAGCATCATCGTCGTCGTCGTCATAATTGTTCCTAAAGTTTACATCATCTTGAACATCATCATCGTCGCCATCATAACTGTTCCGGAAGTTTACATCATCTTGAACATCATCATTCTCGTCATCATCATACCACGCATCATCCCTATCCTGAAGCATCCGAATATAAGCGTAATCTAAAACCCAGTCGTCGTCATAAAGCGTAAAGTCATCATCCTTATCATTGTCGTTTTCAGGTACGTAATCATTCTCATCCACATCTTCAATTGCATCATCAGTCATCATTTCTTTCTTTTTTGTCACTCCATCGTCTACGTTGCTTTGATCATCCTCTAAAAGACGATTGAGCTCATCCAGCTGCATGTTCTTAGCTGGAACCGCAATTTCATCATCTTTGACGTCCTTTTCTTCCGATTTTTGCGACCGGACGCCTCTAAGACATACTATCGTAGTTAAATCATAAGCATGCAGTACCAATAGGTTGCGATAGAGGAATCGATCAGTGTCGAGTGGATGGAATGGCAAACTCACTCGGGTTCGAGCCAAGTCACAGACTATAAAAATTGGAATTCACAGTTCCAGCATTAAAAGGGAATGCGTGAAGTTTCCGCCGTGTGTGGTAGACAAGTGGGCAGGTGGCAGCTTGACTCGAAGACCGAAAAGTCCCTTTCCCGTGGGCACAAAGTCAGTCAAATAGACCTTTAAACATGGTCTGCATTTATGCAGAAGACATAACCTAAATGGTTTAATTTTTGTCTAAACGTTGTCTATTTTGCAAAAAATGCATATTGCTGAAAAGACGTCTTTGCAAAGAAGTCGAATATACGTAACTCTTAAATCTTGACACGCTGTTTAATTTTGCGCATATTCGACGTCTTTGTAAAGACATCTATTCAACTTCGTGCATTTTGCAAACTAAACAACATTTAGACCAATTTTCGTTTTAGACACCTTTTAGACGTTTTGTGCCCACTGGGTTTGCTGTCTTGGGCCAAGGCAACTTGGCAAATAAAAAATATACTGTAATTACAACAGCGCATAAAATGTTTCCTATTAAGGGAGCACAAAAGATTGAAAACATTTATTACAGTGGATGGTGTACTCTTGAGTATCCTTTCTTTCAACAAAGCACGATATTTTGATGAAGTGTACCAATACCATATGAATTAAATTAATTGCATTATACAACTGCAAAAATAATAAATAACTAATTGTTCGTTAGTATAAACCAGGCACTCTGCGTCTGTTTAATGGCACCAAACGCAGCAGAAGAATTTTTTGGGTTCTGTTTGCAAGTCTTTTGTCAAGCTGGACCACCACAATGGGTACAGAGTATTTGGCCCCAATATAAAGTAGCCAAAAGTGGAAACCCGCGCGTAAAGTGTCCTACCCAAGGATACAACAATGCATGGCCAGTTCGAGAATCGAACCAGAGGTCAGCAACCTTTCGATCTCTAATCCAACGCACTACCACTAAGCTAACGCCATCACAAGTACTGTAACTAACGATTTCGCTGGACAACACTAAACTACACATTAATAAATTAAACAAATACTTACAGGCCTTGAGACTTCAAGTCACTAGCTTGTCTGATTTCACTTTCTTCTACTATAAAAAACAAAAAATTAAATCAAGATGATGATTTCGAATAAGAGTAGGTAGTAACAAGACTTATACGCGGCAAGATAAGACTACAAAGATGAGCGTAACAACAAAGAATTCATATGAATTCAAAATTTGTAAAATATTTTTTGAAGATGCTGGTGACATTATACGGTATGAAATATTATAAAATTGCAACTTATAATGAATACTGGATAGCATCTTAAGTAAAATAAGGCTAGATAAAAGCACGGTTGGGACTGTGGTGTGATCGCAACTCGGGGACCCTCACGGAATACAACCAAAAAGAATATTTTACTCAATTACTTACAATAACTTGACTTTGACCTAACTATGACCTTGGTTTTTGCTGCAAAACCTTTTATAAACCTTGTTTTGGTACACTTTTTTTGTAAACAGAGGTGATTTACCAAAGGTCCACATTCACTTTTTTGCATAAGAACAATTTGATAAGAACACGAAGCTCATTTTGGTTCAAATTTTAAGAACAAATTAAGTACAAAGCCAGCCTCAGCAAAAAAAATTAATTAAGAACACGGTGTTAATTGTTCAATGCATTTATACGTAGAGTGCAATAATTAGAGTTTCTTGACCTTTTCTGTATTTCCATTGTTGAATGGTATTCATGTTCTATATTATAGATTCTATAACAAAATACAACTTCTAGCCAAACAAGAATAAATTAATAATAAGCTCTAGACAGTAGGTACACAGATTAATGTCACATTAAATTAATGTCACATTAACGCGTTTGTCTCTGGAGCGGGAGGTCTGAGGTTCAAATTTCGTGCCGGTCAAATCGGGCACAATGTTGCCAACGGCTCGCCACCACTGCGACGTTTCTTCGAAAGGAACTGTGTTGCCCAGGCGCAATGAGGCGGAGACGGGCCCCGCAAACTTATTCCACGCTTCGGCGCAATTCAGCGAGTATAATGAAAATTTTGATTTTGATTTGATTATTCTCCCATAAAGTTAAGAACAAATGAGGCTGAAAATTTGTAAAAATTTTGGAACATCCAGCCTTCACCCAAAATTTACTGGTTTTTATAAAAAAAGAAGTGAATTCATTTGTTCTTTCGCCAAAATTGTGAGGTACACTTCTTTCAAGAGTTTCTGTGGCAAGTGAACCCTTTTTGCGAAAAGCCTAAGATAATTTTCCCTATCGCTCTTTCTTTCTTTTAATGTGTTTCTGAACTTACTGACTATCGCATTAAGAAGTTTAATTAGATTGTTGAAGTACCTTTGTTGTTTGTACCTTCCTTTAAGTTTAAGAGATCAAAAACATTCTGAATTTTGTGTCGTATCTCTTCTTCAGTCAGTTCTTCGGACTCAACAGCTTTATTTGGAAGAGGACCAACTATATCTTCTAAAGTTGCTGCAGCTAAGTGTCTAAAGCAAGTTAAAAATATATGTATATTCTTTAAGTAACCGTGTTTGCCCTTTACAGAATTTGTTGGTGGCGTCTCGCTGAAATCGCTTGTATATCTCAAAATATCAATTTACTGTAAGAGTAATTGCATAGGGGGATCGTAAATGTAAAACATAAATGGTGTCGAGACAAGAATTTTCTATGCTTTGTTTCTGTTGGTCTCAAAATTATAGATTTCGTTTGTTCAGTCTCGGTCAGTTATAGATCTTTGTACTGTAAAAGCATCAGCAACAATCATCAATGATGCTTAACAAAAATAAACCGAATCTTATTCTTGAATGTCTTTGTCGATTTGTGTCCAGTAGCGCTATATATAGCTTGCTTCTATTGTAAATGGTATTGGTTTGGTAAGTAGAATTGATTCTCACTAGTTATCAAAGGTGTAAACTTTGTAAAACATGCACAGTTCAATAACTTACATTTTAGCTGCATTCTTTGCTGGAGACCTCAAGTTTTGATAAAATGCCTTGAATTTTTGTTTTCCAATCGGCAAACCTTTGCACGTAGACAACGCGAAGAGCGCCAAAAGCCAAATTACTGGGACGAATTTCTTCATATCTCGTTTATTGTCCGCTACGTAATCACACAAATAATTTGTTTGCAAAATTCAACTCTGCTAGATGAAGGCTTGCCCCACTGTAAATCTGGCAATGCCACAGAAATGGACTGTGATTACAGTGCACTGTAGTTTGCCTTAAATTGTTTCAGTTTTTTTAATTTTGCTGTTGGCACAGACGGAGCGGAAAACCTCTATTCATGTAGCAGTTAAAAAGGTTTGATAAATCTTTTCCACTTGCTGCTGTGCAATAGATGTTTCGCCTTACGGAAATATTAAAAGAGGAAGTAAGATGTGAAGCCTTGAGATTGATGAGTTTTAAATGACGAAAAACTTTTTGATTAATCGACTGTACTCAAGAGTACTTTTATACCATTATTGCAGTTATGTATTCTAAAATATGAACAGTTAACATATTTCGCTTGCGTGCTTTTGGTTCAATGCCAGGTGTAGAGTAGGTTATCAATCATTCATTCAAGTGCAAGAACCAGCACTCTACGTCAGTCTAACTTCACCAACATTCGATCAGAATGGTAAAGTCTAGAACACCAACAAAAAGCAGTCAGAATTGACACGCTTGAGTGATTTTCCAATTTTAATTTTGTGTGTGTATTCGAAAGTTTTCGGAAAACGTAGCAAAGGCATTTTTCAATAAACGATATGCAACAATGAACGAGTTTTGTGAATTGAAGTCAAGCAATTATCAAGAATTCATTCAAGCGTGTCGATTCTGACTGCGTTTCTGTTGGTGTTCTTGACTCTTCCGATCAGAAACCCTTTTGGCCATTGGGATTCTGTTTGAAAGTTTTTCGTCAGGCTGGGCCACTACAATGAGTAAGACTGGTTGGCCCCTATGTAAAATACGCTTAAAGAGTCCCAAAAACACAAAAAAGCGCAGCTAGTTCGGGGAATAGAACCTAGAGTTAGCAACTTTTCGATCGCCAACCCGAAGCTCAGACCTGGCGCCACGGGGTGGCATTCCGGGACCGTGTTCCCCCAAATCACTGCTTGTGCCCCCCAAACGAGAATTGTGCCCCCTTAAGCGAGGATTTTGCCCCAAAGAAATTAACATGTCTGGTGCTACTGTAGTGTAATTCGAGGCCAGAGACTACTCAAGTACTGGTCATCACCAAGAATTCGTGAGCTAGATTTGTTTTTTCGTAGATTTTGCAATAAAGACCGTTTGTTTTTGTGGTTTCACCCAAGAATTCATGAAAATGAGGGTATATTTTAGGATGAAGACCTCTTTTTTATTTTCTTTTACCTTTGGTCTTTATCCCAGATTTCGTGAAAATTCGCGCATTTTTTGAGATGAAGATCAGAATTCGTGGACATTCGCGTATTTTGTTGAGATACAACCTTTTTTTTTTGCTTTTACCCCAGATTTCGTCGAATTTCGCGATGAACACCTTTTTTTGGTCCACACTCTCGAATTCAAGTAAATAAAGTTTTCGTGTCCCCCGAAGTTTGTTTATGCCCTCCTCCCCCAGTCATGCCATCCTGGCGCGTAGCCTGCCGAATCTGTAATTGCCGTCAGAGTGCAGGCCGTGTTTTTCTGTTTCAAAATTTGTTATCCTTGAAAGCTACTGCAAAGGTACTGCTTCAGAGCAATCTCTTGATGATGACGTCATTTACAGTAAAGGCATATTGTTATGACGTGTTTCTAATTCGATACTCCCGAGGGGGCGAGCCCTGGTGATATTGAATCTGTAAAGCAATAATGGCTTGGTAAAAGTAAAGCGTGGAAACAATAATATGTTCAGTGATATACATATTGCCATGAGTGATTCATCGAATGACGGAACTGAATTTCTTCATTTTAGGTGCAGAAGAAAATGTTTCAGTTATGTACTTTTTTGATCAAAACAATTTTAAGGTATAAGAACGCGAGACTCATTTTAGTTCAAAATTCAAGAACAATGCCTCGTAATGAAAAAAAAATTAAGACCACGGTTTTGTCGCGTATACAACGCAGTTGTAAGTAATCAGAGCTTTCTTGGCTTTTATACTGAATAAACCTATAGTACCGTCGCATAAATTGTACTGTTCTTTTTTACAGGCTGGGTGTAATAAATGCGACGATGAATGTCGATCGCACTGTAGCTAGCGGTGATTTTTTAAACAATAACCGTACGAGGAGGGTTGTTTGTTTGCCGGGGCACTCCGGATGTGTTTTGCTTATTGATCCTTCAACTCCATTACGTCAGTGCACGAAAAGGTAAGAGGAAGTTTATTGCTAGTATCAAAAATTGGCTAGCGTCAACAACCGGCCAGTTAGTCGAGCGATAGCGTGTTTGTTTGTGGAGCGGGAGATCTGAGGTTCTAATCTCGGGCCGGTCAAACTGGACACAGTGTTGCCAACAGCTCACCGACGCTGCGACATTTCTTCGAAGTGAGCTGCGTTGCCCGCAGTTGCAATGATGCGAAGATGGATTTCACAAACTCGTTACACGTTTGGCGAAATGCAGCATGTATAAAGGAAAGGTTTGATTTGAATAAGCAACAGCAATGGTAAGTTGTTCAAGCTAAATGCAAGTAGTTTGTATACCGGAATAGATTATGATGGTTACCAATACTAAGTTCTAATTTTCCCGTTTACATGTAATACGTGTAAAGTCGCTGGCTTCAAGAACAAAATACAGTCAAAAATATTTTTATCATAAGAATAACACAATTTAGAGAAAAAACTTTTCAGGCAATAATTTGGAACCATTTTTTTTAATTTTATTCGAGTAGGATGGATTAATAAATTTTTTCGAATATGAGTTAATATGGATCTAGTCAACGGAAATGTATTTCAGCATACTATGCTCAGTTTATTTTTTATTGCTTTCTTCACATGACACAAAGTCTTTTGAATCCAATCTGAATGCTCTTATAAATCCAAAAGTTAGATTGTAACATCTTTAGCTAATTCCCATCACTATTGTATTATAGGGAGACTTTGCTCGTGATTCGCAAAATAGGCCGTCGTCAAAGTGTCCACAACCAACAAAACAGTAAAAAATTTCAATATTGAAAATCACTAATTTCTGTTGAATTCTGTACCATACACTTTTTCGCGGAGCTTCACTTAGGAATCTTCGAGACTGTGGTGTAGAAAATAAATTTGATAGAGAAAAAAAAAGTACAAAAAACAGTAGCGTAGCCAGAGAGTGCGGCGGGGGAGGGCAGACTTGCTAATCGGGTCGGGCTTTTCGGGTAGGGTTCGGGCTTGAGATTGACCATAAGTCGGGCTTAATTCGCAGAGGTGGAATCTTGAGAAGACATTTTGAAGTCTTTGGCTTTGGCCTCGAAACTCAAGTCCTTGACCTCGAAGCAGTCAAGTCCTCGAAAATGTCCTGTCCTCGGCTCGAGCACAGCATTATTTTTTGATTAATCAAAAAGGAGTATAACCAAACAAAAATTACCAAAACTTCTATAGCTTGTCAATTCGTTTCCTTTCCTTGTTTGAAAAATAATACGATGTGAAAACCAAACCTTAATGAGCCATATTTTGAATGGCATTGCGTGAAAGCTCTAATTGGAGAATGAGAGGGCAAAAGGCAGAGTAGAATCGTTCTTTTTATTTCTGCTAATACTTCCGATGCGGATGGTACAAACAGCAAAGCATTAAAACCATCCAGGGCAATAGCAAAGGATCCGGGGATCTGGACATGAACATTTTTGAGTCGCTAATTCTAAAATATGACCGAACCTGTCTGAATGCGGATTCATAAAAAAGTATATGCGTGATAAGCAAATGTATTACAGTAACTAGGGATAGTCTGTTATACTAAGTATGTTTATATATCCCTGATCAGAGTAGAAAGTCGGGCCGGGCTTTTCGGATCGGGCTCGGGCTTAAAATTGACAAATATCGGGCTAAATTAGGACTTAATTTACCACTTGCCGTGTGTTTTAGCTTACAAAAGCAAAATAAAAATAATTTTACGACACTAAAAGCCGATTTCGTTTAAGCTTCAATACAATTATCAAATCTTTCATTAAACTCGCTGTAATACGCCGAAGCGTGTAACGAGTTGGCGGGGCCCATCTCCGCATCATTGCGCCAGGGCAACACAGCTCCTTTCGAAGTAATGTCGCAGCGGTGGCGAGCCGTTGGCAACACTGCGTCCGATTTGATCGGCCAGAGATTTGAACCTCAGACCTCCCGCTCCAGAGACGAACGCGTTTGCGCTCGACAACTGGCCGGTCAATACAATAATCACTACACAATTATTATCTTAGTCACAATTGATATGCAATTATTGTATTTATTATAACCGCACTCGAGCATAAACCGTACACATTTTTCAAACTTAGCTTAACTTTCGAGTTTTTCCAGGCTTGGTTACGGCTTCAAACGACTTTCGGGCTCAGGCCGGGTTCGGGCCTGAACTAGTCGGCCTGTTTACAACTCTGTCGCTGATACGTAACTAACAAAAGTTATCTTGAGAACGCAAACTTTTTCTGAAAATACGCTAGTGAATATTGCAAAAAATTTGTTGAGAGATAAAAAAAAAAACAATTCTAATTACTGGCAAGCGGTCTGAGAATAAAGTTGCATCTGCTGAACGATTTTTGTGTTGAAAATCGCCGCTAAGAATCTTAAACAATAAACAACTGTATCAGAAAAAACGCTGCATAAAGAATTATTGAAAAAGCAAATGTGAAATTAGTTATAGCTAATCTTCAAATGCCCCCTGGAAAAATGATACGACGTCATAAAGATGAGGAGGCGAAGCTCCCGCGAAAATTTTGTGCATTGTCAGAAAAACAATGATTTATTATTTTTACGTTTCTACAATAAGGGGGTTTTTGAAGGAGGGGTCCCGGGTAAATCACAAATGCCTCCAATGCCTTCCTCCTTAATACATCCCTGCTGAGATCGTCAGGTTACTTTTTTCTTACGTCAACTTTTGCAAAATGTCTTTTGGCGGCAGAAACGTTCGCGCTCATATATTGATAGGCAATAGGCATTAGATGCGAAACCATAGAAAGATATCACAAGCACCAAAACGTAAAGAAAAGTTTGGCTTAAAATTAGGTTTGGAAAAATGTTGGAAAACTAAAGTTTTTTTAACTTAAGTTTTACGGTGTTTTATTTTCGAATCGCTTTGAGAATTTAATTGTAAAGCTCCTTTAAAAGTCACAAAAATTGTTAGTTTTTTTAACACCGTAATGTATTAGGATGAATGAAATTTTCCTCTAAACATTATGCAGCCACCGCTCACTCAAGCAGGCAGTTTAATCATGTTTTGCAGTGCTCTTGTGTGTGGTGTTTACAAGCAATAATTTTAGCCAAAATAGGTCTAAACTTAAGTCATTTTGGCAAAAATCTCCAAGCGCGGGGGCTACGCCCCTAGACCTCCTTGCCTCCGACGGCTTTGCCCCGAGAAACATACCCCATTGGAAATTTTGGCTACGCTTGAGACAATATGTGCATTGCGATTTAATGCGGTAAAATCTCTTTTTTTTTTTTTGAAGATCAAATCCAGAATTTTATATTATTTTGTATCTACAGGCGCTATAGGCCATGGAGAAAGCATTACTCCGCTCTACGCACAATGCCAATTCCCGACAGTTCATCAAAATAATCCGCCCAATTCAGGTACGCCAGTAGCCCAGTACCGGTCCCGAACGTAATCAGAAATATTGTAAAATCATTCGAAAAGACGTTTCTGTTGTTTGTTCATTTTATTATCAATTTTATATTCCAATAGAATCGACAAATTTCATTCTATTTGAATCAGACAGACCAGACTAAAGGTAAAATAAGAAACGTCTCTTCAAAGGAGTTATAAAACTTAGATTATATATCAGGCTTTATTATTTTTGACTCAAGTATTTTAAAATCCCATTTAGTATTTTTTAATGTTTCCATTTTCGGTACTATATGCACTATGCCGTTTATACTAGACTGTAGACACATTTGGGATTCGCTTGATATTGAATTAAAATTGCCAGCCTAACAATTTTTAATAAATAAGCTATTGATAAACTCAGGGCATTGTTCTCAATAAACAACTTTTGGTTGCGCAAACGTGGATTTGAAAAACGGCTATCACAGTAGCCTATACGAGTATACGCACAAAACACAATTAATGTACCGGTATCATTTTCTTTTTTTAAGAATTTTTTCGTGGAAAAAATAATTTTATTTCCTTACCAAGCAGCTTTTCTACTCTTACCATTCACAGCCTTAAGAGAACGATCTTGCCGTAGAAAATTAAGTTAAACCTCAAGGCTTAAAAATTTTGTTGTTTTTAGTTGTGGGATTAGCATGTAACACTATGGTATATATAACGACAATGGTACTAGTATGCAGTATTTTTGCAGGACTTTTCAAAATATAAGAGGGAACGAATTGCAACAATCCGGTACCGGTAGTAAAAGTCCTCTCAAAAGATGTCATCTTAGGAACACTACATAAAAACGCATCTGGAATTTTTTGTGTGAAGTGTTGTGTAATAATTTCCAAACTCTGGATATAATTGAACTTTTGTGTAATGTATGACAACAGCCAAGGAATATTTTAGACTGTCTACCGGCGCTAAACTCGCTCTTGGACAAACGGAAAAGAAATCGCTGAATTTTTTACTACACTTCATTTTAAGGAATCATTTTCAGTTTATTGCAAATGAGAAGCTTGGCACAGTTTAAAATTCCAAATAGGTCCCGAAAGCAGCATAAAACGTGAAAAAAATCGCATTCAATAAATTGCCTAAAATTAAAACACTAAAAAAGCACATTATTTTAGCACCAAAGTTAGAAATCGTCATGATTGAGCAACTTGGGAAAACCAGGTCCCACGGCGACCAGTTAAAGGAGAAGTTTCGATGTCCTCGGTCGAATTTGAACTTTCAGTCGTACTGCTGCCACCACGTGATAAAGGTTGACGGGAATTGTAAAGAATCAACGAAACGACAATAGTTACGAATGATACGACATATAAAGCAGACATCTGTAAATGTAACTCTAGTTAAGGAGCTGAAAATAACAAAGGTTGAAAGAAATAAAGCTGGAGAAACTTTAGTCACCGCAGGCAAAAAGACAAACGACATCTCAAATAACCCGAAGCACAAAATTTGAGTTTTTTTTAAAGCGGCTTTTTTCGAGATGTTTAAAAAGTTTTTAACATATTTCAGTATGAGTATTTCTACAAAGGATTGACCAAAATTGTATAAAATAGCACAATTTCTAAAAGCCCTTTAATTTGGAAAGACCTTTCGCTGATGAATAATCTTCGACTACCGGTATGCAGTGGCGCAACTAGGAGGGGGCTAAGCCTCCTACCTTGGCCAAGTCATTCAAAGTTTTAACCCAAAAATGCAAGCGTATAAACGTGTTTTAAACTTGATAAGTTAGTAAAAAGGAGGGGGCTGAAGGGGCTGGGCAAATTTAGTTCTTCAAATGGTTTCCAAATTTAGCTTTTTAGTTCTTTCAAATGGCTCTAAAAACGGGCAAAAATTGATCCACATAGCGTTAAAACGGTTATTTTTTCCAAAAAATCACAAAATCGCCCAGCGGTGAACCCTCCACGCCGCCATGGCCTACGCCCTAAGATTCCCGGAAGCAACAACGCTAGAATTGCATCAGTTTGCTCAGCAGCTTGATCAATTACGACACTTTCATACAAGAAAATTTAAACTTTGGATTCAAGCCCCTCTTTTCTTCTTAGCAAATTCCTGGTTGAGCACCTGCTGGAACGCGACCTGCATTCTCACTGGTGAAAGGTAATTGCAACAACGTCATAAATACCACTCTAGCTTGTATAATATACCTTGTCATTGAATAAATACAATCCAGCAAATAATGCATAAAGGTCTGCCGTTAAAAGCGATATATTGACCGTGGTAGCACTGCTTAAACGCATTACGATTGGCATCAACGAATAGAGGAGAAACATGCACACTCCAAATGCAGCAAACAAGCCTACTATGGTCCAATCCCACGGAATCGTCTTCAAACTGTACCACTCCAGAGCAGCCCTGTAAGTTATAAGAATGCATATAATAATTGAGCATTGTTCAAGCGTTCATAAATGCGAGCAAAAGTTAACGGTTTAATTTCACAACAGTTAACTTTGAGCAAAAATATAAAAGGTCTTATTATCGACAGGCAATCAACCAAACTAACGAAAAGTTTCTCCTGGTAGGATAAGAGAAGTCGCCAACCTAGCGGGTCGAATGAGTCGACGAAATAGGCACCCATCAACAGTGGACACCTGGGCCATGCTCACTTTTTATTCGCGTGAAAATGATCACTTCTTTCCGGTTTCCATGGTGTAACATACTGTTACATTAGGTCCTTATTCACTTGAAAAGCTACGTAATTGTAATTACACTTTATTTGCTAAGTTGCCTAGGCCAGGACACAGCGAAGGGACCTTTCGGTCTTAGAGTCAAGCTGCCACCTGTCCTCGTAATTTCAACAAACCAATAAAAAAATTCGACTTTAATTTAGGCATTTTTGGCCTGAACCGGAACTAAAGTGTAGATTTAGGTCGGAATATAATCACGATACATTCTTTTCAAAAGTCGTTTATACGACGACAATTAATGCATGATCTATATCACGGTTCAACGAGTAGTAATAGAGAAACTGGAAAAAAGTCAAATTTGTGAGAGGAAAATTAAAATTTATCAAGGTATGTTGTCACGGGTATTAATTTTACAAATTTTCAGAGCGCATACCGGTAGCCCCCTGGAGAGTGATTACTTGTTTCAATCACGAATACGTTTGGATCGAATTTGATTAAAATTTTCCATAAAATCGAATTTCGAATTTTTAAAATTGTTGAATATTTGATAGAAATTTTGAAAAAGTTTGAATTTCGCAAATTGCGACTAGGCAATGTTTTGTTGCATTGTTTCAATTTCCACCGTGCAATTAAATGATAAACGACAACTGCATCTCTGTGAAGAAAAACCAAGTTCACGCAGCACGGTTCGCGACAAAATTGAATTAAATTTGAATTGGGTTTACCTTATAAATTTTTTTCGATGAACGTAAACGTCAAACTTTTAAGATTATGAATTTGGGGTCGACAAATTTGATTTTGGTTTCCAAAACAATTAAGTTGAATTTCAAATCAACTCTTTCATTATACTCGCTGTATTACGCCGAAGCGTGTAACGAGTTGGTGGAGTCCATCTACGCGTCATTGCGCCCAGGCAACACAGCTTCTTTTGAGGAAATGTCGCAGCGGTGGCGAGCCGTTGGCAACACTGTGTTCAAGTTTTCAAAACTTTTTGCAGTCTTAACCCTAATTACAAGAGGTTCAAATGTTCTAGAGCAGAAACTTTTGTCGGCAATTGCCATCACTGATGTGCACAGTTGCACACATTCTCTTACATTCTTTGAAAAAGATAACGATCGAAATTTTGAAAAAGATAATAATACTAGCAATACATAATTATCATTGATGGGAGAACACAGAGAATTAAACCCAGACTGGTGAGATGCACCAGATAATCTGGTGCCTCTTTAGTCTGGGTTGGTGCGTTTTCGGTCTGGGTTCGATTCTCTGTGTTCTCCCATGGATAATCATATCACCTGAAAAAATGGAAAGAATCTCCAACTACTACCACTATCAAGCTTTCACCGAAAACATTTATCTTCAATAGAAATTAATTTTTCTCAACCGGTGCAAAGCCTGCAAAATTTCTTGCCATCAAATCATCGAAAAAACGTTGATCTAGACAAATACAAGCGAAATTATGTAGAAATTAATTTACATTTGAATTCCACAAATAAAGGGTGAAAACAATCCGAACATTCCCAAAATTTCAAAATTTCCACTTTCATGCTTTTTAGATATGTACTCCATGGAAACATTACTGATACCATATAAAACTGCACTTCCAAGCACCATGACATCTCCAAGAACAGGATTGGACCCTACAAAAATATATCGGCGATTAAAAATAACATACAACCAAAAGAATGCATTAATCGCATAGGAAATCATAGAACAGTTTACTCAATGGGAACAAAAATGGTATATACTTGTTATGAGCAGGGTACCCTCTAACTTCTCACCTACTGCGTAAATGCCGGAAAAAGTGCGAAGGTCCTGAAGGCTTAGTGAAAATGCTACCGCTAGTCCTCTACGACTTTTGTGCCGACCTTAAAAAAAAAAAAATTGCCAGCCTGGGAACCATATGTTTTTAGGGATTTTTGCCGTTCTAAAAAAAAGGTCACCCAGCGGGAAACCGCACTTTTCCAGCTAGCTTCGTCTAGTTCTATCACTACATTAGGAGAAAAACGTAGTCGCGCAGTAACGCCACTTATGATCAACGATTTTTGGCAGGAAATAAAAACGCCGTAAGTTTGCAAATTAAAAACGCCGTAAAATATTAGTGCGAAAATGCCGGAAAAAATTTCGCGCATTTTTGAGCTTACAGGGAACACTGGTTTTGAGTTAACAAAAATACCACTCTGGGTTTAGCCAATAAGTTGATTCAAGCAAAAAGCAGCCTAAAATAGTCGTTTTATACAAGAACAAAAGAAATTAAGCGAACTACCAGTACGCACATCTTAGATTTATTAAATTAAATCAAGTTTACTAGCTCAACTGGTGGGGCTAATAAACCCGATCTAATGTACTGCTCCTGATTAAAAATGATTCTTATTACATGGTGTCATCAACTCATAATGTAATTCTTTCACGGCATTATAGATGCTAGCGTTATATAAGCACAGTCAATTCCGGTTAATCCGACACAACTTGTTTCAGTGAATAATGTCCGATTAGCGAGGTTGTTAGATCAACGAGTGAGCCTGGTTTGTGGTTGGTAAGGTGGGTACTATACCATCAATCACGCAATGCCGACCTGCACTAGCGAGGCTCTATTTAGCGCAGGTAACTCATTATAGACAACGCAACCGCAAAATACGTCACAAAAGTTCAATCAAATCAAATCTTTCATTATACTCGCTGCAATACGCCGAAGCGTGTAACAAGTTGGCGGGGCTCATCTCCGCGCCATTGCGCGCAGGCAACACAGCTCCTTTTGAAGAAATGTCGCAGCAGTGGCCAACCCTTGGCAACACTGTGTCCGATTTGACCGGCCCGAGATTTGAAACTCAGACCTCCCGCTCCAGAGACGAACGCGTTAGCGCTCGACCAACTGGCCGGTTCCGTCACAAAAGTTGTTTTATCTAATGTTTTATGTATTGTGTTATAAAAGTTACGCAATAATTGTAACTATTTCCTTTTATTTGGTAATACACTCTAGTGCATACGCAGCAGTCTAATTGTTATGTTCGATAAATTGTTATGTTAAGTCTAATTGTTATGTTCGATAAATATATATTTAATGCATTTTACACTTTTGGTCCAAGAATTTCTCTGTCATAGTCAGATAGCGGGGTTGTCCGATTATAGAGGTAAAACACAGTACAGTACAATAAAGGACTTCCGCTCTTTGACAATTTGTGTCCGATGGCAAGGGTGTCCAATTAAAGGGGGTACGATTAACGGGAGTTGATCGCATGCATTACTCCGTCCATGACTAACTGTTTGGTTGTAACTCAGTAGAGGGAGTGAGAGTGGCATATGAAAATAATCCATCAGATAATAAATCAATTCCAAGCGTACCAAAAGGACTGCATTGATTTAGAATGAGTAGTCAGAATGCAATTTTCATATTGTATTAATCTTATTTATCTTAATTACTGTATTATCTCAGATTTGAATACAAAAAAAGAATAGTCAACTTTATGATTACTGACCAAACACGCTTTACACTTTCTTAATTATAGAGCTACAAATTACAAACTCGCAAATTGCAAAACAATTACCGGGCTGATCGGTTCCTTCTTTTCCAGTTAAAACATCAGCACCAACCATGCAGCCAACTCCGATTAATGCAACAACTACTCCGATAAAATGAACAAGAACAAAACGAACTCGTAATGCAAAATATGATAAAATCATTACCACTGGTAAAATAAAGCAATCAAGCAACTGCAAAAACACAGCAATGTTAGACCAACACAAGCAAAGCGGTTTAACAAACTGCAAACCACTTTGAAAACCTATAAGACAAATTTATTGGGGGTATCTAAACTTTTCTAAAGTAAGGCCAATCGCATACGACTAGATTGGCCTTGACTCCAGCCTTCCTGACCCAGCCGTTCCAGAGACATTCTACTTCAAACACGATGTCGAGGCCTCTAATGTCATATACTTTAATAATTTTTATTGGCAACTATGACGTTGATAGCCTTAGGGTCGTTTTTCTTAGCGACGCCTTCCCAGTCCTAACCCAAAGCAACGCCACTATTAGGCTTATGCATTGAGTCGTTTTGCTGCGCACTAATCAGTTTGATCTTCTCAGTACAGCAAATCAGAGCTAGTAGAAAAAGCAGACTGTTTGGTAGCTTAGCTATCACCAGTGTTCCTTTCATCTTTTTGGTCAATTGGCCAGAGCCCAGATTTTCTTGAAACAAATATGCCCAAAGCTTTAAAAAGACATTTTGAGCCCTAAATTTTGTACCAATGCGGTATTAAAGAATAAATACCAAATACCATATATCCACAAATTTGTCGAATTTTCTAATGCTATGTTTACCATTTTGCCAAAATGATGTGTTCTTGTTCCAACAAATTACTAATTCGCTGAAAAAAAATCGGCTTAGAGCAAACACTGGTGATCACAGTAAAAATCAAGCTGTCAGAGTACTTCAAATCATAGCCTAGTCTAGCAATGTTTTTATTACTAGGCTGCAAAGTACAAACTCATACCTGAGATTAAGACTATCAGTAACAAACTAGGCCTATTGTAGTTGCTTACAGTATTTTGTGACTCTTAAATAAACTTTTCCAACTTGCAAACAATGACCTACTACTCCAATAACTCTACTAGCCTTACTTTTGCTTGTTCTTAGACGTTTGTTACCTATGCTACAAAACAGTCTACTCTTTTTTCCAGCTGGAATATATTCTGCTGATAAGATCAAACTGAGTAGTGCACAGCAAAACGACACAATGCAGTAGCCCAATAGTGGCGTTGCTTTGGGTTAGAACTGGGAAAGTGTAACTGAGGAAAGACACTAAAGCTATCAACGTCAGGGATTACCAATAAAAATTATAAAAATTCATAGCATTAGAGGCTTTGAAGTCGTTTTTGAAGTACAGTAGAATATCTCTGAGACGGCTGGGTCAAGAAGGATAGAGTCAACGCAAATCTAGTCTTATGCGATTGGTCTAACTTTAGATACCCCTATTAATTTCGAGCCAAGTCAACTGACTGCGACAAACTGACCGCGAACAAACTGACCGCGAAGCAACAATTTCGTTACAGTGATTTCGTCACAAAGTAAGGGTTTGGGCAAGATGGCTCTGGGGATAGTAAAAATATATTTAGGATTGCCTTTTTCAGCCAATCGGCGTTGTTCGCGGCCAGTTTGTTCGTGGTCAGTTGGTTTGCGGTCAGTTTGTCGTGGTCAGTTGTCAAGGACCCTATTAATTTTGCCTTTAGTCCTCGTTTAAGTGCTTAAAAGCAACGTAAGCAATCAGCAAAGAAAGTGCAGCACTATTTCCTGTAATATCATCAGTTTTTACAATAATTTAGTTGTGATGTTTTTGACGTTTGCTAGCCACAGCTTTCAATATCTAATCGTTTGCGTGCTATCTGGCCTAAGGCTACCAGCGTGGAAGCCTAAGGAAGAGTCACCAGAACGGCGACTACTTAAAAACAAGCAATGCAAAAAAATTGTCTTTCGGTAGGAATCAAACCTGCAGTCTTTGGATTACAGGTCCATTGCTCTACCACTTGAGCTAGAGAAGACGTCTCCTTGCACGCTTAATTTTGGCTATTTAAACCCAGCAACTTAATGCTTGTTCTATGATGTTAGTAATAATTTAGTTGTGAGGTTATTGACATTTGCTGGCCAGAGCTTTTAATATTTAATCGTTTGCGTGTTATCTGGCCTAAATATTAAACGATCAAATATTAAAATTATACGATTAATATCGAATGATTAAATATTAAAAGCTCTGGCCAGCACACATCAAAAACATCACAACTAAATTATTACTAACATCATAGAACAGGCATTAAGTGGCTGGGTTTAAATAGCCGAAATTAAGCATGCGAAGAGACGTCTTCTCTAGCTCAAGTGGTAGGGGTCCACAACAACTGACCACGACAAACTGACGGCGAAGAAACTGACCGCGAACCAACCGACCCTGATTGGCTGAGAAGGGCATCATAAAAATATTTTACTATCCCCAAAGCCATCATGCCCAAACCCTCACTTTGTGGCGAAATCACTTTGTGACCAGATCACTGGTAACCTTTTGTTTGTGGTCAGTTTGTTCCCGGATAGTTTGTTGCAGTCAGTTGACTTGGCTCGAGTGGTAGAGCAGTGGACCAGTAATCCAAAGGCTGCAGGTTCGATTCCTACGGAAAGACAACTTTTTTGCATTGCTTGTTTTTAAGTAGTCGCCATTCTGGAGACTCTTCCTTAGGCTTCTGTGCTGGTTGCCTTAGGCCAGATAGCACGCAAACGATTAAATATTAAAAGCACTGGCCAGCAAACGTCAAAAACATCACAACTAAATTATTATTAACATCATAGAACAAGCATTAAGTTGCTGGGTTTAAATAGCCAAAATTAAGCATGCAAGGAGACGTCTTCTCTAGCTCAAGTGGTAGAGCAGTGGACTGGTAATCCGCAGGCTGTAGGTTCAATTCCTGCAGGAAGATAACTTTTTCGCATTGCTTGTTTTTAAGTAGCAGTCGTTCTGGTGACTCTTCCTTAGGCTTTCGTGCTGGTAGCCTTTTGACCAGGTAGCATGCAAATGACTAAATATCATCAATTTTTATTGCTTAAGCTCAATGATACAACAGCTGATTAGGCTAGAAGATAGACTGTCTGCATAGACTTTGAAAGTCTTGTTTACAAACCTAGTTGTTACAATTAGCATTGAAGAACGTGGATCTTTTTCATCTTTTAC
This sequence comes from Trididemnum nubilum, assembly GCA_963965965.1. NCBI lineage: Eukaryota > Metazoa > Chordata > Ascidiacea > Aplousobranchia > Didemnidae > Trididemnum > Trididemnum nubilum. The sequence continues at coordinate 9,918,873 of OZ014477.1, read as the reverse complement.
ACAGGTGAGAGCATTTCTAATAGGCAGCAATGATTACTTTGCTGTCTTCAGACGAAAGGATGTTGGTAACCAAAATGTAAATCCAATTACGATCAAGAATAATGATGCTCGTGTCAGGACACAAAAAATTCAGGTATTTTACAATGCAAACATAACAACATATAACCAAATCATATACCTGCACACTTGTTAAAGAGGTATATTCATATGCTTTAACAACTAAAAAGTTTGCTTCTACATCCACACTTGCTAATAAGATATACTTCCACCAATGCTGCTTCAAAATCTGAAAAACAAATTAAAAAATTTGAAAACCACTAAATTTTTCCATTTACCTAATATAGTGTCTTTAGTACATGCATATTGTATCATACCAACTAGAGTTAGCTTTCTGTGGAATATGCAATTAAACCTCCAAATTATCTTGATGCATAAATAGGACGGACTATTTCACCGAAAACTTTTAAGTTAAATGTATAGAACGAAAATGAAGAATATTTGTTCATGCATTTTTTATTTACTTTCTGTGGGTCAAAATTGGGGTTTCAGTTAAGGCTTGGGTTAGGGTAAGTTTTGGATTAAGAATTTGAGTTTGGGTTAGATTAGATGAAAAACTGCATGAAAATTTTCGATGAAAGAGTCTCTTTCCATGTAAATTGACAAAAATGCATACCTATACTGGTATAGTAAATCTGACATAAAATAACTTTGCTATATGATTTAAGTGATTTGAATTAGCTACAATTTATAAAATCAAAAGACAAACTTTGACAATATAACGTTGTCCATGATCATCCTTTTTAATGCACAATACTGTTGTATATGCAAATCCCAGTAAAACATAGTTGATGAAGTTTTGAGTTAGTGGAACAGAAATGCCATGAATTTGTAAAAACTTGCTAGAAATGGCAGTTCCACAAATTAGCAATGAAAGTAGTTGCCCAAACAAAATTGGCTTCAACATTTTCCTAAACAAAAAAAAAAACCAATAATTTAAACGTTTAAATTTGACTTGCGTAATTAAGTGAATGTGAAACTGGTTTACAAAACTGCTTCTCATTAATAGGCCTACCTGTAATCAAAAAAAACTTTTCTATCAATGTATGAGCAATCAAGCAAATATCAATAACAAAATCTAAAAATAACTGGCAAACCACATTACTGCAATTTAATTACAAATACGATCAAATCAAATGTTCTGTCAATGACAGTGCAGTATCATTATATATCTGACACAAATAGTATCCTCTGGGTGAGGCCTAAATCTGAAATACAAACTATGTGCAACCAAAAGGCATTCAATGATTCATTGTTTTTAATGATGCCAGTGTTCCCTCTAAGTTTTCACCTTATGCGCAAAGGCCAGAAATGGTACAAAAGTATCCTGAAGTCTTTGCGAAAATGCCATAGCTTAGGCTCTATCTGCTACCAGTATGAAGCTGCCCATTCACCAAAAAGACGATCTCAAATCCACAGTGAGTTATGAAGCGATCTCCAAAACAAAAAAAAACTAAAAAATTCAGCAGTCAAAAATACCATTTCACACTTGAGAAAGATTTGTGCTTAAATGCCTAGAAATATTTCACGTTTTTTGGAATTTTTTTGCACTTAAGAGAGTACACTAATTGGTACTACTTCAGACTTAGTGTTGAAAGCTAAACTATATGCATTATATACAGTGCTGAGTAGCCTCCATCTGAGATTAGGCTAGGTCAGATGTCATTTCAGATTTAGTCACGTACACAGTTACAGTAGCCTACTTAGGCCTATTGTATAAATTGTACGGTAATGTACACATGCACTCAGCACTGATTACAGCTGAGAGTTAATTTCACAGAGCAATGGAATGTTCAGATGATTAAGCTTGACAGTAATTTGCAGAGGTGGGCAGTACCATGGAACTTTTATGCCACACTAGTGTGCTGCATTACCTTTTTAGTACCGTTACCTGTACCATCAGTACTTTTTCAAAAATGTATCGTTTTTGGTACTGTCTAGTGACGATCGGTGAGGGGCATCAGGGTATTCTTTGAATACCCAAACAAAATCATCTCATCTGTATTTATTCAAATATCTTTTAAATAGTATTTTACTATTTTATAATTTGGTTATTTTGCTTTCATGGCTAGTTGGCCACAAGCATAGCGTATTCACTATTTAGCGTAGCAATCGGCGAAACCTAGTGGCAGGCAGTCAATTATTTGAGTTTTCGGCATTGTGGCGCTAAACGTTGGTATGCAGCGCTGTAGCTTGACTAGTGACTACAGCTCTGCAAGGTATCAAAGCGAAGTTGTGAAAACCCAAAATGGCGTAGCAAAGTGAAACCATGTAACGCCCCGCCTCTGTATTAACCAATCAAATTTGGTCAAGTGAAGAAACGTCACGATTGACATCATCCTGGGTTTTCAGATAGCTCGCGTGATTACCTTGCATTCAGCTGCCTGCGCCTGTGGTTGCGCGATTGACCGTTACAGACCTGTCAATTAAATTAACTACCCTGAAACATCATAATACTTTCTCCGTATCAAACAATTGACAGTAAAAGACTTGCAAGGTTTTTTAGAAAAAATAACCTACTATGAGGAAAACTTAAAAGTCGTCAAAGTAAATTACAACAGCAATACAACACAACGAATGCTGTGGATAGTTTATTGGGATGTTCCTTCACTCAATAAACTTTTGAAGAAAAAAAGCAGTCGTTGCTGCAGGTAGAACCAAGTCCGTTGAAAGATCGTTTTCTTCCTTAAAACGTATCAAATCATTTTCTCAAAATAAAATGGAACAAGACAGACTTTCAGATTTAGGCCTTATATCCATCGAGTCACAATTACTGGCAGAAGTCATGGAAATCAAATCTTTTCAGGATTCAGTCATAATAGAATTTGCTTCAGCGGAAAAGCGAATGGAATTTACTTTTAAATGACTTTCTTGCATCTGCAGTAATTCTGAAACTTTGCCGATTTTAGTGCTCTGCCCTTTGTAGTAAACAGTTTTGTTTAAATTGCTAATCAAACAGCCAAAGCTGTTTTAGCTTATACTATTTCTTTGCTTTTTGTAGGCAATTGATTGGATGAGGTAAAGGCGTGTTAAAAGTTATAATCAATTGCTTGAATTGAGTGTAGAAGTTATAGTTTATATTTTTCATTTTTCTACACCTCCACTATACTCATTTCACTCAACAGCTGAAGCGAGACGAGAAAAATTAACTTCAGCTACGCTACCCTCAATTCGAGCCAAAACTTTTTACTCCCAAACGTGTTTTTGCTACTCTTCCCCGTCAAACTTTGTCTTTCAATTTTTATTTTTAAATAGTACAGTACAAATAATACAGTATAAATATCAAATGCCACCAATACGTATGAACATAATTCTATATGCGCAGACCGAATGCGCAATTAATTCATGTACGAAAATAAACGACGGAATAAATTTTGAATTGAATACCCAAAACTTTTTGCCAGCGATCGTCACTGGTACTGTCAATACTTTTTTTTGTGATTTGTCCGGAATGGAGCTTTTATTTATTCAAACTCCACACACATCAAGTAGAAAAGGAGTTATGACAATTGTTGACCCACTCCACTGGCTACGTAATGCAGTTCATGTGGCTACGGCACTACAGCAGTTTGTGGTGTGACGAAAAGTACAACTATATGTTATGCAATAGATAAATACTTTGTGACATCACAAGGCATTTCCAATCATAGCTGCAAGCCAGTGCAGGCTTTACACAACGTCGAGTTGACCTGGTTAGTGGTTACTGGTTAATTGTTTACATGATTAGGTAGGACATGGCAGTGACGAGTTTGCATAGCTATTTGGTTAGGCTAGAGCTTAAAGACATAACCTCTTAAACAAAGTAAATCATTACCTTCTTGTCCATTACGTCTGTTTCCCATTTTCAACAACATCACTGCTATATAAAATGTTGGCCGTCCTACTCAACTCTATGAAAAATCAAATCCACAACATCTGGATTGCTGTCCAAGTGCTGTGACCACTTAGCCAACTTCGCAGGCAGCTAACAGTGATACTGCTAATAGTATTTCAGAAAAGGAATCCAGACTCGCTTAGCAGTTGTCGGCTTCTTGAGGTTTCCGGTTGTATTCTTTCTTCGGTAATTTGCTGCTCATAAGATTGACCAAGCAGAGATAATCAATCAGTGTAAAGCATCAAGATGCAATAAGTCATAGGAGAAATTGAGGACACAAGGCTCAAGGCCAAGGACACAACACGCAGGTGTTCTCAAAAAATAAAAAGGGTCTTCTTTCAAATTTTCCACAAAATTTCAGGCAAATAAAAAAGGTCATGACCTTAGCTTGTTTTTAACAACTCAAAAAGTAGAACCGTCTTACAGGGCATTTTTGAGGACTAGTAGGCTTCGAGGCCAAGGACTTCAAAGTCTATTACACTAGGTGGAAGCTTCATATTGTCCCTCTTCATGCTAAGCATCAAGCAGGTAAGCTGTAAATACCCATTATCATTGCCTTTGGTTTGACCACACAACTGAGTTACTACATGCCATAGCATCAACCCATGCTGCATTTCACCAGCAAATGCAGCAGTAACTAACATCAACCGAAATATTTCTCAAAAAAAAAAACAGAAAAAAATTTTCATTTAAAAGTGACTACCTATGTTTTACAATTTTAAGGACCAAAGTTTAAAAAGTATGGAGACTAGTACTGAGCTGCAAGTACTGTTATTGTCGATACTTTTTCCGAAAAGTAGGCTACGTATCGTACCTAATAGTAATATCGTACCGTCGGTACTTTTTTCAAAAAGTATTTGTATCGTTATCGTTGGTACTTTAAAAATACCAAGTGCCCACCTCTGGTAATTTGTAAACAAATTTCCTCATTTTGTTGAAAATCAAAGCATGTTGTTACATTGTACAAGGTGCTTGGTACAGTACTTTAGTAGGCTAGGCCTACTGGCTAGCCTATTTATTATGCACCTTTGACTTAGTAAACTACTTACCATGTAAAAACTTTTGCAATGGCAGAAACAGCTTTATTGCGAAATGTGGAGGTCTGTGTTTCTTGACCAGCGATTGTGCTTCTTCTTCCAACATCCACATAACTGCACTTTTCCTCATCTTCAGCATCATCGAATATTTTTGATGCTAATTCAGTCATTGCTTTATAATAAGCGCTTTGCAGACCAAAGTTATTTATTCGACAGCCCTCTAACTCTGTGCTACATTGCTCACACCAAATATACGCTACGTTACTAGTAACCTACTCGTGTACAGCACACATGGCAACCCTTTTTGGAAATTGGCTTGTTGCGCCGGATTTCATAAGAATTTTGGCGGGGCGCAAAAGCCCGTTAACAACACGACAGAGGTGGCCGGATCTATACCAGAAGATCCGGAACCGATCCGGATCCAACAAGAAGAGAACCGGAGCCTAAGCCTTTGAGTTTTTAGTTTCGCATCCGATCCGGACCCGCCACCATACAACCGCACTTTGTACATTTTAACGGATATTTTGTAAAACATCAACAATGAGTTTAGAAGTAATCTGCAGCAGGCACGTAGCCAGAACCCAAATTTAGATGAAAACTAAACAAAAGGTCTCTACTCAGAATTGGGGCAATTTTTCTGCCCAAATTAAGGTTAAAACCAAAAAAAAAGTAAAAAAGTCTTTACTCGGAATTGGGGCGAATTTTCTACCCAAATTATGGTGAAGATAAAAAAAAAAGCTAAAAAAAAGGTCTTTGCGGAGTGAAGAGCTGGTTTTGTCCAGAAATTATTTGGAGGGATCAAAGCAAAGACTAGATCCGGATTCTTACCTTCTAATAAAACTGGACCCGGATTCGATTCCGATCGGAAAAAAAAAAAGTATGACTCGGGTCCATTGTTACTTCTTCAACACGGAAGGTTTATTTATTTATTTTTTATTTATTTATATATCGAAGCTTACCGAAACTGAGCAATACTGTCTGAAACTGAACGAAACTGACCAAAACTGACACGAAATAATTTAAAATAGAATAATATCTTAGTTTTATCGCAGTTACTGGTGATGAATAGCAAGTTTTCTATTTTTAGTTCGAAATTTTTTCTCTAATTTAGCAAAGATTGGCCTGTTTCTATAAATAAACTTTTTGCGAGATTTATCAAAACTGACCGAAAATGAATGAAACTGGTAAAAACTGACACAAAATAGTTCAAACTCTTATGTTATTTAAGTTTTGTTGGATTTGGTTATTATAAATAATAATTTTTCAATCTTTAGTTCATGTTTTTTCCGCTTATTATAATAAACGTAGGCCAGTTTTGACTAATAAACTTATTCGAGATTTATCGAAACTGATCAAAACTGACACAAAATTGTTTAAACTTGAATGTTTTGCTCAGTTTCGATTAATAAACCGACCCTCAACTGGCTCAACAAAATACATAACATTACAGCAAGTACAGTGGTAATTTTCTTTGGATTTGCAATCCTAAAGAGTGAAGATCTTTTTTAGAGATTAAGTTGCAGAAAGGAAAAATATGCGATACTTCTGGTTATAAACCTATCCGTCTAAATCTGCGTGTTTCTTTCCTGCACTGTAATTGCGTGGCACACGCACTGTAATTCTCACACAGCACACTCACTAACTTAAACAACGGTAGATGCTCATTCTGTAATTCAAATCAAATCTTCCATTATTCTCGCTATGTTAAACCGAAGCGTGGTAACGACTTTGCAGGGCCCATCTCCGTGTCAATGCGCCCAGGCAACATAGCTCCTTTTGAAGAAATGTTGCAGCGGTGGCGAGCCGGTGACTACACTGTGTCAGATTTGACCGGCCCAAGATTTGAACCTTAGACCTCCCGTTCCAAAGACGAACGCGTTACCGCTCGACCAACCGACCGGTATGCTCATTTTGTCTCAGCTGTAATCAGTTCTTAAATTGTAAAATTTTGCATGGGGGACGCTTTTGCAGTACTTTAGTGAAGATTGCGTAATTCCGTCACCGAAATTGATTGAAGACCAAAAAAAAGGTCTTTGCCAAAAATTGAAGTGTTTTTCCCTCGAAATCAGTTAACCCCCGCAAATTGAGACTATATTCGGCCGGAATTTCTAAGATTTATTCATGCTGGCTGGCTCTTTTTCGTCTGATTATCCAGCGCTCAAATCTTGATGGGGGAAACCTAAATCTCGTTAGGGGGGACGTTAAATCTCGATGGGGGGATGCTAACTCTCGATGGAGGGACGCGTCCCCCCTACAATTTAAGTACTGGCTATAATTATGCGGTACACGTACACAAAATAGTCATAAATTATCTGCTCTGCTCATATTTTTTAACAAGGAAAGTACAGCGTTATTTGATCAAAAGGGAGAGACTTTAGCTAGCATTGCAGCAGAAAATTATGAACGCGAACATTTCAGGTGTTCTCGTATGGGCGTTAAACTGAAGTGCCACGTTTGGAACTGAAAAGCAGTCGTACCGTAAAATTGGACAGGAAGTGATATTTTGAACGCCGTAAAGGCAAAGGCTAGAGCAGGGCAAAAAATACCGCCACATGTGAAACATTAAATTCAACATAAAAGTTCATTTTCTATAACATTGGGCCAACGGAGCATGCGTTGAGGCAGATTGGATAGTTTGGGCATGAAGGGGAAATAGCGTTATCATAACGCGAGAGCTACAGTGTGTAGTTTAAACAAAACTCACTACAATGCTTTAAAACGATTCATAATATATTTACTTTACATACTCTGAACTCAAAACTGACTTGTTTTATCAATAACGTGTCAACTAGAACAATGGCAGTAAGCAAAGTTAAAACACAAACAACAAAAACTCAAAATAGTGATTGTTAGCCTACGTCATAAGTCCAAGGAGCGTGGTTCCTGGATGCAACAAGCATGATAATGAGTGTCTATTTGAATGTTGTAGCCACTGCTACAATGCTCCCTTTCCTTCCACAAAAAAGTCTTTGAGATGGCCAGGAAAATGAACTTATCTTGCAGAGTGTCTTCGCCTTTGTGAGGATGGGGAATGTTGTGACATCTTTGTGCATTAGGGTTGTTCAATCAAAACTTTTTTTTCAAATTTAACCCATCATCCCCGCAAATTGTTAGGTTGGTGATAGAAACCCCGCATACCAAATTTCAGCTCATTCGGTTCACAGGGAGAGAAGGGCATGCAATTTGAAATTTTGAATTTTTGTCGAAAAATATGGATTTTTTGCCCATTTTAGCATTAATTTTTTTCAGTCAAAATGCCTAGTATCTGAGCTTTGTTTGATTTAATATTGCTCAAATTACATATTAGACCCAGTATAAACCAATTCGTAGTGTTTATTTTATAAATTTCTTAACAAAAAAATTTCCTTTTTTTTCGCTATTTCGACTAAAACGTTATGGGGTGTCAGAAGGGAGCGCCCTCCGAATGCGGTTAACCGGCTCGACTGCGCAGCCTTGTGTGAGCAGGCGTGAGTTGTTAATTGAATGTAGGTTGCAACATCTTGACGTCCTTCGTGGTCGACTCCTGGGAAGCCATGTCAACTTCCACTGGCAGTTAGGTGGCCAGAACAACCACCAACCCTGCAGCTCCAATGATATTTCACATTGTAGCTCAAGTCAATTAAGCACAGAGCTGGACAGCCCTGTTTCGAGCTTTTAGCTCTCATCGGCAGCCCTCAACTATCTTTTCAAAGGTATTTATGGGGTGCCATGTGTAAAATTATTTTTTCAAAAAAGTCTACTGTTTTTTAGGCATATTTAAGACGAAGATTTTCTGATATAAGAAATTGGAATTCCTATTTATGAAATAAGAAAATTCCAATTCCAATATAATAAATAAGAACACTTTCTGATTTAACTTTCCGATTTAACTTTCCAATTTAACTTTCCGATTTAACTTTCCAATTTAACTTTCCGATTTAACTTTCCAATTTAACTTTCCGATTTAACTTTCCAATTTACTTTCTGATTTAACTTTCCAATTTAACTTTCCGATTTAACTTTCCAATTTAACTTTCCGATTTAACTTTCCAATTTAACTTTCCAATTTAACTTTCCAATTTAACTCTCCGATTTAACTTTCCAATTTAACTTTCCGAATTAACTTTCCAATTTAACTTTCCGATATAACTTTTTGCTTGGCAACACTGAATGAAATTGGCGGGAACTTGTTTTGGAAGTTTTTCGCTAAACCAGTGGTCAAGGCTCCTGAGAGTTTTGTGATGTGATCATATGAGTGGTGACTTGTGTTAAAAAAGGCAAAGAGAAATTGAAGTAAGGGAAGCCATGAAAATTGAGCATAGCCAAGCAGTATGCGTCAAAATTCTCGAGAGATAGCAGGACGGCTTGGCAATAGCATGAGTTATTCTGCCTACACATACTGACTAAAAGTTAAACTAGGCTAAATGTGTAAAAGAAAAATTATTATATGATTGACAAGTGCCAGACTAGGATAGGATATCAAGTACTACAAATTGGAGTACGGATACTTAGTAAGATTAAACTAACTTATTCCAACAGTCCAGTAAGTGGTAACCACAAGTTCACAACGTAGTAGTTTGTTAAAGCAGCTGGGTGAGGGACATTTATTTAACCTCTCATATTCGGTAAAGTAGCCTAGTTTTTGTATGTGCAGTTTTAAGTGCGATACCTCTGCAATTAAGATGCAATCTAATATTAACATTAGAACCACTTTTATCTGTAGGTTTTGATGCAGCCTGATACATCACACGCTTGATAGGTAAATCATTTGGCATGCTCAATAATGAATAGCTAATGATTATGGTCAGATTGTAATTTGCAAGTATTTTGCCTTCTGGTCCTGGTTGCGAAATTTTTTTTTCTACCATGGTTTTGCAGATTTATTACGTCACATCCGTTGTCACATCCTAAAATCTTGTGATTCATACTCCGCTCTCGCTTTTCACTTGATCCGCTATATTTACAGGCTATTCGGTACGAGGGTACTGGGCAGTTAGGCTAGACTTTAGTTTGTAATAAAGTCCTACCGCAGGCAGTGGTAGAATAGGCTTGAAAGAATAGCAAAAAGCAATTATAGCAGTTAGTCAATAAGCCTAGACTTACGCTCTATAATCAAGTTAAAATATTAAGACAAAATTTGTGATACAAGCAAAATCGAAATAGCCTTGCCTAGTAATCTTTTTTAAGCTTTTAAAGGGTGGGGCTGCTGAGTCTGAAGCGATTTTTGCATTATAGACAGAATATCAGAGGGAAGCCTAAAACATATTTTATTAATTAATGCATTATTAAAGTTATTGTATGTGTATTACAAAAATAAACAACAGATCTGAGATATCGGTACCGAGATGCTAGATGGATAGCCTAGTTAGATAATGCAGTTGGCTAGGTACCGTAAATGACTAGCCTAAATTGTGTAGGCCCTGAATCTAGAAAAGTGAAATTATTTTACTACTGTAATTTCACCAATGTTGTGATTGCTTTCAAATTTAGAGTCAGAATTAACTAGACAGATTCACTTAGCCTACTGACTTCATCACTCAGTCACTCATCTGCTCATACTCCTCTCTCAGTACTGTCATAGTGGATGGAATTAGGACAAAGTTTACTTGGTACAGTATTAAACTAATAGATGGTTGAATCAGTTTGAAGGAAAACTTGCAAAAAAAATTTACATAGGCTGCTAACTTTACCAGCTTCACGCAGTACTGCATCAGATACAATATATCTGCAAATCTGACTGTTACATTATCCTGGTATTCACTTTGATTTATTTGGACAACAAAAAGACTGTGTAAGTCATCAACGTCTACTGTCACAAAAAAAAAGAAACTTGGTACAGTAACATGTATCAGTAAGAAACAGAACAGTAAGCTAAAATCTACTACTGTCACAACTCATAACAAAAACTCACAACATCAAACTTAACAATTTTGCTGTGTATCAATGTATGGCATATGCTCAAAAACTTGATTTCCTGGACCCCTGATTCAATATTTTGTGTTCTTTAAATTGAGTATATACTGTGATATATATATATAAATTCTGTAGTTCTTTATTACACTTCAAGAATTTCATCTCTCTGATTTCCTTTAGAATTTGATTCCATATTTTAGTTCCATTGTAGACCAGCAATTTTTTAGTTTGTGCTGTGTTAACTCTGGGCAGAAAGTAGTTGGTTTTGCTTTTTTTTTCGAGTGTTGTAAGAATGTATTTCATCCAGTAGTATGAAAAGCCGTAAGTTAGACCTGGAAGTGTGAGATGACTTAGTGCTTATTTTGTATAATAAATCAATTTTGCTGTTTCCATTTTGTACATGTCATTTAAGTGCAATAGATGTAAGCTTGAGAGTAATGGTTTAGTATCAGGTATGTGTCCTGATGTTGTTGTGAGTTATTATTATTCTTACTGCTTTTTTTGGAACTTAATTAAAGGTGAAAGGGCTGATACTGAAGCATCACCCCAGCTGCTAATACAGTAATTTGGATGAGAATGGATAAAGCTGTAATAAATCAACATTAAAGTTTTACAATCACCATACTTCGGTAAATGATACAATGCCCAACAACCACTGGCTAATTTTGAACTAACTTTCTGAATTTAGGGTTTCCAATTTAGTGAACGATCAATCAGGACACCCAAATCTTTAACACATGTATTTATACTACATGTACTACGCAAACATGTAGAGCAGTGTTTCTCAACCTTTTTTGGTTCACGACCCCTTTTAAGAGTTCCATACAGCTAGCGACCCCTCTTTCTGCTGTACTTTTTGTGCAAATGAAAATTATCTCAAAAAACACTTGAAAAATATTTAGGTTCAAATAACTGCTCAATTTTACATCTGTTAGTGCGACGGTTGACTTGGCAACCGCAAAATCAATTTTAGGAATTCGTGGTTTAGTGTTTGATAAAACCAGTTTCATGTCATCTTCAATTTTTCGTTCTTTCCTTTTGATATGTACAAGAGCTGAAAAGTCGCTCTCGCAGAGGTATGTTGTGGCAAATGGAAGTAATAATCGAAAAGCCAGTTTGGATACTTGTGGGAAGAATTCGCGCATAGCAAACCAGAACTGAGTGAGTGCCATTGCCTGAAAAACATCACGTGCGGACGAATCATTTTGAAGATCATAAAAGTGGTCTTGTAATTCATCAAGAATATCACTAACAACCAAAGCAGTCGAGAATAGATTTCGTACAACTGGGGCTTTTTTTTCTTTAAGCTCAGGAAAATATTGTTTGAAACAGGAATATTGAAGCAGCAATTTTTGAATCGCTTCCGCTTCCACTCTTAGCACCTCCGCTTGCCCGCTTCCAATACTTGTTGACGTAATTTGTGCCTGATTTTTTTGATCTTAAAATTTTTTGGTAAAATTTTTTTTCCAGATAAGGAAAAACAGCATTGTTATCATCATCTTAAAAACATCATAAAGAACCAAATTATACAATTGTATTCAGAGATTTGTCATTCCAAAAATCTGCGCTTGGCATAGTCAGGAATTTGGATTTGGAGCGGCCCTAAATCAAAAAGTTTAATCACGCGGTTGTTGTGTTTCAATTGATACGAATTTCACTGAACGTTCACCCAAGAGATTAAAGTAATGAGCGATTATTTGGGGTCAGGAGACGGGTCTCCAAGCGCTAGGAATTATCTTATTTCAATTGGCTATAAATAGGTAGCCCTGGGGCGAAGCTTCCTCACTGTCTTGCAGAATTTTGTTTTTTTAATAGCTTATTTGTGTATGTGGTTTCAGGCCCGGCGCCAGGATAGCGTGACTGGGGGGGCATAAATAAATTTTGGGGGGCACGAAAAGTTTATTTTGTGTGAATTCGAGAGGAGCACAGGGGCACGAGAAATTCATCCCAGTCTGGATGAAATGAACAAGGTCAGGAGCAAAAAGTCAAAGGGATTTTCCGGCCAAAATCGCAAATTCAAGCGGTTTTTCCGGCCGAAGACAGGTGATCTCCAAAATAACATCATGCTTAACAATCATTAGGCTTTAGGCTATAACATCATGCTTAACAATTATAGGCTTTAGGCTATAACATAGTTATAGGCTATAACATGTTATAGGCTTTAGGCTATAACATAGCATTAGGCTATAACATCATGCTTAACAATCATACAATATTAAACTTTGTTTGAGAGATGTTGTGATGCTCTACTCTGTTTGCGTTTTAAGAATATATTATCACAATGAAAGAAATTAAAATGCTGGAACTGGAAACTTCGTTTGTTTAATCGTTTGCGTGCTATCTGAGCCAAAAGGCTATCAGAATGGAAGCCTATGGCTGAGTCACCACAACGGCGACTACTTAAAACAAGCAATGTGAAAACTCGTGCCGGGTGACTCTTCCTTGGGCTTCCGCGATGGTAGCCTTTAGGCCAGATAGCACGCAAACGATTAAATATTAAAAGCTTTGGCCAGCAAACGTCACAATTAAACTTTGTTTATGTTGGTGAATATACTGTGTTCCTTAATTGTGTTTTACGAGTATATATCGCCTCAGATTTTAAAAAAATGGGCGAAGCCATATTAAAAAATTTTCTTTGAGAAAGTCTTCAAATTTTTTGGAATAAAACTAAGAATTTTTTGAACACTTATAGTTTTAAAAATAAGTTGGTTAGCAACATGGTTCATTTTTAAGTTGATAGGGGTGTGGGATGCTCCGGATCTAAATGAACCACAAGCCTTTAAAAATGTTTCTTTGCAAATCATGATCCATAAAACATTCACTTTTTGTGGTATATTTCACAAAAAATTGCACCACAATCAAGGTTTTGACGTTTGATATGAATGGCCAAAGCGGAAGCGGTACCTTTTTACCGCTTCCAGTTTCCGCGCTTCTACAAAAATTTGCAGTTTCTATCGCTTCCATTTCCACATCCCTGGTTCAAACACAGTTTCAAGAGATTGAAGGTGCTGTGTAATCGATGTCTTCAAACGTTCATCGAGTTCTTCATCCAATGGACAACTTTTCAAACATGGCGATATTTCCTTGTATTACTAAGCAAATTTGGCTTTCCAACTAATCTGTACATAGCATTGATATACAGGGTGGGCCGTAAATAACGCACCAAAGCATATAAAACAATTCTGATAATAATAACAAAAGGGTGGGCCGTAAGTTACGCACCCAAGAATTAAAAGTAAATTGTGATGTGAAATAATGTAAATATCTTTTGTGAAATCTAATGTAAATATCTTTTGTGAAATAAAGTATTGTTTAATATGCTTTGGTGCGTTATTTACGGCCCACCCTGTATATTCAGTAGTAGGCCTACAACCGCTGACAACTTGCCGCAACATAACTGAAAAGCGATTGCTGCTAAAATTTTGAAAATTTCAGAATTCTTTTTGATTAAGGAAATATTTTAGAAATAATCGTGCGACCCCCTGAAAAGACCTTCGCAACCCCTTTGGGGGTCGCGACCCCCAGGTTGAGAAACGCTGATGTAGAGTATTTGTGTAGACCTAACTGATGTTTTCAAATTGTAGCTACATATTCTATAATTGTTTAAAATACAAAATTGCATTTCAGGCAGAAAAAATAGCTTACTAAAGCTAGTTTGAAAGAAATGTAGTATTTAGATAAGTTTGCGTAAACAAATGGTTTATGATGTAGTGATTTATCGTATAAACTATGCAGCATTGACTGATTGATGCCAACTTTTAAGACATTGTGTTACCCAGGAAGATTGATAGGCAATTCGCAATTATCTGGCAACAATGCAAGAAGTTTTAAAAGATTTTGTGGATGAAGAAATATACAGTAGCAAGATTTACCAAGTGTTTGGGTATGTTCTTCAAATAATGATTTGTAGCTTAGTTTTGTTTGCAATGATATTTTAAACTTGTTACGGTATTTGTATGAGATACAAGTTTTGGTGCTGACTGCAGTCTCACTTGCATCAAGATTTAACTAAATTAAAACTGGCCAGTTGGTCAAGCAGTAACACATTTGTCCAGGATTGGGAGGTTCATATTTTTGGCCAGTCAAATCAGACGCAGTGTTGCCAACAGCTTGCACCACTGCAACATTTCTTCAAAAGGAGCTGTGTTGCTCTTCACAAATGTGAGGATATTGCCTATGTGTTACTCACTTCAGCGTAATACAATGAGTATCGTGAAAGATTTGGTGTAGTCAGAACCTCACAACATATAACATGGCAACAAAAGTTGTTTGTTTAGCTGATTACACTGGTCAATGGCAAATTTTAAACGCAGATTCTGGTGAGTTTATCTTATTGTATTTTTGATGCAGATTTCAAAAATGACTTTACTTTTTTTCTAGCACATCAGGTTTTTGAGATGTTTTGGTTTTCTAATTTTAAATCAACTTTTGTTGTTAAGCATTTGACAGTCTTAATACAATAAACTTTTGCAGTATGATATCACAGAATAACATTCTTAAGTTGTGAAACAACATAAGTGCAAGCTTTGAGTGACAACAAAAGCATGGAAGCATGCAGTTTTGCAAGTTATTTAAGGAGTCTACAGGAAGTGTAGAAAGTGAAAAATGTAGGAACATATGCAGGCGGAACTAAAGGAATTAATATTAACAGTATATGGCAATATGTTATGTTAAATGAAGTAGTTATGTTTACAGGTTTGAAATAAGTATATATATATAGGCGTCAATTTTTGAGAGGCCAGAGGGCGCTGCCCCCTCGCGTCTGACACTGAAGGTGGCGAAATATGTCTGGCCCTTTCGGTTTTTTTGGCAACTACGTAATACCCACTTGGCTAGAAGAAATCGAAATTTCGGACTGAGATGGAACCAGAATGCCGCAAAGACCTTTTTTTTGGTTTTCACCTGAATTTGGGGGCAAAATTTCAGACTAAAATAGGATTGTGAAGTTTAACCAAACTTCGCAAAAACAATTCGCCCCTCGGAATTTGCGTAATCAACAAAAAAACGATGCCTATGTACATAAATTCGCAGTATTTCTAAAAGTATGGTTAGTTCCAATTGTATTCATAATACCTAGAAAGTGCATAAACCATCCAAATTGCCTTTGCTTTGTTTTGAAAAATTCACAAGCTTTGAAAAGTTTGCTTTGAAAAGTTCAGAAGCAAAAACAACAAAGAAATATCAGTCATGATATCAAGAACATGTATGCAGCATATTTTGGTTGCCCATTAGGCGACTAAGATAAGACCTGGGCTGTTGGGCACCCCATAAAATATGCAAGATATGCTGTTTAGGCTTGCACAACTGGCTAGATAAATGGTCTCTTTCTGTGCCGTTTTCCGTCTCAATGATTTGGCGTGAACCTAAAGATTACTGTCAAGATTGCTATTTTTGTCTCACCAAAGCAAAGGGTTAAACGGAGAGACAAAATGACATATTGCAATTTGGATTCAGCAAGGACCCCAGTTCCTCATAATGGTTTAATGCCACCAACATTGCCTTCTCAACGTGAACTTGTTGCTACTGATAGCAGTGCTGTTGAAGACCACACCAATGAATTAATTTCTTCCAACTATATCGATTCTGATACCACGGAAGATCCCATCTTATTTTCACAAAAACATCTAAATAACTTAATTAGAGATTTATGTATTTCTAAGGAAAAGGGGAGCTCCTTGCATCATTGCGTCCTGCATTCAATTAAAAGAACGAAATATGATTGGAAAAAATGTCAAAGTAAGTCACTAAGGGAAGCGCAATAGGGATTTATCTTCAGCCTTCAAAGTTGAAGGACCTCTTTGTTACGGCCATGATATTGAAGAGCTATTTCAAACTCTGGATATAGTTTACATTGTGAAGGAATGGAGGCTTTTTATTGATTCCTCAAAGAGAAGCTTGAAGGCAGTTCTTCTACATATTGAAAATAAAAAACCCTCCATCCCTATTGCCCACTCTGTCCTGTTAAAAGAATCCTGTGATAGCATTGAAATTTTGTTGAATATGATTCACTATTCTGACTACCAGTGTAGCTTATGTGGGGACCTTAAGGTAATTGGAATTTTGATGGGATTGTAAGGGGTTTTGCAAAACACTTGTTTTTTATGCTTGAGGGACAATTGCGCCACTGCACAGCACTATGAAACGTAAGAATGGCCGACAAGGAATTCATATGCACCTAGAGTGAAAAATATCCAACGCATCCCTTCAGTAAATCCTGATAAAGTTTTGATGCCACCATTGCGTATAAAGCTAGGATTAGTGAAGAACTTAGTGAAAGCTATGGCGAAACAGAATTCGAATGGTTTTGAAATTTCTCTGTAAAAAGTTTACCGAGCTAAGGCAAGCAAAGTTGAAAGAAGGAACCTTTGTTGGTCCACAGATTCTGGAAGTTTTTGAAGACCCAGAGTTTGAAAAAGCATTAAATGCATTGGAACCACGAGCTTGGCATGCATTTAAATGGATTTGCTCCAATTTTTTTGAAAATTTCAAGTCAAATTCAGTTCAATGTGCTGCAGAGCAGCTTGTGGCATACAAAGAGATGGGGTGTCGCATGTCCGTAAAGATGCATTTTCTTCATTCACACCTTGAATTTTTCTCTGAAAATCTTGGAGCAGTTGGTGATGAGCAGGGTGAAAAATTTTGCCAAGATATCCAATCTATGGAAAAAAGGTATAAAGGAGTTTGTTAATTGAAGCTACCCAAGAGACTTTTTGAAAATCACCAAACAAAAAAGATTAAACAAGTTTAATGAACTGACCAGCACATTAAACTTGTTTAATCTTTTTTGTTTGATCTTTTTCAAATTTGTTTAATTAGGTATAACAACCACACTTTATTAGCATGCTGTTATACCTAATTAAACAAATTTGAAAAAAAAGATCAAACAAAAAAGATTAAACAAGTTTAATGTGCTGGTCAGTTCATTAAACTTGTTTAATCTTTTTTGTTTGGTCTTTTTTTCAAATTTCTTTAATTAGGTATAACAGCATGCTAATGCGATTAGTAGCCTATGTCATAACCTGAACAACAGCCATGATAATGGCAAGACGTTGTCATTTATGGTGTACAAAATGTATGCAATCTCACACACCATGCCCCTCATATCTCAAAATCCTGATGCGCTAGAAATAAATGATTGTGTTCTTGTTTAAAAAAAAAACTATTATTTTGTTGACCAGTGTAATTTTTGCATTTAGCAAAACTTGTAATGTTGTCAAGCCATGTTGTGAGTCTGATTATGGCAAGTGGCACATAGTTGCATGAGCAAGAAAACATTTTACATTAGGTATGTCTTAATTATTTTTAGCCTTTGCTGCTAATTGCTTTCATTCTTTCAGGAAAAGGTTTCTGGGTCTTCAAGGAGCATAATTCACTGCCTTAGGAAGATTGCCTGCCCTGCTGTGACCACTCAGGCCACTACCAGAATATCGCAAACCATGAAAGTGGAATTTCACTGATTGCTTTATGAATAGTGGAATTTCATTTACTATTGACAACAGTATTCAGAAAGGTACAATTTAAAATCATAGTTGTAAAGTAACGAAAGTATCTTTACTTAACTAGTTTACTAAAGTAGAGTTTGTCTGTAACGAGCACTTCTAAAGCAATTATAGTTTTGGATACTTTCTATTTTCACTTGCTTACTTTTACTATGAAGTAACGCTACTGAAGCAGCATTTTAATTTAGAAGAGTACAAAGTACTCCAGGTTTAAATGAATCACAAATTGATCAGATTAATTGAGTTTTCTTCCGGCAAAGCAAAGATTTTAGGAAATGATTCCAAGGGAATTTTGTGTGACATGATTTTTAAATTCCAAAGTTTCTCTGTTGTTCGTTTCGATTTGATTATAATAACATAAACTTGTATCAGTTATTAATTCATGACTTCTTGAGAGAGTAAGGGGTTGAAAGACCAAGCATTATGTGGCAGTGATGTGATGGCAGTCGACTAGTATTCATACACTGCAGTTTGTCGATTGAATGATTTGTTTATTTTGCGTAAATACTTTCAGAAATTCTTCTACTTGAGTACTTTAAAAAGCGACTACTTTTTTACTTTCACTCAAGTACTTTTTTGGTCAATAGTTTGTACTTTACTTCAAGTAGTTTTTCTTTCAAGTAACTAAACTTTTACTTGATTACAGTTATCAAGTATTTTTCACACCACTGTTAAAAATGTAGAAGGTGTTTTATACTGATATGGTTGAGACCAGAAGCAATGCAATACTATGCTGATCTCTGCTATGATGCTATGATGTCAGCAACCACTTGCAAAGATGCTTCACATTGCTCAATGTCCGATCAAAATACACTTTTAAGTTCAAGTTCAGTTTATTATTTGTCACTATAAGATGCAATAAACCAGTGGTTCTTTACCTCTTTTCAAAGCGACCCAAATTTATTGAAAAAATTAAATGTGTGAAATTTTGCGACCCATGTGCAGTATATTCTGATGCATAGTTAAATTAAAAGCTGTTATGTAGAAAAAAAATTGATGATGACAGAAGTTTTTTGAAAATAAACAACTTTTCACTGGACATATATTTATGAATATTTGCTATTTAGCTTTGAGTATTGGTACCAGGCGCATAGCCAGAAATCTGCAATGTGTGGGCTGTTACGGGGGTCTAGTCCCACGAGACAATTGGGGGTTTGGGGCAAGTCCCCCATCTGCCAGAGCCTGGAGTTCTGGGGGCAAAGCCCCAGCCACCGGAGGCACGGGGCCTGGAGAAAAAGCCCCCAGCGCTCAAAGAAATTTTTTTGCAAAAATAGCTTAATTTTAGGCCTATTGTTTACAAGCTGGTAAATTATAAAATCCTTTATCGGTAGTTCAATAAAACTCTCAAGGAGTAATCTGTTTCGTCTATATTTTATAGAGAAAGATTTAATTAAGAGGGCTATTGGGATAGGTAATTAATTAATAATAAATGAATATCCCTCCTCTATTCTTGAGCTTATATATTTTTTGATAAAACCTTTGTTAAACATTTTTCAATAAGCGATCGAATTTGATTACCAGTTTTGGGCCATTTTTGAATTTTTTTCCGATCTATGAGGTTTGTTTTTGACAAAGTAATCCCCACCCCTAAATAGACGTTTCAAAGTATGCTTTAAATCATTTTTTGAGTTTATTTTAATGCAAAAGACAGTCTCAGAAGTGATGAAAACGTGGTATTTTCTTTATCCTGCATTTTGGTGGGTAGCCTGATCATACTGCTGATCGTTACCAATTATGCCTGACGTAGTCTGACATACATGACCTTTGATTTCCAATCTCCACGCACACAAAGCTTCTTCACTACGGGAGTTCTATGTTAACAAAAGTACTACAATACATCGTTTACTACTTCGAAGCGTTTTACAACTTTGCGGTCTCCAGAAGCTCAAAATTTCACTGCTTGAGTTTATAGTTTACAAAAATGCTAAAAGGGTTGATGACTATCTTACTATGAAGCGGCGTTGCGTTTATTTTATTATTTTTTCTGCAAGTTTCACTCTGTGTAGATGTTTCCAAAAAAAACAACAAGTGACCCAAAGGAATTTTTAAGCGACCCAACTTTGGGTCGCGACCCATAGTTTGAGAACCATGGCAATAAACGAAACACTACAAAGAAAATAGTTAACATTAGCAAAAACAAAAAATACTTTTTTACGACCGGAGAATAAAAGGGACCTGTTAGGATCATCTAGTCAATAAGCCCCTGGTTTGTAGTATTTTATTTTTTTGTAATTTGGGATTTAGATAATTAATTATAAGCATGCGCACAAGACAGTTAATAGTTGTTTTCTGCTTTTTTTTAAAGAGAGGTACTTCATGACAAAATTTTGGTTTACAAATAATGTTGTGGATTATCTGGTGACAGATACTAGTCAATAGTCATTCATCCCAGTCAGACTACAGATTTGTCCATTTTATTTTCATTTATACTCTATTAGTCTATTTGTGTCACTGCGTGCATTTGCATTGATTGAAAATGCAATTAATCAAAGAACAGAGTGTCACAGATCGTATCTTTTTAGAAGTCTTGGACCATGGATTTCAGCCACAGAAAGCACCCACTACTTCCCAACGTCGAATCAACTGCTTTCATGTCTCTGCATTGACAATATTTTCGACTTTGCATTTGTGCAAGTGTTCATGCAACATTGCACAGTCCAAGTCGAACAATATCTGCACATTACCCCGTCAAACAATATCTATCACTAAAAATTGTGCATTTGCGTTTCATTTACATCTCCGGTTCGCAGCGTTTATTCCGAGCCAAGTCAACTGACCGCAACAAACTGACCGCGAATTGAAGGTTACCAGTGATCTCGTCACAAAGTGATTTCGTCACAAGGTAAGGGTTTGGGCACGATGGCTGTGGGGATAGTAAAATATTGTTACGACTCCCTTCTAAGCCAATCGGGATCAGTTGGTTCGCGGTCAGCTTGTTCGTGGTCAGTTTGTCGCGGTCAGTTGTCGTGGACCCGTTTATGCAACCACACTTTTTCAACAGTTGGTAATTAAGCTTGTGTGGAATGCAAGGTATTATTTTTGTTGAAATTTTAACGAGGACTGAAGGTAACATCAATGGAGTAGACTTCATTTTTCTTTACCCAGCCGTTCCACAAATATTCTACTTCAAGCACGACGTAGGGATCTTCAAATTACAATTTTTATTGGCAACTCTGATATTTTAATGCAGTATTCTAACATACTGAGGTCCATATTAACCTAGCTATTAATTCGTTAAAACGCTTCTGTGGCTTAGTAAAATTGCTGCATTGCCATAGGGTAGGACTAAGATGGCGTCGCGAATGTTATCAATGCCAGGGTTGAATAAAAATTATGATTAGAGAGGCCCTTACGTCGTGTTTGAAGTAAAATATCTCTGGAAGGGCTGGATCAAGAAGGATGAAGTCAACGCCGATCTAATCTAATACGATTGGCCTAACTTTTGATATACCCGGTAATTTTACCTTCAGCCTGGTTCAAGTTGAGATTAAAGTTCAAATTTGAGGTTAACATTTATTGGAGCTACATCAAAGTGTGTTATTGTTTATTATCAGAGGTGGGCAAAGCGCAACTTTTGAGCCTCTGCAATTGCTTCAGTTGCGTTTCACTTTAATGTTATATTTTGAGATGTTGAAGTTGCGCTGCGGACTAATGTACCCTTAAAAGTAATTGCGCTACGCTTTCAAATTTTTTTTGTTAGTAGCTCTATTTTATTCGATGAACTTAATTTTGTTTCATTTCAATCCTAATGTTGTCAAATGTCGGCCATTTTCAATTGTAATGTCAAATTGGCTGAATTTGCCTCTGACAAGAGGTAGGTTGCTTGATTCGAATGATCGTCAGGTCTTTTGCAACTTCCCAGTCGCTTTCTTAAACGAAGCTGATTAATTTTTACGTCGTGCTGTTACTGAGCGATGAAATAAATTTGTCTTGCCTTCAGCAAATTACTTATTCTTTTTCCGTCTAGAATTGTAAAAATGTGGAGTTTGCATCGTGTTGTGTTATTTTGTTTCCGGAAATTAAATTACTCTTTGACTTGGTATATGAATGGTACTCTTTGACTTGGTATTTCGCTACTCTTTAGAGATAAAAATTGCGTAACTTGCGCTTTGCTTTAAATGGTTTAGAATTACATAATCATTGCCCTGCGCATTTGGTAAAATGTTATTCGTGTCTACCTCCGTTTATTGTTATAATTTCATATTAATTAACTGTACTCGTGAGTCGTGTCTTATACTGTGAAATTATAACGCTGCAGCAGGAGGCAACTCAATCTCAGTTTGCTTGTTGAAATGCTTCCTCCCAGAGATGGAGTCGAGGACACAAGGCTCGAGGCCAAGGACACAAAAAAAAATCCGAGGCCAAGACGAATTAACGACTTTCCCAGGACAGACTCTCTCGAAGCCAAGGACAGGAATGCTCAAGGACACAACGCGCAAGTGTTCGCAACTCCAAGAAAAAAAAGGTCTTCGCGCAGAAAGTCGCAAATTTTTTGTGAAATTTCAGTCGAGGAAAAAATGTTCATAACCTTGGCCCATTTTTAGCAAGTCAAAAAATAGTGCTGTCCTCAGCCAAGGACAGGGTATTTTCGAGGACTTGGAGGCTTCGAGGTTAAGGACTTGACCTTCGAGGCCAA
This sequence comes from Trididemnum nubilum, assembly GCA_963965965.1. Classification (NCBI taxonomy): domain Eukaryota; kingdom Metazoa; phylum Chordata; class Ascidiacea; order Aplousobranchia; family Didemnidae; genus Trididemnum; species Trididemnum nubilum. The sequence goes on along the minus strand of OZ014477.1, from coordinate 9,895,878 downwards.
GGACTCCACCTCTGCTTTCTCCTGTATTTTTTATGCTGTTGCACTGTAGAACTAACTATTTATTTGGTATTTCCATTTGCTAAAGTTATGAAGTCTCGTTTTTTAGTTTCAATTCGGAATATCACGTATTGATGTTCCTATATGTTTATTAGCTTTTCATTTATTTACCCTATTATACACCCTGGCATTTGATTGATGTGTGTGAACCGCGACTGCGAGTTGTCAATTGCTCACATCTTATCTTTTCCTTTATTGAAAGTCGTTCGGTTGCATCAGTTTTAGGTATGCTTGAACGTAAACTAAATTTGAAATTTACGGGCTAATGCCATTAGATTTTTTTGCGGATTCATTGTCCTGGGTTTTCTTTCAAACTTTTTTTGGTTAGTCGCGCAAGTTTATGCTTAAAAGTTAGTGTTGTGTTAGTCGTAATATTGCCAAATGTTAGCCTTCTTTAGCAAATAATTTGCTTCTTTTTTGCCCAAAATTAAAATGCGAAATTCACATTGTGTGTTGTAACTTGATTGCGAACGTTAAGCTGCGCTTTATCTTATCCGTGTCTACCTTTAATAACATTATAACGAGGTTTGCTTTTGGGTTCATGCACATTTAAATTGTTTGCAAAGTTTTTGATAACCGCTATTTTGGCGAGCAAGTCGCTATGTTTTTCCAACCAACCACACATCAAAATTTCGCAGCAGGTTGAAACCCCGATGGCCCACGGAAACTATGACAGTTTTATGCGTTTAAAATATTTCTACTTTTTCAACGCATCGTACGTGATATTGAGAATTTTTGGGTGTCAAAACTCAAATCTTTTTCATCGCTAAATTACGCCGAAGCGTATTACAACTTAGCCGAGCCCATTTCTGAACCATCGCGCCTTGGCGACACTACTTTTAAAGGTTGCGTCAGGGGCTTGCTATTGTTTCGAACTCCGTGTCCGAGTTCACTAACCCCAAATTTAAACTTTTTTTGCAGTATCTATGCTTCAAAGAAGAACGCGTTATTATTACTTAATCAATTTTGCGCCTGCGCTAAACATATTTGTCAGCTTCTCAGCGAAACCTTATTGATACGGCACCTGCTGACTACGATTAGCCTGTAGATTTCAGCATTTAAGAAAACTATTTTAAATTTAGAAAGATTTTAAAATATGTTTTAAATGTTTTTTCTGTAGTTTTATGCCGGACTTGTCAAATGAGTTTTATTTTTTCCATTTATTCGCCTTTCTGATTTTTCAAATGTATAAGCTGCTTCACTCGGTAATTATTGTATACCTTCTTTGGTTGATATTTTGGATAAATTTTCAAAAAAATCGGCCTGAATATACAATTTGAAATTTTGTGAAGCCCTGCGTTCGCTAACAAATACCGCTCGACGCTTACTCATTCGTTTATCATCGTTTTTTTGCTGACTTGCATTATGTTTCTGTTGATTACTGCTTAATAAACCTCGATTTCATTACACCAAACTAAGTAGAATTGGAAAGCTTTATCGAGAATCGAACCCTTACGTATCACGAAAACCCAAATTGTTATCAGAGATGAGGAAGCGCCAATTTGCCAGTCGTTTCCACTTCTACTATGTAGTTCAACAACTTCGTGAGAAAGTTTTGAAGTAGAATTTTTTCTGAAAATTATTTTGGCAAGTATGTTTTGTTCAGTTTGATGGAATCGTCGAAATGGTTTACATTATCAGACATAAAAGAATCGAATTGCGTTATTGAATTTGTCATCGCAGAGATTTAAAGTTTTTGCGTAGACAGAACTAGGAGTGTGGATTGGAATGATTCAAACGTTTAATCGCATGATAACTTATACGTTATAATCACAAGGAGTAATCACTTCGGGCGCTGTGTCAAGGACAGAACACCCAGGTGACCCGGCACTCAGAGAGTTTTGAAAAGAGTTGCAACGGGAAGGTATTGCATGGCCGTTAACGATCTAAGTGAACTAAATAAAGCCGTTACAAAGAGTTTGGAAATGCTGATCTGACAAACAATCTACTGTAGTTGTTGTTCAAGAGGAAGCGGTTCCCTTTTAAAACCAAGGTTAAAAGCTTACCAACACCATGTGCTTCGCCCCTATTTGCAGTTCTGCTAATGAGTGCATAGTTACAGAAAAGCAATCATAATTTACTCAGAGCGTAACATCCTCCTGCAGCATCTGTGCACGGAGCGAAGATACTGCAGTAGAGTATTTGTGTTGATTTAGCTTACTTTTAATTGGTTTCGCAATCGCAACTTTCTAGCAACACACGAAGGTTATTTAATACATAAGATTCTTACGAAATAAAAACATCTATCAACCTATCACGCTTTATTCCTAAATTAAAAAGTGCTCAACGACTTGAAAAAACTTCAGATATGCAAGAAAAAAAAAAAAGTTAACTGCTGTAGACCTTATTAAAAAACGTTTGAATAAAATCTAAACGCATCGCCATACGTACAGGGGTCCAATTGTCTTAAAGATCATTTGCTTGGTTGATACTCAAATTCGGCAATCTCTTATCAACCAAAGCACCACCACAAACATGTTGGAGGTTAGCTGAACAAAATATCGTAACCCTACAGTTGCTACAAGCCATACACTGATACGATATAAATTAAGCTTTAACTCTCCTTCAATATATAGTACTCTAATTTCAGATTTGTGTAATGGGTTGGCAGACGTTCGAGCTAAAACTTTTAATTTAGAAGCGTGAACTTTAGTTTTTTCGATAAAAAATTCATATACAAAATCAGATCCAGCACACTCGCATTCTTTTTGAAACGTTTCATTACTTAAACCTACACCTATTACCAGCAATTCTACACAAGTCATTAAGCTCATGCAACTGTGGAGTAATAATGGAGTGAATTTTCGTACCTAAGGGCTTTTGCACCAGACTAAATTGCCAGACAAACAAGTTTGTTTGAAGATTTACTACTTGAAATCGGTTTTATTGAGAACTGAGAACTACTGGAGGTAATAAAGAGGTGCCCTAAACCTTGTTTCACTACTTTTTTATCCTCAAAAATAAATTTAATCTATTTGACTCCGTACCTTTAGCAACCCTGTGTATCGAAATTTCGTGACATTATAAATGGATAACTAAAAAATTCTTATAAGAACGCAATGTTTACAATAATAATCGAACATCGCGTTGTCTATTCTGCAAGAAATTTTGCTAAGCCATCCTGCTCTGATGTCACGAAATTTCAAAATGCAGAGTTGTTAATGGTGCGTAGTTAAATGGATTAAATCTACTGTTGCGGATAAAGGAAATAGTGGAAAAAACTAGCACAATCTTTTCATTATCTCAAGCGATTTTCATTTTTTCAATGAAACCGATCTCGAGCAGTATCTTTTTAAACGAATTTAGATTAAAAGCGAGTTAATATTGTCAGCAGCAAACGCGTTAATTAAGCTCGAAAACACAAACTGCCGTTTGTTTGGTTTGGCAGTCAGATCATAGATAGACTCTTTATTTAGTAGACTAGAAACAAATGCACGAAGAAAAAGAGAAGATTGAACAAAAAAAGGTTGCTCTTGTTGCGAAGATTTTTTGCAGTCACGTGTATTCGACTGATTTGATTCGACATATTCGAAGAACAAAAGAAGAAAAAAAAAAACTGTCAGTTTCCAACTACTACTAAAAAGTCCTATGGTCACACGTATCACAGACGAACTCGCTAACCGAAAAAGTAGTACAGGTAACTAAAATAAAAAAAATGCAAGCTGTCAAGCGGCCAAGTAACAAAAAAATGATGGCGCTTTTGAAAAACGAAAAAGAACTTTGTAACAGATACGAATGAAAAAAATGAGTGACAAGTTAAGATATTCTAACAAAAACAAGAGTCATTTTGTAGTATTTTTTTCAAAAATCATCTTCTAGGCAATGATGAATTACGTACACAAAAGTTGCTTACAATTTTGATAGCACAACTCAATTTAAATGAATTAAGAACAGCACGTACATACACAAAATGCTCAAAACAAATAAATGTAATAGCAATAAAACTAAAATGCTGTTAAATTAGGGTGGTACAAAAGTCATTCTTCACTCTTTTTGTTTAACACTCGGAACCAGTTTATACATCGCCATTGGCATTATTTCTACTGTAGTTCTGTTGTTGCACATTTCTTGGAAGTCCACGATTCATTCATAATATTCCATAAGCTGTGTTCCCTCTAACTTATGGCTAATCGGCGAGTGCCCGAATTTTCCTTAAACAATTGTGCCCAAAGCCCTAAAAAGACGTTTATGTACCCTAAATTTCATACCACTTCAGTATCAAAGTATACCAAATGTCATATTTCCACAAATTTGTCGAGTTTTCTAGAGCTATGTTTGCAGTATTGCCAAAAATATTCGCCCTTGCACCGACAAATCACCGCTTTGCTGAAAAAAAAATCGGCTTAGAGGGAACACTGTCCATAAGTACATTTCAAGATTTTGGTGATTTTTTGTGAAGATCAAAATGCTGCATGCACACTTGCAGAGTCGAAAATATCGTCAATGCAGAGACATGAAAGCAGTTGATTCGACGTTGGGAAGTAGTGGGTGCTTTCTGTGGCTGAAATCCATGGTCCAAGACTTCTAAAAAGATACGATCTGTGAAACTCTGTTCTTTGATTAATTGCATTTTCAATTAATGCAAATGCACGCAGTGACACAAATATACTAATAGAGTATAAAAGACTGAAAAATGAACAAATCTACAGTCTAACTGGAATGACTATAGACTAATAAATATCACCAGATAAACTACATTACTTGTAAACCAAAATTTTGTCATGAAGTACCTCTCTTTAAAAAAACAAAACACAACTAAGATTAACTGACTTGTGTGCATGACCCATAATTAGTTAAATAAATGATCACGAAAGAACAATATATAATACAAAACCGTGAAACTTAAAAGGGCATTTAGAATGGACACAGAGCAATGTAAAACAACTTTGCGTGTTGCCTTATATCAATAACTAAGATCAGCATAACGCTGCATCGCTTCTGGTCTCAACCATATCAGTATAAAACACATTCTACATTTTAAATTGTACCTTTCTGAATACTGCCGTCGATAGTTAATAAAATTCCACTATTCAAAAAGCAATCAGTGAAATTCCACTTTCATAGTTTGCGATATTCTGGTAGTGGCCTGAGTGGTCGCAGCAGAGTAGGTGATCTTTCTAAGGCAGTGAATTATAATCCTTGAAGAACAAGCAAATTTTTCCTAAAAGAATGAAAGCAATTAGCAACAAAGGCTAATAAAAAATTTTCTTGCCCGAGCAACTATGTCCCACTTGGAATAATCAGACTCACGACATGGCTTGACAACGTTATAAGTTTTGCTAGATGCAAAAAATAATCAGCAAAATGAAGAGCTTCTGTTGCCATGTTATATGTTGTGAGGTTCTGACCACATCAAATCTTTCACGATACTCATTGTATTATGCCGAAGTGAGTAACACATAGGCAATATCCTCACATTTGTGAAGAGCAACACAGCTCCTTTTGAAGAAATGTTGCAGTGGTGCAAGCTGTTGGCAACACTGCGTCTGATTTGACTGGCCAAAAATATGAACCTCCCAATCCAGGACAAATGTGTTACTGCTTGACCAACTGGCCAGTTTTAATTTAGTTAAATCTTGATGCAAGTGAGACTGCAGTCAGCACCAAAACTTGTATCTCATACAAATACCGTAACAAGTTTAAAATATCATTGCAAACAAAACTAAGCTACAAATCATTATTTGAAGAACATACCCAAACACTTGGTAAATCTTGCTACTGTATATTTCTTCATCCAAAAAATCTTTTAAAACTTCTTGCATTGTTGCCAGATAATTGCGAATTGCCTATCAATCTTCCTGGGTAACACAATGTCTTAAAAGTTGGCATCAATCAGTCAATGCTGCATAGTTTATACGATAAATCACTACATCATAAACCATTTGTTTACGCAAACTTATCTAAATACTACATTTCTTTCAAACTAGCTTTAGTAAGCTATTTTTTCTGCCTGAAATGCAATTTTGTATTTTAAACAATTATAGAATATGTAGCTACAATTTGAAAACATCAGTTAGGTCTACACAAATACTCTACATGTTTGCGTAGTACATGTAGTATAAATACATGTGTTAAAGATTTGGGTGTCCTGATTGATCGTTCACTAAATTGGAAATCCTAAATTCAGAAAGTTAGTTCAAAATTAGCCAGTGGTTGTTGGGCATTGTATCATTTACCGAAGTATGGTGATTGTAAAACTTTAATGTTGATTTATTACAGCTTTATCCATTCTCATCCAAATTACTGTATTAGCAGCTGGGGTGATGCTTCAGTATCAGCCCTTTCACCTTTAATTAAGTTCCAAAAAAAGCAGTAAGAATAATAATAACTCACAACAACATCAGGACACATACCTGATACTAAACCATTACTCTCAAGCTTACATCTATTGCACTTAAATGACATGTACAAAATGGAAACAGCAAAATTGATTTATTATACAAAATAAGCACTAAGTCATCTCACACTTCCAGGTCTAACTTACGGCTTTTCATACTACTGGATGAAATACATTCTTACAACACTCGAAAAAAAAAGCAAAACCAACTACTTTCTGCCCAGAGTTAACACAGCACAAACTAAAAAATTGCTGGTCTACAATGGAACTAAAATATGGAATCAAATTCTAAAGGAAATCAGAGAGATGAAATTCTTGAAGTGTAATAAAGAACTACAGAATTTATATATATATATCACAGTATATACTCAATTTAAAGAACACAAAATATTGAATCAGGGGTCCAGGAAATCAAGTTTTTGAGCATATGCCATACATTGATACACAGCAAAATTGTTAAGTTTGATGTTGTGAGTTTTTGTTATGAGTTGTGACAGTAGTAGATTTTAGCTTACTGTTCTGTTTCTTACTGATACATGTTACTGTACCAAGTTTCTTTTTTTTTGTGACAGTAGACGTTGATGACTTACACAGTCTTTTTGTTGTCCAAATAAATCAAAGTGAATACCAGGATAATGTAACAGTCAGATTTGCAGATATATTGTATCTGATGCAGTACTGCGTGAAGCTGGTAAAGTTAGCAGCCTATGTAAATTTTTTTTGCAAGTTTTCCTTCAAACTGATTCAACCATCTATTAGTTTAATACTGTACCAAGTAAACTTTGTCCTAATTCCATCCACTATGACAGTACTGAGAGAGGAGTATGAGCAGATGAGTGACTGAGTGATGAAGTCAGTAGGCTAAGTGAATCTGTCTAGTTAATTCTGACTCTAAATTTGAAAGCAATCACAACATTGGTGAAATTACAGTAGTAAAATAATTTCACTTTTCTAGATTCAGGGCCTACACAATTTAGGCTAGTCATTTACGGTACCTAGCCAACTGCATTATCTAACTAGGCTATCCATCTAGCATCTCGGTACCGATATCTCAGATCTGTTGTTTATTTTTGTAATACACATACAATAACTTTAATAATGCATTAATTAATAAAATATGTTTTAGGCTTCCCTCTGATATTCTGTCTATAATGCAAAAATCGCTTCAGACTCAGCAGCCCCACCCTTTAAAAGCTTAAAAAAGATTACTAGGCAAGGCTATTTCGATTTGCTTGTATCACAAATTTTGTCTTAATTTATTTATTTATTTGTGTCAAGCGCAAAAGCGCTCATAGAGAACGAAAAAAAAAAACAAACGCTCACACACACACACACACACAAAAAAAAAAAGGTTTACAGTCATGCATTAATAATTCTAAAGCGCCAGAGAAGAACAGTAAGCTTCTCCCAAACCATTTACACTAAGCAAATCTATAAAGCGAGCAACATACTGTATTTCGAAGAACGAAATCTGCAAGAGTGAAGTAATGAGTGAACAAACACATTGGTAGACCTGTGGCAATGATTCATAAAACGGAATAAAAGTTTGCGAACAAGGGCATCAAAAGTATCAACATTAGCCTCCACTTGATATTGATGGACACTGCAATAACGAGGAATACCATGAATACTGCGGTAAGAATCATTGTAAGACACTCGAAAACGTCTATAGCTCTCATGGGTATAACAACACCACAGCTGACTAGCATACAATGCACAACAATGAGTCCGAAATAACATATTTTTGATATGAATAGAACACTTATGAAATTTACTGCGAAGTGAGTTACCTACAGCATACAAATACTTGATTTGGCGAGTGATATCACAATCATCAGATAATGTATCAGTTAGAAATACACCCAAATATTTCACAGGATCAACAAATTTAATGATTTTGCCATCCAGAGATAGTTTAGGCTTAAAATCCTTGCAGTATTTTACGCAAAACATCATGCCATATGATTTACAAGCATTGAAAACAATATTATGCGCAACAGCATATTTCGAGCAAACAGCTAGCAGTTCATTGAGCCCTGTTAGAGAAGGACAAAAACAACATATAACAACATATTTTAACTTGATTATAGAGCGTAAGTCTAGGCTTATTGACTAACTGCTATAATTGCTTTTTGCTATTCTTTCAAGCCTATTCTACCACTGCCTGCGGTAGAACTTTATTACAAACTAAAGCCTAGCCTAACTGCCCAGTACCCTCGTACCGAATAGCCTGTAAATATAGCGGATCAAGCGAAAAGCGAGAGCGGAGTATGAATCACAAGATTTTAGGATGTGACAACGGATGTGATGTAATAAATCTGCAAAACCATGGTAGAAAAAAAAATTTCGCGTCCTGGTTTAAGAGTTTTTGCAGTAGACTATTCAGTATTCATAATACAGTAGATTTGTCAGCATGGTGGCCAAAAGTGGTTATCACTATTTTTGCAATAACCCTGATCACACAACCTCATATTTGGGTTCATCTTGCAGTTTTGCACATTGATAACGTAGTTATGTCTTGAATAAGTTGCTTCATGGTAACAACTTAACAACTTATACACTAGTAGGATTACTGGATAACTGGGAGCAATAGAACTTTGTCAACTCCAAATCGGGTGGAGATTTATTTAAAGGCAAAGGCTGCTGTTACGTTACGTAAGAATAAGAAAATAGATATCATAGCCCTAACCCCAACCCTAAACCTAAAACAAACTTTACCCCTAACCTTAATCCTAATCCAAACTCAAAACCAAACCCTAGTGTTAATAAAAAAATAAAAAAGTGTAAATGAGCAAATGAGTGCCCACTTTTCGATCGCTAATTCTCTTTAAGGACGTTACGTAACGTGATATTAGCCACTTCCTTATTTAAAAGGCAGCATCATTGTCTCTATCTGAGTTTGTGACAAATCCTGCATCACTTTCAATAAAAAGCTTTAGTTTTCAATTACCAGCTACATGGAGTTGTATAGGCTAGCATATTCTGAAATTGGCATCACTAGCAACTTGTATAAGCTGTACTTGAGGTAATGACACTGGCTACCAGTTACTGTAGAGCCTAATTTGTTATTACTTTTATTATTTATAGTTGTTATATAGACATAGTAAGGCTGTCATTTGTCTAGGAAGGGTATCAGTTGTCTAGCCTAATTTTGTCAGTAAGATAATGCCACCTTTATTTGGTGCAACAGTTTGTTGAAAGTGTGAATTTTAATCGCCTGCATGTATTTTCAAAGAAAGTGTCTTGACACTCAACGCCTGCACTGAAATTAAACAAAATATAAGCCTAACACTCTTTTGATGCTCATTCAGAAATTATTTCTGCGAAGTTAATAAAGTTTTGGCTTTATAAGTTTAAGTCTTAAATAAAAACAGATGCAAATTTAGTTTGCCATTTGCTCAACACTTACTTTTGTCTATGCCTTTTTAGAATATTTGAAAAATATCTCTAACCTTGCAAAGTCACAAAATTCTCAGCAATAAAAATATTGACTACTTTTAAATAAACAATGCATAGGCCTAAAGTTTATTGAGGCTATTTCACACTGTCTAGCACTCTGTAGTACTTGATATCCTATCCTAGTCTGGCACTTGTCAATCATATAATAATTTTTCTTTTACACATTTAGCCTAGTTTAACTTTTAGTCAGTATGTGTAGGCAGAATAACTCATGCTATTGCCAAGCCGTCCTGCTATCTCTCGAGAATTTTGACGCATACTGCTTGGCTATGCTCAATTTTCATGGCTTCCCTTACTTCAATTTCTCTTTGCCTTTTTTAACACAAGTCACCACTCATATGATCACATCACAAAACTCTCAGGAGCCTTGACCACTGGTTTAGCGAAAAACTTCCAAAACAAGTTCCCGCCAATTTCATTCAGTGTTGCCAAGCAAAAAGTTATATCGGAAAGTTAAATTGAAAAGTTAAATCGAAAAGTTAAATTGGAAAGTTAAATCGGAGAGTTAAATTGGAAAGTTAAATCGGAAAGTTAAATTGGAAAGGTAAATCGGAAAGTTAAATTGGAAAGTTAAATCGGAAAGTTAAATCAGAAAGTGTTCTTATTTATTATATTGGAATTTTCTTATTTCATAAATAGGAATTCCAATTTCTTATATCAGAAAATCTTCGTCTTAAATATGCCTAAAAAACAGTAGACTTTTTTGAAAAAATAATTTTACACATGGCACCCCATAGGTATTCCCAGCTGAACAAACATCTTGGCCTAACTGGCAAACCTTAATGGCTTGCAGAGAGGCAGATGCTTAGTAGGGAATAAACGATTTTTCACTTGTGGTACTTTAGAAACAAGTGAAAAATCGCTGGATCCTTGTAGTAAGGATCCTTACTACAAGGATCCAGCGATTTTTCACTTGTTTCTAAAGTATCAGTTGTCTAGCCTAATTTTGTCAGTAAGGATCCTTACTACAAGGATCCAGCGATTTTTCACTTGTTTCTAAAGTACCACAAGTGAAAAATCGTTTATTCCCTACTAAGCATCTGCCTCTCTGCAAGCAATTAAGGTTTGCCAGTTAGGCCAAGATGTTTGTTCAGCTGGGAATACCTTTGAAAATATAGTTGAGGGCTGCCGATGAGAGCTAAAAGCTCAAAACAGCGCTGTCCAGCTCTGTGCTTGAATGTAGGTTGTTGCTTAGATCGCAGCTGACGTCGGGGTCACCAGTTGTGGCGTGTCAAAAGGGAGCTCGCTCCGATTGCGGTTAACCGGCTCGACTGCGCAGCCTGTGAGATGCTGTGATCTGTTGATTTAAGAAGCCATCGGTTAGAATTATCTTTCGTTTGTGGTTACTTCCATGCTAGTTTCCACATCGCCATTGGATGAAGCAGGAACTGCGACAATATGTTAAGGTGCTTGTGCTATCTTGACTGCTTTCTAACACCAATACTGCCAGACAACTACTACATAAAATGAGAAAAACACCGATTTCTACCTAGAAACTCATTTCACGTCTCTCTTCAAGTCCAGGCGATGACATACACCAAGTTATTGAAAGTATGTTTGGCAAGTTCAACCCGCAAGAAATATGATTTATCATTCAATCGCAACTGCTATAATGGGAGTCAACAACTAGCAGTTGATGAAGTTTCAAACATTATTTTCTCGCCGTCCAGCATTTCTGTGTTGGTTGTTCTAATTCTTAGCAAGAACTACTTCATGATCGTCCCATGTTTTGACTCTTTGATTTTTCAAGGTACTGTAAAATAGTGAAAAGGTGAAAGTTTGAATGATTCGTAGTGAAATGTTGCAAAGTCTCAGGACTACACGCTCAATTATCTCCTAATTTAACCATTTATAAACAGCAATTAATTTTGTTTCAGCAAAAATTCAGAAAACACTAGTTTGTACGTCGTTTTAGTGTTACTGATTTCGCGGTACAGTATAACAGCAAAATCAGCTTAGCAAACAACCTTTAATTTTTTTGTGATTCTAACTAACGCCTTATAAATGAGAGGTAACAGTGTTTTTCCACAAAAATAAAAATGCTGTTTGATTAGATGATAACTCTAATCTCTAAGTACGCTCGCACAACCTGAAACAATATTGTACGCAGGGGCGTATTTAGGGGGGGGCATTGGGCCATGGCCCCCTCTTTGGATCGCCAGGATAGTATAATTAGCATAGAATAATATGCAAAATTGTGGCATGGCACCCCCCGTTGCAACTTGGGCAGAAGGTTTGAGCACACAAACGGTAGGTGAAGATCTGTGTTTTTGGTCTTCACCTGATTTTGGGCCAAAAACCGGACGAAATTTGGGTGAAGACCTTTTTTTGGGGAGGGGGTTGCAGACCTTTTTTTTTGGTCTTCACTTAATTTTAGGCCAAGATCCGGATTAAATTTGGGTGAAGACCTTTTTTTGGTTTGTGTTTGTATCATTAGTGCGATTGTATTCTGCATCCAAAAAGTAGCCTCTGAAGCCAACAGAGCATTCACCAATATTTGTGACTTGAAATGTTGGCAACCAAAAGACTATAAACTGTTGGGCAAATCAATGTTGTTCGGTATAATATCCTTGATAGCCACACATCTGAGAAGCTCTACTACGATTGAACGTTTCAGTAACAAGTTGTCGGGAATGCGATGATTTGAGGAAGGACTGAAGTTCCACATCAGTGTGCCGTTGTTGTGCAAGTTATGAAAAGCGGATGGTGGGAGAAAAAAATAAATACATTAACCAGCACACGTGAAAGGGCATTTGCGGCAGGGTCCTGTGAACCATGAATGTATCAAAGATTCGTTGTGAACTGGGAAATGCAATTTAGATTCTAGTTGATGTGCTTGACGAGTGAGCGTTATGTATTGAATGCGTGAATGGCATAGATGAGTGGTTTGCGATCTCTAAGAATGAAAAAATTGGAGTCTGAGATGATGATGAAAATGTTTCACCGCCAAGAAAGTGGCCAGGAGCTCTTAATCAAAGGTGCTATACTTGTGCTCACGAGGTGATTAAAAGCGGGAGATAAAGGAGATTGGTTGACAGTCATCATTAACATACTGTTGTAAGACAGCTCCAACTGCAGAATTGGATGATTGTATCGACCACGAGATTGATGGGGGCGTTGGGTTGTGGGTAGGATAGAAAAGTTGCTGAGGCCAAAGCCTACCTTTAACCTCTTGAAAGGCAGTAGAGGCTTCTGTAATCGAATGCAGGGTTTGCTTGGAGCAAGAGTTGGGGAGGTTGTTTAAGAAAAGGTGGAAAGGATGTAAAAAGTGGGTACAATTTGGAATAAACCTGTGTTAGAAGTTGATGAGGCCCAAAACTCGACAAAGCTGAGTAACAGAAGAAGGTTTCGGAAACTGTTTTGTTTCTGACACCTTATCTGGCAATGGTAAAACGCCTTGGGATGTGATTTTGCGGCCGAGAAATGTCAATTCGGTTTCACCGAAAGAATATTTGGCAACGTTGATTGTCAGAGAGTATTGACGGAGTCGCTCGAAAACTTGACGAAGATGGAAGAGATGCTCTTCGGACTCTTCCAGAGATTCGCTGGCAACAAGTTAATCATCAATGTACACTAGGGTGGTCCTTTATTTAAAATTTTGGAAAACTATACGGGAACCGGGTTAAATTTGTTCGTTTTCGATGAAAAATTGCACGTGCAAAATATCTCCGAGAAAAATTAAAGTTTACAGGTTGCACATGAACAGTGAAGATTTGAGATTATTCATATGCTGCAGTATATACAATTATACATTACGAGACGAGCACGGCCCGATCAGAACGGCTCTAACAGATGTAACCTTTGTTTAGAAGAAAAAGTAGCGATATTACAAGCAAATCCGGTTAACACTCTCAACCAAAGAAACAAACTTGTATCAAAATGTCGACACAAAGCCAAATATAAACCAAGAAATTATCAGCCTTATGAAACCACATTTAACGCAAATCGGTTGATCACAGTGACGTAAAATGCCGCTTTGTATCTCGCACAGTGTTTAAGTTTTAGCAGTGTTTTTTTCACTGCGTTTGACGCACGCACATCAGCAATGTTTGATTAATATGCTCAGCCTCCACAGTTTACGTTTACAGTGTTTCGTACCAGCCGCGCCTCGCACCATCGACGCTGGTTGAAGCCCCTGGCTGGTGCGTACCACAATTAACCCTAGTGAGATAGCTTGGGTTCGCACCCGCCACAGGGCTTCCACTGCGAGGAGGGGGAGACGTGGATGGTGTACTGAGGTCTTTTGCCGTTTTTGTTTAGTTTTCATCCAACCCGACCAACCAATTAGGGGGAAACAGCCTGTAGAGGAGTTTTTAAATTTTTAACTAAACTTCCTGTACAGCTAACTGGGGGCTCATGTCCATTGAGCACTTTAGAAACTGGAAAGACAGTGTACAAGTTAATTATGCATCATGTATTTTTTATACGTCTTCTCCTGTAGTCGGAAGTTGTTTGCCTCAATAAGTTTGACTAGAATCATTTAAGTTGCGGAGTACTAATTTCTGAATAAATTTCAAACCTCATACACTACAAAACATTATTGTGTTAATCGAATTCTTGGATAGTCATTAAAGTTGTTAAAATACTTAGCGAATCATTAAGGCTACCAAAGTAAAAAAAATGTGAAAGATTTTGATGTGGACAATACAAATGCTCTGATCCATAGACCCTCATGACAAAAATACCAAAATTTTCTTCTGGCTCAGATGGGAATGTGTCAGAATAGAATCAATGAGAACAGTGGATATAGGAGTGGCAACTGGCAAGTCCAAAATAATAAACTGAGCAAAGAATTTGAAAAATCATCTTTAAAAATTAAAAAAAAAATAATAGCCCGTAATATTCTGAACATACTCTATTTAAAAAAAAAAGTTTCGATTAATAACTTGAACCACTTTCAATCTCATTCAAATTAATTCTCGCGAGTCAATCACCTGACTATCATCACCTCTGGCATCTGCTTAAAACATCTGCTCAAGATTGCTCCATTCCTAATGGGACCAGTTAATCTCAAGTAAATGGCATCGTTTGAGCATTAGAAGAAAGGAAATTGTCAGAGAAAGTTTTTGCTACATGGTAACATGTTTTTTGGCATGAATGTCTCAAACACTAAAAGTAAGAATCTGGTGCTTGCATCTCCATTAAAGCAAAACTTGAACAAAATCAGAAATTGGTTAGGGGCGCCAGAGCTGATTATGGTGCTCCTAAGTTATGCTCGCCATAATCAGTTTACTACTCGCCAGAACTGCATGGTAAACTGATTATGGCGAGCATAGACCAAAGCATCATTTCTTGTATGTGCACTAAACTTGCCAAAACGTAGAAAATATAGTGGACTTGCGAAAAATTTGGCAAAATCACATTGACAAAAGAATTGGGGCAACTGTACTGAAACAAATTCTCTGGTTGGCTTTGGTACACATCTAAGAAACTATTTTTTTAAGGTTTTTGAATCAGAGGTGCATGATAACATGAAGTGACGAATGGTTGCAGCTCTTTACGAAGAAAACTTTACCAAGCATGCTATTAAGAAACATCAATTGGAAAAACTGGTTTGCTGATTAAACACAATTAATTGGTTTTTTCCAAAGAATGAAAATGGATCAAAAATTTTTATCACTTGAATTTGATTCTTGAAATGAATTACCAGGTTCATTGATGACAGTCAGGAAGTTGGTTCAAGAAATCAAAGTCCCGAATGCAAATATACGGGAATACGTCTGGCTAATTGAAAAATGCGAAGAAGATCAGCTTCAATTCCACGCACATTTTACCACAAAGCATATCATAGGCATTATTTTGCTAAGTGAGAAGAATGAAAGTACACTGGTTACTTGGCAACATGCAACAAGTTGGGTTACACCCATAATATTACTGCTTTTGAACAGCTAACACTATGTAAACAGCGAAGCCCTTATCTTTGCAAAATTGGGTATTTACGAAAAATTTTACTGTCTTTGTGCAACCTCTAAATGCTTTTCTATCTCGGAGATTTTTCACACACGATGGTTTTAGCCAAAAAGGAACACATTTACTTCGGTTCCCATAATAGTTTTTATTGCTTAATTTTTGCTATGCATTTAAGGACCACCCTAATGTACACATAACAGAAATCCAGACCTTGGTCCGTGAACCATTGGAATGTTAGGGCTGCATTCCAAACACCAACGGGCATTCGAACAAATTCGAATAATTAAAGGGTGTAGTGACAGCCGTTTTATAAACATCAGCTGGTTCAACAGGGATATGGTGTAATGCTTTCACCAAATCAAGCTCAGAGAAAATATTAGAACCATAAAGAGAGGTAGTGAAGTCCTGTATATGTAGGATGGGGTAGCGATCCGGCACCGTGATCTTAGTAAGCGCTCTGTAATCACCGCAAGTTCGCTAATCACCACCGGCTTTAGGGACCAAGTGAAAGGGTAAAGAAAAATTACTTGAAGACTCAAGGATGATTCCTAAAGACAGCATGTGTTCGAATTCTTGTTTCGCATTTCGGTAACGGTCTGATGCCAAATGGCGAGGCCAAGAAAAAGGTGGTGAACCTGTGGTAGTGATGTGGTGTGTAATATTATGCGTAATAGGATATTCGTGATAATGTGGTTGAGCTGTATCATGAAATTCTGTTAGAAAACTGGTATAAGAGTCAGAAGGGTTTGCTGCAATGAGAGGCAGAGATGAAGGAGAAGGAGCAGAAGCAGAAACAACCGAAGCAACAGTAGAACAGTTTGTAGTGTTGTCATTAAGACGCTGTTGATGTAGGTTAACACTGAGATTGAAATGGTGCGAAAAATCTGCCTCTAAAATAGGAAACGACATTGTAGCTACTACGAAAACCCAACGAAAAGCTCTCCGGAGACCTAAATCAAGCAATACTGACTTTTCACCAAAAGTAGAAATGCAAGATTGATTGACTGCAAGCAAGATTTGATTGACTGTCTGAAGATTGATTGACTGTCTGTTGCTTTGAGAAGGTTTATAACCTGTACAGTGTACACTATGCAGGCAGACTTGGGCAAAGTGTGACTGCAGCATAGTATCAACAAGAAAATAAAGGTTGGATGATTTGTCTGTGACATGAACAAGGCGGCTTGGGGATATGCCAGCAACATTCGCCGCTGATGGCTGGCATGTTAGTTTGATGAAAACTTGCAAGGAGGTTGGCATTTAGTGGCTTTGGGGCCGAAATCTGTCATGATACCAGCAGACTGTCTGTCGAGAAGGTGAAGAAGGAACCCTTGGGTAAAGTGATAGTGAACGTGTTCTAGCAGATCTGCTCTGGGTTTGGGGCTAGACAACTTCTTCGAGTGCAAAGAGTTTAGACTAAATGTGTTCCAAGTCGCCTGTCAAGCGCATGCACTTCTCGCAAGTCGGTTGAGTGTACGGGGCTGGCCAACGAGCTGCAATGGATGTAGGGGCGAGTTCAACTAAAGTATCAGCAATTTAAACTAATATCATGCTAATATTGCGACAGTGACTTTTCTTGAATGGCTGCTAAAGAAAGTACGCATCGTAACAGGAAAGCGTAAAAAAAAAGATTCCTGAGGATATAGCAGGGTGTAATTGAACCGTTTCAAATAACGGTTCGGGTTCAGGTTTAGCTCCGGCTCAAAATATTTTAGCGGTTCAGATTTACTTGAGCACCATTTTCGAGGTTCAGGTTTGGTTCAGGTTCACTCAAGTAAAATATTACTGGTTCAGGTTCGGTTCGGGTTCATTGACTTAAAATTTAACTGTCGTTACTCGTTTCGTCCAGAAAAAAATCAGTTCAGCAAGTTAACATGAATCCAGAAAAAAAAAGGAGATATTGCTGATCCTGTTGATCATCACCACTGCTCTTATTGTGCGTGTACCAGCGCCAGCGGCATCTGGATATGGAAAAATATATTCTTACTTTTGTTAGGGGTTCAGGTTCGGTTTGGGTTCACTTGAGCACAATTTTGAGGGTTCAGGTTTAGTTCAGGTTCCCAGAAGTAAAATTTTGCTGGTTTGGGTTTGGTTCGAGTTCACCAAAATGAAACGGTTCATTCGGGTTTACGGTTCGGATTCAGGTTCGGTTCGACACCCTGGGATATAGTCTCATTAACCACCGAATAACCAAGCCAGCGCTGCATGCGTAGGTATAATTCAGTGGGCTTCATATCTCCTAACGATTCTGTACTGAACAGTTGCTGCAACCTGCTTTGATCAGAAGGAGTAAAAAATTGAAGAAGAGCTTTCTTAAGCGCACCGTAAAGGCCAGCAGCTGACGGGCAGGGATGTGGAAGCAGTCAAATTTTTAATGCTTCCGCTTCCAGCTCCTCTTGAAGTTTTATGCTTCCGAGTTCGCTTCCGCTTCCTCACGTTTGGAATTTTTTGCTTCCGCTTCCGGCTCCGGATAGAGCTAGTCGCTTCCGAGTTTGCTTCCAGTATTTTTCATCAAAGTGCTTCCGCTTCCACAAAAATTTAACCACTTCCATCGCTTCCGCTTCCACATCCCTGCTCAGTATGAAACAGCTAATTGTATTTAGTTTTTAAAAAAGCAGGCAAGTTTACTTTGTCAGCTATTTTATTTGACTTGTGTTGTCGACAGGGCATGGCATGGAATGGAAGACGATTTTTCCATATTCCGTACTGGCAATTTTGGTCCATTCCATTTCCTTTCCATACTAAAAGTTTTCCATTCCATATTTCATTCCATACTAAAATTTCCTTTCAAATTCCATTCCATACTTCCATACCAAAGGAAGTGTAGACCGGAAGCAATGCAACGTCTATTTTGCTGCTTTGCATTTTTGCAATGTTGTAAGCAATCGCTCGTGAAGGTGCGTCAACAATACTAAGATGGCACAATCGGTATCTGGTATGCGTATTGCACATGGTTTAATGCATAGGCGTAGCCAGGATTTTGGATTGAGGGGAGGGATAAACCGTAAATCACATGCAATGACGTCATCAGAAAATTTCAAAAAGAGAGACTTTTTATGGGACAAAAAATGAAAGATCAAAAGCTGGGGGTCTGTTTTAGCACGTAACCAGGATTTGGTAAAGAGAAAAAACTAAAACCGCAAGTTAAAAAGATTTATTAACGTATCAAAATTGGGAGACGTAGTGAGCAGATTAGTGCAACTCAAACGGGGCCTGGGGGCGGAGCCACCAGCCGCCGGAGCTACGAGAGTCTGGGAGCAAAGCACCCAGCCGCTGGGCGATTGTTGGTAAGTTTTTGGAAAAAAATGGCTATTTAAATGCCATTTGGATCACATTTCGCACATTTTCAGAGCCATTTGAAAGAACAAAATTTTTGAGATTTGAGAGCCAATTGAACAAATCCCTCCCTTTACTTCAAGTCAAGTCCAAAACACGAATAAAATCTTTCATTTTGGGGTTAAATTTTGTGACTTGGCCTGGTCAGGGTAATCAAGGTACATTGCTTTCTGCAACATTTTTAGCATTAAATCATTCACTCGAAGATTTGCCTTTGAAGATTTTTGCTTTGTCATTAAATTAACCAGTTTTAGGAATATGTACGACCTGGAGCCCAAGCACCCTCGATTCAACTTCAATAATTTGTTCAATAAGCATTTCCCCAACCTAATTTTTTTCAAAAGATTTTTGTCGCGTGAAAACTGACGAGATGGAAGTGGATTGTTATTTAAAGTTGGTAGGTAGTAAAGGTGGAATTTAAAGTTATTTCAAGTTGATACATTAGATGCAATAAATGGTTACTAACCATGTTATTGCAATATAAAAGTTAGCTGGGGGCCTAAAAACATATTATTGCATACAAAAGTTAGATGAGGACCTGAGATTGAACCTTTTAGAACAAAACCACAGAATTTCTCCCGGCTTGGACATTTAAATTGGTTGGCAAAAATTTAAATCGAGAGGGCCCGCACCCCTAGTCGTCAATATTAAGTTACTGCTAATTGCCGTTGTACGCATGTACTGTTGCGCCCAAAAAATGCCAAAAAAACTGACTAATTAAGCTTTGTGTCATCATTGGTAGCATTTCAATTGGAGGGGAGGCAAAGGGCCTGGGCCCCCTTGGTAACGCCTATGGTCTAATGATTACCGTACAAGTTTGCTCTCATAGGTGTAGCATCCATGCATGATATTGATAACTCCGGCCATACGACCTTGACTTGATGCATGATATTACGTTATTCGTTGTGCTGCTTTTCCTATTTGTGCCAAAACAT
Source organism: Trididemnum nubilum (assembly GCA_963965965.1). Classification (NCBI taxonomy): domain Eukaryota; kingdom Metazoa; phylum Chordata; class Ascidiacea; order Aplousobranchia; family Didemnidae; genus Trididemnum; species Trididemnum nubilum. The sequence goes on along the minus strand of OZ014477.1, from coordinate 9,875,847 downwards.
TATGTGTTGTTTCCTTTAAAATGGCTACATGCTGTTTTTGATTTAATTATTGCTGATTTGAGTAAAATTGTATGTTGGTGCAAATGAAATAAATAAAAAAATAATAAATATCAACTATAAAATTTGTCTAACCAAATTGCTAAAGACCATTTACCGTAATAGCAATACCAAGCTTTAACACCAAAAAGAATTATTGTAAGCTGAAAAACTAAAAATAAAAGTAAAATTAAGCTGAAACGGGAATGAAATAACAAATACAAGGTTTCGTGACGATGTAAGGAAACAAAATTTAGGACTTGGCAAATTGTCAATCTCAAAAAAAAAACAAGTCAAACCCGTCAAAGTCGTCAACTATAACATCAATGCTGCAAATTAAAATGTAGCCTACTTACAATGATGCAATACGTACACTGTTTGCGCAATATAAACAATCAAAGTACCGCGATTTGTCGACAAATATTACCCGTAGATATTGAAGTTGAATACTTCGGTGACAATATTATTTATCACCACCCGACATCGGTATGTATTTTTCTGTAAATACAATGCACAAAATCTAGTATGAAATTGGTATGGAAGTATGGAAGATTGTCTTCCATTTCATTCTTGAAATCTTCCATTCCATTCCATTCTGGCATCTTCCATATTCCATACCGAACTTCCGTTCCATTCCATTTTCCATTGCATTTTCCATTCCATACCATGCCCTGGTTGTCGATTCTATATTATTATTGTTATTGTAACATTTTACCCCAACGGTGGTAGCCAGGTTGAGAATCTGGAAGCGCCTGATTTTGAAAAAATTGCTTCCGCTTCCGGCTCCTTTTTAACACTTTCGCTTCCGCTTCCAACCTCTTTCATCAAAGTGCTTCCGCTTCCACAAAAAATTAACCGCTTCCACATCCCTGCTGGCGGGTCCAGAATTAATTACGTACGTGCAGCGCAATCTGAGGCTCCAGTGAGGAAACAATGTAGTGGAATTTTGAAAGTAGAGAAGAAATGTTTTTCAAAGGAAACTGTGACTCGATTTGTGAAAACCAAAGAGCTGGATCATTTGACCAAAAAGGCAGAATTTTCAGTGAAACTGCCGAGAGTTGTTGATTTGAGGAACCCGAACAAGAAGTAGCCTGCTCTGATTCTGACATAACTTTCTTGTGCTGTTCTTTCGATAAGTTACCGATGTAGTTTAAACAAAACTCACTACAATGCTTTAAAACGAATCATAATATATTTACATGCACTATGAACACAGAACTCAAAACTGACTTGTTTTATCAATAACGTGTCAACTGGAATAATGGCGGTAAGCAAAGTCAACGCACAAACAACAAAAACTCAAAATAGTGATTGTTACGTGATAAGTCCCAGAAGTGTGGTTTCTGCATGCTACGAGCATGATAATCAATGTCTATTTGAATGTTGTAGCCACAACTACAAGTATACCATTATATCTGCCATGGTCAGTGTCAGTAATAACCTGTCCACAAACCACATTGGAAAATTTGCATGATGCGCCAGATTTCTCCGACGCAGAGCATCACAAAATCTTACGTCAAATTGGAGCAGAAAACGTAAAATAGCTTTGGCGTGACGCTAAACCTCCAAATCAACTTAAAATAGAGCGTAGACAGTGACAGAACCAACAAAATTTGCGATATCTGCCCGACGAAAACCTTTTTTGGAGGACTAGTTGCAGAGCAAGGAGAACGTGGAATTACTTGAAGCAAATTCTACCGGCCGGCCCGCTTATTGTCGCACTTTGATTGGCGCGGCGCAAAAATTATATAAGTTTTCTTTTAGGTTCATTTCATTTCATACTTCATAGGTTGGCGCGAATATCTGGCGCAGTGCCGTCGAACTTTCTATCCTGCTCGACGAAATATCAGATATAGCACGGCCTAGTTCAGGTACCGGTATGGCTGATGTTTCAACTATTCAAGCAACATCATCTCTCGTCAGCATAGCCCTATCAATATCTACTGCATAGTTAGTTAGTCACGGTATACTAACAACCGGTATAATTTGTATGCTGTCTTGGTGGACATAAAAACTTGTACTCGTCACAGATCACAATCACCTGGTCACATAGAATAATGTATGGTATAGCTACTACAGTAGCCTAGCGTTTACATCATAGCTAAAGCGAAAGGTACATCTTAACTTGAAATCATTAGGCCTACATTTTCAAGCTAGCTGGTAGGCTGTAAATATCTTGTATCTGATACCGGTATATAATGTCATTAAAGAAGAGTGTGCTGAGGAATGTGCTCAAATAAAAGCCGAGATACATCATAAAAGATCACCCATAGGGAATATATACCATTATTTTGTTTCTCCTAATGCTTTAAGATATTACTGAAAACAAACAGCATCAACTCTTCGCAGTGTACCGTACAGCCGTGCCTTATGTTCAACATCAGTTAACACCATGAATCAAGAAAGAAATTGAAATTGATGTGGGCTAAGCAAACAACACAAGGCAGAGCAGAAATTTCAGTCATGAAATAACACTTGACAAAAATAAGCTAGCAAAAAGCGTAGCATTGCTAGTATAAAAAAACAAACTTAAGACAATAGGCTGTACAGTATTATGTCACCATGTGGTACCACACAAATAGGGTTTATCCAACCCAGTAGAAAAAAACAGCTTAGCAATAAGGCATTCTGTAATGTAGGGTAAGTAGCTCATAGGCAACAAGTACAGAGTAGACCTTCAGTAGCATACCAGAAAGCAACCAGTAGGAATAAGTAGCCTACCAGTACTGTCTGACTGTAGGTGTAGTCTACTGGTCAAGTAGTCAGCTGGCTTGGCTTTAAAACGTAGGCTAAAATGCTTTGTTACAAACCTGCACTAGCTAGCTGTGACTAACATAGTGCATGGTTTACATCGTGGTGAAAAATGTGTATTGTACAGTACCACACTAGGCCTAATCAATGATAAGCTGATTCAGAAAATGCATGAATTTTATATACTGTACGGTTCTCAAACTGGTAAGCTATTTCAGATTTCCAAATTTTTAGTCCTAATGGAACTGTGATCAAGCATATTAAATTGTCTGCTCAATTTGCTTGCTTCGTAAATTATGAATTATTGTGTTAGTATTGGTAAATACACATAGCAGTAGCTCAGCCCAGAGCTTTTTCAAGGTTGATAAAAGTTTTGATTTTTTCAAAACTCAAATAAATTTACAGTAAGATTTTTGTATTTAAGTATTTCCTATTTTGAAAAAAATTTAATTTTATTGGGAGAAAGTCGCAATCAATGTAACTTTATAAATCAATAGTTTTAAAACAACATTGCTTAATATTTGTCGATCAAATACATGAGTAAATGAATAAAATAAAACTACAATGTTCAGTATTGCTTCATTTATTGCATATCACATATTTTTTCTAAAGTTTTCAATTTCTAAATTCTGATGGACGCACTCCCTTGCGCTGATTGCAGACATTGAAGTGCCAGCGTAAAGGGAGGGAGCATCAGACTCCAATGTAACCACAAGTAGTTTAATTGGATACGTTGGTTCTTAAATCAAGCTGGAGAGTAGGTTGTTCAATTGAGCTGGTCGATTGCATTGAAACGTGTTTTTTGGACCCAGATGTTACATGTAACTCAATTATCAGAGTTTGTTCGTTTTCAATTTGTTTTGTGGTCTAAATGATGTAATGATTTAACTCAGTCAAAATTAATTAAAATTGACTCTTAGGTTTGTATGCACCAATGTAGATTAAGTTTGATCCACAAATCAACCAAACTTTTGGGGAAAAGTTGGACAAATAGATTGTCAATTTGCTGAAATGATTATGATGTAATTCAAGAATAACTTCTCTGACCTTGCAAATTCTGTTTATTTTAAAATATTAAGTTTAACAGTGCTAAAGATACAATATTGATGATCCACAGATCAAAATTAATCCATGTTTGTGCGTATAACCTTTAGTGCGATGCAGTGTTCCCACTAAGCCGATTTTTTTCAGTGAATCGGCGATTTGATGGAGCAAGGGGAAATAAATTTTGGCAATATAGTAAACATAGCTTTAGAAAATTCGACAAATTTGTGGAAACATGACATTTAGTATACTTTAATACTGGATTGGTACAAAATTAGGGGCGCAAAAACGTCTTTTTAGAGCTTTGGGCGCAATTGTTTCATGAAAATTTGGGCACTTGCCAATTAGCCATAAAGTTAGAGGGAACACAGGTGTGATGTCAGGTTCTATACACCGTAGTGATGGAAGTGAGGTTTATTGATCATGACAAAAATTTACAATGCAAAAAATTTTTGTTTTTAGGTCAAGCAGAAGCAATTGCCTCTGAAATCCTTGAGGCAGCTGTCTTTCAAAATTTTAATGTCAAGCTTCACTGCTTGAAAGATGAAGGCAAAGAATTTCATATACAGGATGTAAAATGCGCAGTTTTTGTCTGTTCTACTACAGGTATCCCTTATAGCCTATTATTTTTCATTACAAGCAGTTGTGGTACTAAAAAATTACTTGTGCTGGTGTAGATTTTAGTTAGATGCAGTAACGTAGCCAGGGGGGGGCAAGGGGGGCTCAAGCCCCCCCATTGGCTTGTAAAGTATGCAAAATCGCACCTTTTTGGTGGTGTTGAGGCCGATTTTTTGTGAAAAATTGAAAATAGCCCCCTCCATAGGAAAACAGCCCCCCTCAAACGTTTGGATTTCCGATTTCGGCCGAAAAATCAGTCTCAAATTCGGTGAAGACCTTTTTTTTTTTGGAGACCACCTGATTTTGGGCGGAAAAAACCTTTGAATTTCGGAGCTTTCCGAGAAATTTCGTCTCAATTTTTGGACAAACCGTGTGAAACTGATTCAAGAACAATGAAAATTCGGGCCAAGGTCGTTTGCACACTTCTCACTCTTTTAAAATAGCCCCCCCTTTTCCAAATCCTGGCTACGCGCCTGGTTAGATGGTATTACAAAGTAAAACTTAAAAGCAGGTTTGTAGTGTATATTAAAATTAAACAATGCATTGCATTTTTTGTCCAATTGTAATTTACATTTAACGTTTCAACATTTTTTTATATTTACGATTGAATTAATTTACTAAACTACTGTGTGTTTTTGCAGGTGATGGTGACCCACCTGAAAATGCAAGAAAATTTATTCGCAGCATTAAAAGGAAGACTCTTTCTCAAGATTTTTTGCTAGGGTTGTGCTATGCTTTGCTAGGGCTAGGAGATACGAACTATTCCACCTTTTGTGGTGGTCCTAAAAAGCTAGAAAAAGCATTAAAAGCTCGTGGAGCATCAAGCTTTTATCCAACTGCTTATGCAGATGATGGAGTAGACATGGAAGACACTGTAGAACGTTGGATTGATGGGCTGTTTCCAGCTTTAAAATCTCATTTCAATTCAGTACAAAGCGACCTTTCCTTTGCTAGAGAATCAGAAAAAATGAAAGCCAATGGAGAGGATTGCAAAAAAGTAGTTGACCATTTTACTGACCTCGTTTCAATTGAATCCGAGTTAACTAACAGCTGGAATCAATTACAAATCAGCAATGAAAATAGCTCGGTTAGTAATGTTGAAGCTGACGGTAATGCAGAAATTCAGTTAGAGACTCTTGAAGCAACGTTTTCCAAAACACTTGTGTTTGACGACTTAGCTTTAAATTCATGCCCAATAAAACAGTTTGCAGCTCTCTCGAACCAAGCTCTTACTCTTCCACCTTTGATACAAAGCCATTTAGATTTAGAATTTGACGAACTCGCCGAATTCGATGCGTCTTTGTTGCCCTATCAAAATGGTGCTCCTTTTTCTGTAGCTTCATCTGATATTGTAACAGCTAAAATAGTGTCTGCTATTCAATTGAGTAAAGACAATGCAGTAAAAAGGGCGTTGGAAGTAAAACTTTTACTTGATGACCCGTTCCATTTTAACCCAGGAGATTCGTTTGCCATTTGCTGCAAAAACGACGAAAAAGAAATAAATTGGTTGATACGAAGGTATATTTGCACTTCAAGTTTTTGTATTTAGCTGCAATGTTATAAAGGTTAACAAACCCCCGCATTTTCGCTCAAAAAGTGAACATTTTAGACGGAAGTTAATGCTTTTTGGACGTAAACGTGTCTCCAATAACGATCTAATGACTCATTTCTGCTGATTCCTATGGAAGGTTACCTTTTACATTGCTCGTTAGCAATCACCCTTCTGGTGGCTCTCATGCTGAAAAGTAGTGATTTGTATCAAGCGTTACTGTTACTCTGTTAGTGGCCAATACAAGTGTGTGTTATAGCAGGCTTAACTTTTAGGGAACTAAACCCATTTTTGCTCAGTTTTAAAAATGGCGGTAATCGTACTTTTTGCAGTAACTGATGTGATGGCAGTCGCATCAAAATTTAAGTTTTTTTCAAAATTGTAGCAATTTCTTTTCGTTTTAGGTTGTCTTGTGAAGACGAAGCAGATATTCCTGCTCGTTTAAAAGTGAAAACTGGGACGGTGAAGAAGAACGCTTCTGTCCCTTCATTTATTCCCCAACCGTTTACGATCAGACACGCGTTTAGGACTTGTCTGGAGATACGAGCTGTACCAAAAAAGCCACTTTTGCGTGCTTTGGTCGATTTTACTGGTGAAGAGAACGACAAAAGGAGAATTGAGGAACTGTGCAGTAGGCAAGGCTCCAACGCGTATTCAGAACTCATACGCATGGCAAACGTTACTCTGCTGGATATTCTGGCAATTTTTCCCAGCTGCAAACCAACTTTTCAACTGCTGGCTCAGCATCTTCCAAGGCTGCAGCCTCGAAGATATTCGATCGCCAATTCACCACTTGTTGATTCAAGTCATTTATCTTTCGTGTTCAACGTCGTTCGCTTAAACGCTGAAAACGGTTTAGTATTTCAACGAAATGGTGTTTGTACGGGCAATTTGGAAACATACGCATCACATATTTCGACGGATGATTCTACTCCTCAACCTGATAATTTACCGGTAGTAGACATTTTTCGCGCAAAATCCACAGGATTTGAACTCCCCAATGATAGCAGTTTACCAATAGTCATGATAGGCCCGGGCACCGGAGTAGCACCTTTTGTTGGGTTTCTTGAGCATCGTGCAGCTTTGGGAAACAATCTGGGCGAGGCTTGGTTATTCTATGGTTGTAGACACAAAGACCGCGATTTTCTTTACCAGAAGAAGTTGGAAAATTTTGTCACTGACGGCTTGCTTACTCGTTTAATCGTAGCTTTTTCTCGAGACCAGATGTCTGCGAAAAGTTGTCGGTATGTCCAAGATAATTTGCGCTTGTACAAATCCGATGTGGTCAACCTGCTTCTGAAAAAAAACGCTACTTTTTACGTTTGTGGAGATGCGCGAAACATGGCTAAAAATGTGCGCCAGTGCATTATCGAAATAATTGCGTCGGAAATGGAATGTGACCAAGCATCTGCTTTAGAGCAGTTTGAAAAAGTTGTAGCAGAAAAACGTTACAAGGAGGACATTTGGACTTGAAAGGGCATTGAAGTCAGGTTTTTCACTGTGGACCAAAATGTTGGAAAAGACCTAAAATGCATTCTAACCAAATTTGAACTTACTATGTTTTGCCGTTTTTGAGATATTGCAGTTCAAAGTTAACAATTTTTCTCTTTCTTCAGCGTTGCCATTTTTCCAGTATTGTAACAGAAGTTTTAACGTGTGGAAAGTTGGCTTGAATTTATCTGAAAAAGCTAATTTCCAATTTTGACCCGTTTACTTTGTTTTGGCAACAACGATGCCGAAAACACTTGTTAAGAGGTACTAAAATACGTTTAGTTTTTGAAATTGTGTTTGTAGTTGGCAACCCTGGCAAATTTATAAGGGGGAAAAGCCTTTCTAAAAGGAAATCTAAATTGTCATAACTTGGAAATGGAAGGTCGTAGAATGCTCAAATTTGGTCAAGTTAGTCTTTAGATTTGTCAAAAATTTTTTAAAGAAAATCAAGCAAAAAAATTATAGACTTAGATGCCCTTTAAAGATACTCAATAATGCTATTCTGCTTTTACCACATTGCTGTTTTACAATGAATTGCTGATTTGCTTCATTTCAACTATTGCACTTCAAACACTGCATTTGTCGCAATAAAACTTGACACTGGTCAAAAATCCTGACTTTCCGCAATTTCGATTGTGTATTTCAAAAAAAGAGCAAGATTACGCAGCGCAATTTGGCAATAAAAAAACCACCCGTATCCATTACGAACGATAAAATATCGCAAAATGTAATACAACAAACAAAACTTGATGAAAGGCTCGATTAGCCAATCAAAAAAGATGGTTGGTCATCTTTACACAGGCTGTCAAGTGTGTCATTATTTTTTTTCAATTTCGCTATTTTGGAGTCGTTGTCATTATTTTCTAAACAATCTGCTGATATTTTTGAGATCACTGGATAAATTGCAATAAATCGTGAGTCATTGAAATTAAGACCTTTTTGTTTGTTTTTAAGAGATCACTTAAAAAATTTCGCAAAAACTACACGAAGTCCTTTTTTTTTTATTATTATTTTGAGATCACCTATAAAACCTCGCAAAAACTACACGATACTTGAAAATTGTCATTATTTTATGTTCAGCAGTCACTTTTTATTCATTTTTTTTTTAATTCAACGACTTGACAGCCTGCTTTGCACAACGATTTTAACTAAAATACAATGCTGTACACTGGTAATCGAAGAACATCTTAGCTAGGAAAGTGCGATAATTTTAAAGCAAAGCTGCCGTAACTCTTGTTCGGGTTGAAGTTTCGTTTAGCGCCAGTTCCGCATATGGATTTACCATTGTTAGTAGTAAACACCAGGATGAGCAATGGACTGATCTCATTAACTACACTAAATTTCGTTCTCGGTATTTTCAATTGAGGTTCTGTCTTGACATCAATTTTTGCTCCAACCGGAGATACAGTGGGTGCTAATTCGTTATAAATTGTATGGAAGTACGTATCGGCTAGCTAAAGACTGAAGGCAAAATTATTGGGTTTCTTGAAACTCTGGAGCAGTTCGGTCAAGAACGATAGAGTTGATAACAATCTAACAGAATTGCCGAAATTTCAGAAGCCCATTTGATTTTGTCTTGTGTTGGTCTGTTACATTGAAGTATCTCAGTTAATATATTGGCTGGATTGATACCATCTTTTAACTTATTTTGTAGTAGCTACTTAATCCTCACACTTGGCTTCCCACTAGTTCGATATTTTCCAATCAGTACAAAGTTTGCAGTGCACTCACTGTGCATCGCAGTGTTTTGTCAATTGCACAGTAAACAGCATTTCAACGATAGGTAATTTTAAGAACTTCAGAAAAAATTAGGCTACATTACTTAAGATGCAACAGCATTTTGCCTGGGTTTTCTAAATAGTCTTTTAATGCATTAGAAAATCGAGCCATAACAGCACCCTCTATGACTCTGTGATCACCAGACCAACTCATGCACATGATGCTTCTGCGAGTGACGTCACCATCTTTATCGAACCGTGGAAGATCCTAGAGAAAATTGAAATTCTAAAACTGAATCTTTAATTTCAACGCCGTAGTCCATATTTTTTTGTTTATGGGTCTACAAATGACCGCGCAAAAAGTGTTCTCAACAAATCGAAATTCGATTTGGCGGTCAAGTTAAGCCGGACGCGAGTTAGTTTGCAGTCAGGAGACTTGGTTCGAATATTAATGCAACCTCGATATACTTTGGTCACCACTGGCCAATTTTTAATTAGTTTGAAAAAATTGCTTAAGCTTCAATTTTGATCATAGCCTCGCCTAATTTGGAATACGGGTTGCAAATTTTACATTACAAGTTGGCATTTGCTCATTATTAGCATCTTGCCGTCGCCAAGTTCTTACAAACAAAATTGATGCAGAAGATCTTACCTGAATGCGACCCAAAGCACCAATGGCAACTTGTGGTGGAAAAATAACAGGACGTGCATACGTTCCTCCAATCTAAACAGTTGATTTAACTTAATGTCTGGCAACTCGAATTGTCGTGACGGAGTTTCGAACATGAGCGATCAGTCAAGAAAAATGCTGAATATCCTTGGTAGAAGCAAACATATCGCGTAACTAATGATCACACCACAACGCATCGTACCGGCAGTAAAAAAAACTGCAGGTCAAGATAATCTGGGGTTGATATAGAGCTCCCAAATAGTTTTCAATTACGGTGAGTTGTTAGAGCGAATACCACAGATTATGGGGGTAGATGCTGGATGTATTTGCGACGGTAGATCGAGACATGTTGACACAACCGCCAATTATGCCGATATCTTGAGAAAAACGCTTGAATTTGTACAGACAGCTTACAATTTCATACGTGCTATAAACGCCAATTGCTAACTCTTAAAAATGCCGGCGTACGCAGAGTCACGATATTTCAGTTCTAGCCCTACAGCGATCTAGTTAACAGCAACTGCATAACAGACTGTATCTAAATTACTCACGTTTCCAATATTGGATAAACTAAACGTTCCTCCAGCAATATCATCAGGCGAAATTTTGTTCTTTAGTCCAGCTTCATGTAATCGATTGAGCTCTGAAGCTATTTCCAATACCGTAAGATTTTGAACAGATTTAATGCACGGAAGCAACAAGCCATGCGGCGTGTCAGTGGCAATGCTTATGTTGTGGTCCGCCTGAACACAAGGTCTAAGGTTATGTTCAATTTTGAACCTGATAACGCCCAATCATACACCAGCCATAGACCGCATAGGTTATTATCTTGATACTTTGACCAGCTGCTACATGAAAGGGTTTCCGTAGTCGGTGAGATTTCACTTTCGGGGTCGTTTTTCTTACCTCGCCATGCTCCGCTGAGCTAAACATAGTTTTAGGCCGGTTGCGCAACCTATTGACTACCTACATAACCGTGCCCGGCGTCGCACTGGTCAACTACCCCCTCTTTTTATCAATTATTCAATCAACTACTCCAGCCCTTAGATTTATTACGTCTTGGGTGCCTGAATTTGTATGTTGGTTAGTGTGATTCATTAGGTCTACATTGTGCATATTTCAACTGGTGTGACAGGGGTAGCAACCATGCAAATAAAAATCGTTAGTTTTGTCTTCAATACCCTCTGCATGTCTCTTAATGTCTGACGTTGTGTCGCTACTTTCTTTTCCTGACTCTACGTGTTATTATCCATTCGCTATTTTAGTGGTGATAAAAAAAAGAAATGAAACAAGCAAATCAAAAAATTAAATGATTGTTGAAACATTGCACTCTGGCTCCTAAAATTTTGGAATTTTGATACTCCGAATCCGCATAAAAAGCGTAAAACCCGACTTCGTTACGACTCCAAGCTCCACTCTAGCTCCTGCATGTTGAATTGTTTCTTGTATGGTAGTGCACTTAAAACGACTGAAAAGTTGAAGACATAAACAAAAAAACTGTTGCGAAGGTCGTATTGAAAGATAATTGCATGTTACTTACAAAAAATTGATCCAAAACTAACAATATCAATTGATTTAACAAAGAGTGAGAACAAAGCAGAAAAGCAACGAAAAGGATTAAATGCCAATCACGGACTTACCTTGTAAATTAAATTCTCATTTCCCGTTTCAATTTGAGAATTTAAAATAGGATACTGGGTTAAAGCTAACGAAGTAGCTTTAATGATAAACGGCATATATGAAAGTTTAAGTCCATGTGCGTGTTTAACATGCTTTTTCAGGCGGTAACGAAGTTCAACCAACTCAGTCATGTCGTATTCGTCATCGTAACCGAAATGAGGAATAAGCAACGCTGCATTCATGCTGCTTAACATGGCCTAAAAAAATGTACAGTTTTACGTATTCTTTCAATTAAAGTCATTATCAAGAAGATTAGGTAAATGGTTCGCCGAAATTTTGTAACCCTCCCTCTCCGGTGTGAAAGTGACATTAGTACCAGGATTTGATAAGAGGTTTAGTCAAAAATAGAAACTCTTATATTCAAAAAATGTGTATGACCTCGCAACCGGGGCGTTGAATGCATCGTAGTACATGGATCTTAGACGAGTGCATGCGGGCAATCTCCAAACACAGGTAGCCACTGGGCCTTAGTCTCTGGGCAATTTGAGATTTCCTGTTAACAGAAATTTTGCAGTTTTATGAGGGGCAGTCAAAAAGTAATGGCTTTTTGCTTATTACGTAAAAAATACAGAACACAACAAAACAGCTCATTTATCAAAATTTAGCATAACTTTCGTGGATTACATTTCTACTTTTCAACGTAGTCACCATCTTTTTCAACCGCAGTTTTCCATCGTTGAATGAGAGCATGCATTGTAAAAGAAACAGCCTTGTAAAATTCAGATGGTTGACTACGAAGCCAATTCCTGGCAGTTGTTTTTACTTCTTCATCATCGGCGTAATGCTTGCCTCTTAGTTCTTCTTTCATTGCACCAAATAAATGATAGTCCGAAGGTGCTAAATCACGAGAATATGGAGGATGCGGTACGGTTGTACACCCAAAAGAAGTGATTGTTTCCCTTGTTTTGATGCTTGTGTGGGGTCGGACGTTGTCATGCTGAAGAAAATTTTCTTCATTTCCAACTGGGGTCTTGCACGTCGAATTCTTGCTCGAAGTTTTTTAAGGGTTTCGATGTATGCTTCTGAGTTGATTGTTTTACCTTTTTGGTAAGAAATCAACAAGCAGAAGTCGTTGAGCATCCCAGAATACGGTGGCGATTTTTCCAGCTGAATTTTGTGATTTAAACTTTTTGGCTTTGGTGAAGTCGTGTGACGCCATTACATAGATCGCCTTCTAGATTCTGGCTCATAATGATGTATCCATGTTTCATCACCCGTTATAAGTCTTTTAAACAGTGTGGGATCTCTTTCACTCAGTTACCCAAACTGCTCTCTGTTTCATACGGATCTCTAACGGGCTGCCATAGTACTAGTAACTCAGCTAAACATATACTCACGCCTAAATCTGAAAATACATAAATAAACAATTAAATCTCATCAGTACATCTGCCTTAACACTTCAGCTTAATCTCAACGTTTTACGTGAATAATTGTGTTTCCAGTGATAAAAAAGGCATTACTTTTGGACTGCCCCTCGTACTATATACCAATAATACCATACACTGTATTCTGTTCATATTTTGGAAGCAAACGCGGAAAAAAAGAGATTGCTTACCAAAAACGTAACCAAAAGGGGAAGAAGACTATCTTTTTAACATCTCCAAAACGAAGGATTTACTAGATTATAATGAAAACTTGAAAATCGAAATTTTTTCCAGCAGTCCAACCTCAAAATGGCATTGGACTCGGTGAATTGTTTATTTCGGTTTTCAAATACGTTTTTCACCAAAAAAATAATTTATCGTCATAAAAAATAACGCTATCGTAAAACTTGGTAATATTCATATTTGCCACAAACGTATTAATTCAAATCAAAGTTTTTAGACTATAATGTATCATCAGCCTAAATATCGTTTTTAGAGGCAAGTATTTTTTCTTATTTTAGTGCCCGCCCCTTGCTTGTGCTTCCTCACTTCCATAGCTCTGGCGACAGTACCGACTAACGGGGAGGGTTCACTAAGTTCAGCCTTCACAGCTCTTCTCCGGTTACAGATGTGAAGTTCAGCTTCCACCAATGTAATACGAAAATACGAACGTGGCCAAAGAGTAATTTAAAATTTTAAAAACATGTAAAAACATGGGCGCACCCAGAAAATTTTAAAGGGGGAGTTTCAATTTTTCAAAAAGCAATCAGACCCAATTTCAGTTAAACTATTTTAAACATTAACGAAAATGCACGGTATTATAGTGAAACAGGGTTTCGCGGTAATCTGGTAATAGTTGCATTTCATTAAAACATTTGTTTATTCAAAACCCCTTTAAAACGATTTGGAAAGTTGCTGGTTGCGAAGACTGTGTGCGAGAGAACAAGTTACCACTATGGGGGCCTGGGGGCAAAGCCCCCAGCCGCTGGGCAATTCTTGAAATTTTTTTCTGAAAAAAACAGCGATTATATCGCCTTTTGGATAACATTTTGAATAAAATGACATGTATGGGGGCCTGGGGGTGAGGCCCTCAGCCACGGGGCAATTCTAGCAATTTTTTTTTTTGGAAAAAACTGCCATATTAACGCCATTTGAATGATATTTTGAACGTTTTTGACATTTTGAAAATGATGACATGTGTGGGGGCCTGGGGGCGAATTTTTTGCAATTTTTTTAGAAAAAACAGCCATTTCAACGCCATTTGGTAAACATTTTGAACTTTTTTAGAGCAATTAGAAAATATGCTAAATTAGTAAGATTTCGAAGAGTTTGAAAGAATTTGTGGTTGCTCAGTCCAAACAGCCCCTGCATACTTACTAGTCAATTCCAAAATACGTTTAAATGCTGAAAGATCGCATTTTTGGCTTAAATCTTTTAAGTGAATATGTTTTTAAATTCAAAAATTTGTTAGTGATGCAGAATTTCAAAATAGTTTTTAATAGCATCGGAGATATAATTCCACTCTCTGAGAAATGGGTAGCCATGAAAAAGGCTGTTTTAGATTAAAGGTTTTTGTCCAGGTTTTTTCACGAATCTATGCTGGAATGAAGAATAGTCAAAATGGGGTGGTATAAGCTTACATAAAGGTTGATTGCATTGAAATAGACAATTGGTTGTTATTACGATGAATGATGCAGCAAAAATTACCTAAAATACTATGAAGTTAATGCAAAAATATAGAAAAAATAATTTGAAAATGATAGCGCCGTCGCTATTGAAAGCTGTTTTTAAATTCCTAAATACGTTTGCAGATTAAAAATTTCAACGTTTGAGATGTAATTTTGTAGCGGGTTTCATCTTCACACAGCGGATTTGTTTACTTCTTTTTGCATAAGTGCATTTGGCTAAATTGGCTTAGTAGTTTTTTTTTACACAAGGGCGAATTTTTTCACTAAACGGCCGTCTGTCTCTTTTTAGTGTCTAGCTCTGTTCTTCTCAGAAGTTTGTGATCGGGTATACTACTGTATATCTATTATTCAATGTTAATGGATAAATACACATAATTTTGCAATGTTTCTGTCAGCAATATGGTAGGTGAAACAAATGCAAAAATCTCAATTGCTTGGTAAATATCGCGCAGTTCGTGCAGGATCAAATTACGGCACTAAAACAACATCTTAAGTGATCAATAACAACTAAAGAGATTATTTAGTTAAAAGTAAATACAGCACAGTGTTACAAACTGTGTTATATCAACAAAATTATGTTGCTTTTTGAGTTCCAAAAGGGGGGGTTCGACCCCCGAAACCCCCCCCCCCGGGTGCGCCACTGAGTAAAAACCTAATTCATTGTAACGAATATTTATATTATAAAAAAATCATATTCTATAATTGTAAAAAAAGAAGAGCATGGTCAGATAGAATAGAACATCAAGATACCTTTCTTATTCCTTTAATGGGCTCGACTCTATCAACAGTGTATGCTGAGACTTTGGGTGTAGGGGGTAATTGAGTGGAAGGCTGTTCAGCCATGCCTAAGTGCTTCAGAATATCTTCTTTTAATATTCGACCATTGTCACCGGAACCCTGTAAAAGTGAATTTATCAACACGATTTTCGCTTATCATGCTGGACTTTCATACTGCATCAAAAAACTGACGGTATATATCTAGGTTTTTTTCTCAGTCATACACCTAAATTTTTGGTGAATGACCGAAAATAAATTAAGCTAATTTGGTCAAAATGATCGAAAGAAATTATCGGGATTCAGCATTCAAGGCCAATAATCATACTTAAAGTGATAAAAATAACTAAATTAAATTCTAAAACGTCCAAATTTGGACAATTAACCGAAATTTCTGAGCAAAAAATAGGGCCAGGTATTCATGAACCAAACATGAAATAGGGAGAGTTGCTGGGTGAATATCATTTTTCTTAATTTAGAATCTTGCTTCGCTTGCATTTAAGTATCAACCGCGTGCTTTGAAATAATTGTGAAAGTTATCTCATAGATAATTTTAAAAAAGGTAAAATTTAACTGTTAATACTTCATGGGAATTAAATTCAAAATGAAACCACAGGTCCTGTTAACGAGCTAAAATTTAGTAAAATGTTTTGTGTTTCTTTACCTTTTGCACATAATCCTACATGGATGCTTCACTACTTTAAGCAAAGCAACAACTCTCTCAACTCATTCCTACCTGAACATCAGCCAAGTTGATGTGGTGCTCTTTTGCTAAACCTCTAACAGCTGGTGTAGCAAGAACTTTGCCAGCACTAGATACAGAATCAACAGCACTAGATATTGGTGGTGATGGAGAAGATGATTCAGTTTCGACAACAATCTGTTGCTTTGCTGTATCTATCATCAACAAAGATCAAATTGAGTAGTGAATACTGGTACGTAATATTAATATTTATTGAAAACACACTTTTAACATTCATTGGTACCTTTTAAAAGGGGTAAAACATAGTAACTTGACTTTTGGATGCCAGTACTGATATGATTTAACATACCGGTAAGATGAAGTTAAGAAAACGAAAAACTGTAGAAAGTTAAAAGTACATTTTTCAACAGCCGTTCAATACAACTAGAATATCTGTACAAAACCTGGTCTAACTATATCCACTATACACAGTTGCATAAATATCATGTTACTCCTGAATATTCATTCTAGATACCAGCATCCAATATAAACACCACAACTAACTTAGCTGTGTAGCCATTCAGCTAATTTTCATCAGAGATTCTATTAGGCTCATCCGGACAAATTTTTAGGATTTTCTATTGTTTACTACAGAAAAATCACCCCATTTTTGGGTTGCAAGCTGACACACTAAAGCCTAAGAGGCACCAATGATGCATGATTAGATTAGTGAATAAGATGCAAGATACATTGTTGTGCTCCTGATCTCTAAAATATATAAAGCTTCCAAACAGGGTATTTACGATATCCCAAAAGATTTTACTGATAAGCAAAAAATCTATGCATGTGTGTTTTATACACCTGTTACACTGGGCTCAGCTTCTGTGCTTTCTTCTGCCACATCAATATCAATCAAAGTATTACCAACTTGGGCAACATCACCAACTGCAAAGTGCAATTTTTTCACTGTTCCATCAAAGCGACTTGTGATAGTCACAGATGCTTTATCGCTTTGTACCTAAAATACAAACTAAAATTCAGATAAAATTCTTATTCTTAAAATACTTGTAATGATTGTACTTTCAATTTTATTTATTGTGAGTCCTAGTTTAACTATGGAACAAAACACTACAAGGATATTAAAATTTTGAATGGGCAAAGCTTGAAATATTGAAAATTAATTTTAGGGATTTATATTAATGTTGAAATGTTAAAGTCAGTTTTTGGAAAAATTTTACGCACAGCCAGTAAAGGCATTTTTGGAAACTAAGTGTACCCACAGGTGAAATGTGTATTTTCTTTGAACATAAGTAACATAATTATCAATGTATAGAATTTACGTAAACCCTATCAACACCAAAGAGGAGGACATGAAAATCTTAGACATGCCAGACCAAACTACTGTAGGATGCAAAAACTTCTTGTAAAACAACAATACAAATATTTATAAATAAATAAACACAATGCCAATACAAAAAACGAACACAATTCATAAACATACCTCACAAATGCTATCAAACTGAGACACTACATCTCCAACTGAAACATACCATTCCAAAACTTCTACTTCTTTTATTCCTTCCCCAATATCAGACAATTTGAATGGAACAATTGCTTTTGCTAGGCAACTTGTGTGAAAATTGTTTAAAAATTTAAACTGGTAATTGTTGTCGGTATATTGAACAATGCATTGCAAATTAGCTGGTACTTTTGAATGCACTCTGGAACAAAATCTAGAATGCTTCGAGGTTGCTTTATGAAATCGAGAAAACTGCAACCGGGATTTTGTGTAATGAGGTAATAGTATCAGCCTTTTCACACCAAGCAAGAATCTATTCATCATAAATTTTAAATTGCAATAGCTATCCAAATAGGTCTTATCCTGTTTCATAAATCAGAATTTGTGAAATTAATTTCAGCTGGTTTCCATCTCGTTTAAATTAATCTGCAGGCAAATGCACCTTTAATAGTCAGTGGCGTGCCATATTGGCAGCAGTGGTAGCCCACTAATTCATGATTTAGCATACAGTAGCTGGGTGTCATGAAGTATGTTGTAGCTTACTGGTATAAACTACTGTAGCTGACCAACTGACTGATAATGATACTTGTAATGACAAATGTGGTACAGTGTATCTCAGTGCACCACTGTACTAATGCTAATCACCATAATTTTTACATTGTTGTTTCCTAGCTAACACGATTTCAATTTATTCTTGATTTATTATAAACAGTGCTGAGTGAAAAGACTGCAGCAGTCATCTCAGAGTCAACTGTCATCTGGCAATCTGGTCATAATTTAAAAATATAGTCAAGATAGCATATGCAATCAACAACTTGGTGAATAACAGATTAAGGTAAGCAGTATTTAGTCATATTGCATTAATAGAAAAAAATTTAAAGCAGATGTCATTTTTTATTGGAAGTGTTTATTTTGCTTCTGGAGGCAAAATGTTTTTTTCCCTATGTTAGGCAAAGCAGTATTTTCCCTCTGTTAGGGTTTTGGTTGGAACTAGGGTTTGGGCTACGGCTATTTTGGCACTTGAGGAAAAATAACAATTAGGACTATTTTGCATCTTACAGCAAAATAGCCACTGCCTTTTTTATTTAATGCTACAGGCTAAATGTTCTCCACCTTTTTTCTGGACCTTTTCGGCTCTTCCAAGCAGAAAATTGAAGGTGTTTACTTTCACTGTTCACATACCGGTAGGCTATCAAAGAGTAACTTGCAAGTGAGTTAAACCTCAACACAACAATTAATCAACTTTATCTTAGCTTTTAAAAAAGCAATTATATAAGTTTAAAACTTTCCATCAATGCAATTTTAACATCACAATTGCAGATTGAACATATTATGCAATGATAGAGAAATAATATCACATAAATTCAGTGTATAGAACATTATTATATGTATTACTACAGTACTGGACGACTGGTGTTGCTTTTTTTTCTGATTTTTTTTTTCTTTAATTATTTTGTTAGGGTAACTTCGTAATCATCTAATATTAGAAATAAATAATTGTGTATAAATAAATGAGTTACCAATATTCCATTCCAAGATTGCCAGCCATACAGTACGATCACCAATGTCACAAAAATTAAGAATCCATACAGATTATAATTAATTCAAAATACAGTAAAACAAGGTAAATTTTTAAGTATCAAGTTTTACATAAATTGCAGTATCAAGAATATGAAAAATAATATTTGTTAGTTTTAAATAATGCTACATAAAAACTCTACACATCACCTAGTGGCATAAAAATATACTGGTAACAAATCGAGTCAAAAATGCTGTACATATCAGAGGATAACTAAGCATTCACATCACAGCTCAAAGTAACAGTGACAAGATAAGCGTAACCAATCCAGATAATCATTTGCATTCCACCTTGTACTGGTACATACATATCAGATATTTGCATCATAAGAACCACAAAACATTCACTTACATGCGGAATCATTTAAGATCTAATGAATAACAAACAAGAAAAATCAAATGCATTACAAATGAATTATTGGTATTACGTGTATACACAAAAATCTAAACTTCACCTCAAAAACAATTTCACAGAATTTGTCACTACATATTCATGTAGTTATAAGTCATCACATATAACATACACGTACACACATAGTGAGTAGTCTATGCCAATAAATCAAAAACAAATTTATGCTGATATCTGCAAAAAACAAAAATGTTAAACTCAACCAAAACTAATCTAGTAATTTGAAACAGCATTAAATACCTTGATATAATAGATAGATCTATCTATTATTATGTAATAATAGATTACTGGCTTGTGGTCATTACAGTACAGAACATAAACTTGACATCAGCTACTGTTCCAAAATTACCAGCAAAAAAAAGCAGTTATCGTACTTTTGACAATGATAATTAAAAGTTGTCATACAAACTGATACTAGTTTACCAAACTCCAATACTAATCAAGTATATCACAGCTACCGAAACAAGATTCAAATCACCAACGTTTCAACAAACAACTATAATAAGCGCACATCACTAAAGCAAACAAACAAAAAACGAGACTGCAACAATGCAAATAGTACATCTCTTCCAAATGTTGACCCTTGCACACAGTTCCCAAAACGCTAGCAGCATTTCCTCTTTGTATTGCCATTCCAATTGCTTGCATCAAAAAAACAGTAGACCTGGGTTTGCCAGACTCCACTGAAATCCTGCCAACCTCACAAACAAATTTCAAACCATTTGGACCCAATGGGCCCATTGTTTGCACACAAATAGGCACAATCTCAAAATCATGTTTAAGCAGCGCATACTTTGTCAGTTGGGCCTGCTCTGCCCATTCTGCCACTTTTCCAAAGTGATTAGATGAGATGTCAAGGAAACTTGGGGCAAAGGTGTCGCTGCACGTAAAGTCCCCCACCACGTACTTTCCCATTCTCCAAGGAAAAATTGTCATTCCATTAGGCCTTTTTTCATCCGAGCGCAATACACCTTGAGGTTCCAACATCGTAGGAACATGTGCAAACTCCATTGCTTTCTTCATCAAGTTGTTTACATGAGAATGTCTGGAAAATCTTACCACACTCTTTTAACAGCTGAGATCATGGACACCAGGGGATTCTACCAGAGTAGTGCAAATACACTCATGAGGTTGGCACAAAAGTGAACCCAGCCTAAGTCCACAAGCAATCCTCAGTGACCTGTTGTCCAGTTTTACACCACATGACGGTATTGGAATTGCATTAAGCCAATGTGAAGCATAAAAAGCAGAAACAGCCAAAAGTCTTGACATGTCAAGAATGGAATTTGATGCTTACATCAAATGATTCAGTTTCAGTTAGCAGCTAGTGGAATATCCCAAGATTTCTGTTTTCGTGGATTTGTGGGGAAAAGAATGCTGGATTTCTCAGACCAATTTGAGAAGGCCAAAGAAAAGCAAGAATCCTAAATTCCTGATGATGTGATATGGAAACTATCTGGCATGCTTGCAGCAAATGCGTATATTAAAGATAGGAATGCAGGAAGGACTATGTCTTTTGCAGAACGAATACCCAATCCTCCAAACCAAACAGGTACTGGGTGACGTGCATTGTTCCCATGACAGTCCAGACAGTTGAATATTTAGTATCTTTTCCAAAGCACTGCAAATCTTGGAATCAAATGATTTCAAAAGTGGAGACTGAAAGCAAGCTGATGTCATCAATACACAAGTGAGAATTGGAATTGCAAAACAATTCCTAAGCAAAAACAAAGCTTCATGTGCATCCACTTGATCTAGTTGCAACACCAATCTTGAAAGAGCACCTAATTTAGATTCCAATGCCATACCAGTATCAACAGCAGATGGCAAAACTGGTAGGCCAAGAACTGAAGAAGGGTCATATTTCCATGTTTAACAAATTTAATTTCACAAGCAATCTCCTTAACCATTTCTAAAACATTTGCATCAGAGATGGAATTTAGGCTTATTACAGTAGCTCACATTTTGCAGGATTAACCTTAAGACCCAAACTGTTCTCTGCAGACAAATTTTTTTGAAAATTCAAGAAGACCACATCTGTTTTTCTACCTAGTATTCCATTGTCCAACTACTACATGTTGCAATAACTTCTGCAGCTTGAAATCAAATCACTAATTGATAGTGAGAACAAGAACAGCCTTAGCGAATCTCCTTGTTGGACTCATTCTTTGGAAAACAATGCTTTATTGCTAAAAAACAAGTTAGAAAAACGAGCATATGCCTGGTATACAAACAGTTAGATCTGAGGGAACAACTTTTGGACTTCGTAAAGCAGCACATCCCTTCTCACTGAATTAAATGCATTTTTGAAATCAATCTTCAGCAATATTACTTATGTTTTTAGAATCTGCTTTATTGACAAAATTCCAACAGGCATGAACAACCACTTCAGCACCAGAAGGAGTACCAATCAGTGTTCCCTCTAACTTTTCACCTACTGTGTAAATGCCGGAAAAAGTGCAAAGGTCCTGAAGGCTTAGTGAAAATGCCGCTGGGTGCCGCTAGCCCTCTACAACTTTTGTGCCGACCTCAAAAGAAAAAAAGGTCGCCAGCCTGGGAACCATGATATTTTTCAAGGGATTTTCGTCGTTCTCCCAAAAAAAAGATCATCCAGTGGGAAATTGCACTTTTCCTGCTAGCTTCGTCGAGTTCTATCACTAGGCCTACTAGAAATGTCACAGGCACATTTTTACTGCACTGCACCCACACCACCAAGGTTCTGTCTGCACACTGCACCGCACCACACCAAAAAATTTGCAAACACTGCCCTGCACTCGTGCTGCACCGCATAAAAACAAAATGGAAGGCTTTATTTCACCGGAAATTTTTATCTAGTTTTTTATTAATTCTGAGTTAAATTTAACCTAAACTCAAATGCTTACTCTAAAACTATTCCCAAATCGAACCCTAACCCAAACCCTAACTTAAACCCTAATCTTAACACCTAAAAAAGCAAATGAAAAAAGCGCGGATGAATATTTCTTATTTTCGTTTTATTCTCTTTAACTTGCAAATTTTCGGTGAAATAGTCACTACCAAACAAAATACCAAAAATATGACAACAAAAAATATATTGCAAGAATTCAATGATTTGCTGGTGAAGTACCAACACTGAGCACTGAAGAGGCATATGCTGATGAAGCAAAGCTTATTTGTATACTAATGTGCAAATACTGTAGGCCTAAATCAATGCTTATTTGCATGGAATCCAATCAACATACTTTCATGAGGCTGGAAAGTGGAATGTTGGGAATAGCTTGTTCTAGAGCTCTCTAGCCCTAACCCTGTAACCCTCCTTCAACACTGCACTGAACAAAAAATAAAGTTGTAGTAGCTGACTATTTCTAATGTCAGATGTGTTAGCTAAATCGAATTCAATTCTCAAATAAGTCAAACAATCACAAGTTTGGTGACCATCCTCCCAAACCTTGTGATCGATCACCATCAAATTTCAATAGACACAATCTTAACCAAAAACCTATTGTCATTCCAAATTTCAAGTTTCTAGATTCAATGGTTTTGAAGTTATAGCATGGGCAAAAAATCTTGCAAAAGGAAAAAAAAAACGAAAAAATATAAATCTCAAAACTCTAACATATTGAATGTGAGAACTGAAACTTCATCTTCAGGCAGTTTGAAATCCAAAATTGTTATGGTATTTTCCTCCTGCAGCTAGTTTAGGCAGGGTGTCGAACCGTTTCAAATAACAGTTCGGGTTCAGGTTTAGCTTCTGCTCAAAATATTTTAGCGGTTCAGGTTTGGTTCGGGTTTACTTGAGCACCATTTTCGAGGTTCGGGTTTGGTTCAGGTTCACTCAAGTAAAATATTACTGGTTCAGGTTCGGTTCGGGTTCATTGACTTAAAAGTTAACTGTCGTTACTCGTTTCGTCCAGAAAAAAAAAAGGAGAAATTGTTGATCCTGTTGAAGTTCCCCACTGCTCTTATTGTGCGTGTACCAGCGTCAGCAGCATCCAGATATGGAAAAGATATATTCTTACTTTTGTTAGGGGTTCAGGTTCGGTTCGGGCTCACTTGAGCACAATTTTGAGGGTTCAGGTTTGGTTCGGGTTCACTGAAGTAAAATTTTGCTGGTTCAGGTTCAGTTCGGGTTCACCAAAATGAAACGGTTCATTCGGGTTTACGGTTCGGGTTCAGGTTCGGTTCGACACTGTGAGTTTAGGTCTATGCGGCTATTCAAAACTAAGATTAGGTTTTCAGATTTGGGTCCGTAAAACTCGTATCACGTGACCGGTAGCCCCCAAAATTTGACAAAGTATTGTTTTATACATTTAATCTAACTCCATTTAAGTTCAATTTCCTGCTTCCACCTTCAACTGCTCCGATTTCTGAAGTTATGGCATTATGATCACCTGCTGACCTGCTATGTAGGAGAAAAGCGACTGACTTCGCCAAAGGAACTAGCCTATACCGATATTAGCCTGTTTCTGATATACTAGTACTGTCTGACTGTACTGTGCTGTTAGTGCATGACTATTTAATTGAAACGACGGAGGATCGCGTCTCGTGTTCCTTTGTTTTTACTCGACCATTTTCCAACTAACGAGTGCGAAATTTCAAACTTTTGCTTATAACTCAAAAACGATTTGGTCTAGCTACATGAAATTTTGACAGCTGTTTGAGATTATTGAGTTATATGTTTGTACCCAATTTCGAGGCAATAGGTGACGTGGCTTTGGTTTTAGAATCTGAAAACCGCCCCGCAAGTTCGGCGTAAAAAGCAGTCTCAGAAACGGCTGGACGAATCCGGCGCACCGGCGCACACAGCACGAAATATTCAAATCTAGCGCCAACTTGGCGCCAAAAAAAAACATGTGAAATCACTGAATTGTACATTGCATTGTTCTGTGAGTTTACTGCGTAGTTGTGCTTCTAAACTATTGAAAATACACGTGTAGTTGTGCAGCAAGTGTTGTACTTCTAGGCTTTTTAATTGGCGTGTGTTTCCTGTTCATGCATTACTGCTCAAGTGCAAAGGGCATCTTGTTACACATTAGCTATTAGCAAACATGTGGGCTAAATCTGAAATATGTTCAAAGACTAATTTAACCCTGGTCCCAGTTGACTGGTGGAGTCGTACCAAAAACCACAGCGCCAAAAACTAGAGAAATAGTTGGCTGGTAGGCTAGGCCTATTCAATTCAGTGCTTCCCTGCTTCACCGGTTAACCAACGTTCTACAGCATTAACTGCTAATCTGTAATGTAAAGAATAAGGAGTGTCTATGGTTATACCAAAATTTTAAGCTAGAAAAAAAGAAAGTAAGACAAAAATGGGAAAAGTTCATCCAAGCATTTTTCATTTGCTTTTTTTAAGGCTGAATCTGCTGTTACGTAAGATTAGAATAAGAAAATCGCTATCCTAACACTAACTCCAACCCCTTAACCTAACCCTAGCTCTAAGTAACCCTAACGTTAATTCTAACCTAAACTCAAAATCTAACCCAAACCCTAATGCCGATTTAAAAAGCAAAAAGAGTAAATGAGCAAACGAGCGCTTACTCTTTGCTCATTTAGTCTCTTTATCAACGTTACCGGTACCAGTACCGGTACCGGTATGTAAGGTAGCGTACTAGCATGCGGTAACACATCCCACTTTCAATTTATGGTAGCCTATATCGTACTTATGGAAGATTGGGGTTAAGAAACTTAAGCTGTTAAGATTGGGGTTTAAGTTAAAATTTGGAAGCTAAGTTAGGTAGGCCTATACTGTGTCATACTCTAAAGAGTAAAATTTAGCATTTGATTAGATTTGGGTCAGAGAATAAAATATACTGCTAATACCAGTACCTGGCTGCCTGGTACCATTTGTCATACGGCAGGCAAACTGGCAAAGGCTACCTGTCTAGGAATACTAAATACATGATAGCATACCGTACTTTAGATCAAAGGTTAGTGTGACTGTGAAAAGCTCTAGGATCTTACTCTGTAGTACCGGTATCCAGTACAAGTTTGAAATTATTCCATTGCAGACTACAGTAGCCTATGCTTTGCAGGATCCGGGTGTCGTTAAGTGTAAGCCATCAGCTTTACTCCGGAATCTCCAGAACTCGTGTATGAGCGTGCGCGGCTGCGCGCACTCTTGTTCCTCTCATGCATGCACTCATTAAGGGTTGGGGCTAGATCTGGGAAATAGCTTAGATCAGAGAAAAAGAGAGAATGCATGCGCGCTCATACACAAATCGCAGAGCTTCCGAAAATAAAGTGATGGCTCATACCTACTTAATAACACCCCAGGATCCTTGGTTACTGGTGAAGCTTTCACGACTTCATCGTTTGTGTTGCATAGGTGGGCAACTTGAATCAAGCCAAGTACCGTATATAGGCCTAGATAAAATTACAAGGTTTAATTACCGGTACTAGGCCTACCAAATTTAAAAGGAAGGCTTTATTTCACCGAAAACCGGTTACGCAACGAGAAAAGTCGTATTACGGTAACCGAAAATATTACCTTATAAGGTCACAAACTCCGGTTACGCAAGTGGGAAAATGAATATTACGGTGACCGGATTTTCCGGCTACAGTAGTTTCACTTGTAATAGTTGGGTAGCCGAAAAATGTTTGAAGAGAAAAACAAATTTTTATTTTCTCTACTTGAATTTTTATTCTCTCTATTTGCAAGTTTTTCTCATTCTCAAATATAGGTGTTTGTCTTTCTCTCTCATCTGTCATTGCTCTTCTTTTGGTATTGTATATTATTTACTTGTTGTTACCTCCTTTGTTTCCAACTTTTTCTCTCGGCTTCACTTGGCTTTTTTGGTACTCGACTCTTCCAACTTTTACGTGAACTCACCTTCGATCTTCACGGGTTTCGAACCCGAATCCCAACGCATTGATGATTCACGCTCCGAAGTCTTTACCACTCGACCATCCAAGCCTGTGATGGATGCATCACAAATGGCGCTAATAAACCAAGACATAACGATGAGCGTTGAAGCGTATCGCCGGTCACCCAAGTGCTGAAACTGACACTTGCGTAACCGACAACCAACGACGTTTGTGCATTTGAACTTTTGTGTTAGCTATATCTGATTAAATCTTGTTCCATTAACCTCCTCTACCAAAACAGTGCTGCCAAAGGTTCGCCACTATACTAACTACATTTCTTAAGAACGAATATTTGTAAACAAGCAAGTGTTCGAGAGCTGAAATGTACGGGCTACAGCTTTCTTTGATTGACGGGAATCTCAAATACCAGAGGTGAAGGACACATTATTGAAGTGAAGTCATTGAGGTGAAAGACTCAAGGATACATTTTGAAGTCCTTGGCTTCGAAGGTCAAGGCCTTGGCCTCGAAGCCTCAAGTCCTAAAAAATTTTTCGGTCCTCGGCTCAAGGACAGCACTATTTTTTTTGAACAGTTAAAATGTAGTTGGAAAACGCCAGAAACCTCGCGGAATATTCGCGAAGACTTTTTTTGTTTTCCTCTTTTGGAGATCACATGAAAAAATTTCTTGAAGACCTTTCTTTTTTTTTTGGAGATCGCCTTAAAAATTTTCTTGAAGACCTTTTTTTTGATAACACTTGCACCTGTATCCTTGAGCATTTCCCTTTGGCCTCGGATTTATTTTGTGTTCTTGGCCTCGAGCCTTGCGTCCTCTACTCCATAGACCTTAAGTTCTCAAAGTGCTCCTTACGGAGACCCAGGGCTCCGCTAAAAAAACCTAGGGTCTCCGCAACCTATTCGTTTACTTTGTTTTTAGTTTAGAAATTTATAGTGGGGCTCCGAAAATAATGGTCAACCTCTTCAAGGGCTCCATAACATCAAAAGTTTGAGAACCCCCGATATTGACGATAGAGGTTGGCAAACGCTGTAACTCGTTGTCTTTTGGCCATGAGCTATACTTACAAAACCAAGATGAAATTACAATGTCTTTCTTTATTGATTACATTTTCTAACTACTGCAAATACACTAGTTAGGTTTCTGACCACAAAATTAACCCAAACTTGAAAACACACTAGTACACAAGTATTTCAAAATATCTTATAACGGAATAAGTAGAATTTATTTCCAAATTCGCACATTAATAAAAATCAGTTAAAAGCAAACAATACAAAACATAGTCATGTAAAAACAATTATTTTATCTCCGATTCTAAACACCTTTTGGTAAGTGTGCATTTAATTTAAATTCAGGGATAAAACGACTCTAGTCAGAGCTTTGACCAGAGTCGCATTTTATGACTATTTGAAACAACTCAAGTCGCATTTATGTAGAAGATTCAACTCGAATTTCAATGCCAACGACTCAGTCATAGTTTAGATTAAATTAGTTAATGAAGGAAAAAATTTAATTATATGTTTGGATCAGGTGCGTAGCCAGGATTTGAAAAGGGGGGGGCTCTTTTGAAAGAGTGAGAAAAGTGCAAAGGAATTTAACCCGAATTTTCATTATTCTTGAATCAGTTTCACATGGTTTGTCCGAAATTTGAGACGGAATTTCTCGGAAAGCTCTGAAATTCAAACGTTTTCTCCGCTCAAAAACAGGTGGTCTCCAAAAAAAAAAAAAAGGGTCTTCACCGAAATTAAGTCTGATTTTTCGGCCAAAATCGGAAGTTCAAACAATTTTTCAGCCCAAAAACAAGTGGTCTCCAAAACAAACAAAAAAGGTCTACACTGAAATTGAGTCTGATTTTTACGCCAAAATCGGAAAATCAGACACTTTTTCACACCGAATCACATCTACATCACAACTTCGGCACCCAATTTCTTTTGGGGGGGACTGTTTTCAATTTTTCACCAAAAATCGGCCTAAAAAGCAACAAAAACGTGCGATTTTGCATACTTCACAAGCCAATGGGGGGGCTCGAGCCCCCCCTGGCTACGCTACTGGTTTGGATCAATGTTAAAAAAGAACAATTTTTTTCCATACTAGAATTTTTTTAAATGACGTAAAGCGCCCTTGAGGTTGTTGGTGGTTTAACTTATATTTATATGTTAACAGTAACTTTTGATTTCAAAATTTTTCAAACGTGACCAAGTCGAAGTACACTTTTTTTAGAACCCGTAAATCTTGAGTCGATACTGGCTGTTTTTATTTTTTGCAGGTTTTCAGCTTCATTTGCTCTTGATTTTGTAAAAATTTTGAGAGCCTCGATGTCAATTTTAGCGGCCATGTTTGTAACACGGTTTAATTCCTATTCCTCTGTCTGCTTTAAGTGAAAGCTTTCTCCATTGCTTTTGCGGCATCGTAAATTTGCAAACGAGAAAAAACAAGCCTTTTTTCAAGTTGAATTGCCAACAAATTTTCTCAATTGCTTGCGCAGAGCAACAGCACTCTATAATCTTGGAATAATTGCAATTTTGCTTGCAAGCACAAAATCACTCAAATTTTTTCGTTTGTTTTTGTTTTATTTTGCTGCCGAGGCTGGCATTGTTTTTCTTATTTTTCCTTATAAAAAGTGTGTAATGCTAATTTTATCAACTGGTGCTACGCAATTTTTCCTTATCAGACGAAATAGCAAATGGTTCTAAACATAGGCGTAGCCAAGATTTTCCATTGGGGGGGGGGCAAACCACAAATCACATGCAATGACGTCATCAGAAACTTCGAAAGAGAATTTTTTGTGGGGTAAAGATATCGTAAAATAGAAGATCAGAAGCTGTGGCCTGGTGTTGGCTCGTAACTAGGAACTCGTTCATGGGAGAGGGCTTAAACCAACAGTTAAAATGCGGAAATGTCTAAATTGGGAGACGTCTTTAAGTAAAGAAGCGTACCGTAATTCAAACGTAACACAGACGGGGGTCTGGGGGCGGAGCCCTATGCCGCCCGAGGCTATGGAATCTGGGGCGAAGTCCCCAGACGCTGGGCAATTTTTCGTTATTTTTTGGAAAAAAAAAGCTATTTTAATACCATTGAATCACATTTCGCACGTATTCATAGCCTTTTGAAAGTACTGGATTTCTAACATTTCAAAGCCAATTGAAAAAATTAAGTTGTTCAGTTTTCCTTTTGCTTGCAATTTAAGTCCAAAACACGTCTAAAATTCTGCATTTTGGTGTTAAATTTTGTAAGTGATTTGGCCCAGTAGGGGGAAGTAAATTGCATTGCATCCTACAGTTTTTTAGCACTACATAACAATCCAGTCAAATATTTTCCTGAGAGATTGTTTTGTCATGAAAACAACCAGTTATAGGAGTACGTAACTACGTATACGGCCAAGGGGCGCAGGCCCTCTCAATTCAAAAATTTGTTAAATGAGCATTTCCTTTACTGTAGCTAATTTTTTTAAAAAGTATTTTGTTGCATAAAAATTGGCGAGGTGAAGGTGAATTGTTATTGAAAAATGTACAGCAGATAGTTACGCCTACAAACCATGTTATAGCCCGGGTCGGATTTACATTGAGTTTAGCCCTTGGCACTTTGGGATTTTTGCAATATTTTTCTTCCAAATACAGGTGAAGACCAAAAAAAGTCTTATCTGAGAGCGGGGCCCCTGGCACTGAGCCATATATTAAATCCGTCCCTGGTTAATGGTATTGCATTGCGTTCATAAAAAGGTTAGATGAGGGTCTCAGTTGGCAACTTTTAGAAAAAAACCCTTAATGTTACTCTGGGTATACGTTTAAATTGGTTGGCAAACACTAAATTGAGCGGGCCCCCTGGAACTATATTATTGTTGGGGGCCCATTTAAATGTTATTGTAGGGGGCCCCTTTAAATTGGTTGGTAAAAATTAAATTGAGGGGGCCCGGACCCCCTGGATCAATATTATTATTAACTACTGTTGTACGCGAAGATGCTAAAAAAAATTGAAACTGAAGAAACAATATATTTTTTGTGACATTTTTATCATTGGTAGCATTTCAATTAAGGGCCATTTAAATGTTATTGTAGGGGGCCCATTTAAATTGGTTGGTAAAAATTAAATTGAGGGGGCCCGAACCCCCTAAATTAATACTATTGTTAATTACTGTTGTACGCGAAGATGCTAAAAGAAACTGAAGAAACAATAGTCTTTTTTGTGATATTTTTATCATTGGTAGCATTTCAATTAAGAAGGGGCCGCCCCCCTCCCCGGCTACGCCTTGGTTCTAAATGTAATTCGCTTTCTCAGCAGTCTAATTGCGAACATGGCGACGATTATAAGTAATTTTCAGCAAAAATTCGCTTTAGGTAGAAGTTTTCAACATTTTGCCATTGAATTTTTGAGAACCAAAAAACATTACTCGCACGCTTGAAGAGCGCTTTGAAATCTTCGTTAAGTTGGCGAAAAAATGTGACGTATTTTTACTCAAGTTATATCTCGCAATCGATCCAAGCAACTTGGCGAGCGAAATGATGTTAGCCAGCTCTCAGAGCTCCTGATAAACGTGTAAAAACAACCCCTTGCTTTTAACGAGTATTTCGTTCGGTAGCCTACCTTAAAAAATTTTCGCAATTAATGTGCACGAGAAAACTTCTGTCGTGTGGAACTAGTAAAATCCATGATGTAGTTCGCTTGAGACCAGGTCTACACTGGGCGTAAAATCGTGAGCGTACGACCGTATCCTTTTTTTTAAAACAGAATTTAGTACGCGCGGCGTACCGCCTTGTTATCGTACAAGATTCCAGTTGGCGAAAATAAACTAACGATACGCTCGTACGTTGATGATTTTATGCATAATGTAGACTGGGCCATTCGATGCGATCAAGGCAGACGTTTTTGTTTTTCTTTTTTTTTTCTTCAAAATATTCAGAGATTTTAAGAATATTTTTACCAAATTTCATCTTTCCACAATTTTCCATTGAGCCATCTTCAAGACATGAAAGTTAAAATGTAAGGTTTTCCCCTTGCAAATTTTGTAAAGTTGCATTAAAAGCGAAATTTCAAAAGTTACTATATGTTTTCAACTACTAACAAGTGTTATGAGAGAGCGTTGCTGTCGAAATGCAGTTGAGAAGAAATTGCAAATTAGCAGTCTTTTGAGTAAAAGCACGTCTCACTTTTCTAAAAGTTAATCTTCTATCATCATAACCCTGACAAAATTGCATTAGTGGCAACTCAAGAAGAAAATTGTTAACTTTGAAACACAGTATCTTGAAAACGGTAAGAAATAGAAAGCTCAAAATTAGTGAGAATGCATGCTAGACTTTTCTCAACGTTTTAGTCAAGACAAATTGAATGCCCTTTTAGTTTTCACAAAACATCCAGAATGAATGAGCAAATGATGATAGCTAACACAAAACATAAATCGGTCCGGCATGTTTGAATAGCAAATACATCACATGCTTGAAAAATAAACTCGTAGCTTCTGTTGAGGTAAACACGATTTAGAAGAATTCAACTTTTCAATGATGTAAATCAAAAGTTGACAGTGAAATATCACAAACCATTTTACAACAAAATCTCTTTAAAATATTGCGTGGTTTTGAAAGCTCCCTTTTCAGCGAAGAAGAGCATCTTCTTCATTTGGAAGATTGGTTTAATTGAAATAGCGTAGCCTTTTTTTCTGCGTTACATTTTCTTCCCAAGATAACTTCAGATTCTTTTTCATATCCGCTGTTTCTAAAAAAATATTTAGCAAATAAATAACTATATTATCATCAAAAATGGTGAAGTCTGTTTACACCAACGCATTGTGTATGTTTTTAAACTTTTAATGCTATAGTAATGCAGTACAATACTATCTGAACTACAACCAATGGCTATAAATGTTAGTAACAAATTATGAAAGTCGGCAAATTGTCGACTTTTTACATCAGCAAACTGATAAAATTGACAAACTTTCATGCTAGCCTTGGGTCCATAACAACTGACCATGACAAACTAACCGCAAATCAAATGATGCCGATTGGCTAAGAAGGGCGATCATGAAAATATTTTACTATCCCCAGAGCCATCTTGCCCCAGAAACCCTCACTTTGTGATGAAACCGTTGGCTCGCAGTCAGTTTGTAGCGGTCAGTTGAGTTGGCTTGGCTAGCTTAGTCTACTACTGTATTTTAAACTAGACTTCCATCAAATTATGTTGAAAAACCTTTCCTTTACTTTAATCACGATTTAACTACTTCTGTTCCTATTTATTTGTAGTGTGTCCCAGAAATATTATCCATTATTTAAACAAATCACCCTAAATGCTGCATGTATTGGTAACTAAAGAGTGCCTACAGTGATATGAAAGTAGCAGTACATTTTAAACAATCACAATGATTTCTCACACAAAATTAGTTGGTAATGATACTATAAGTTGTATAGTATAACTTAAACAGACTTTCAAAGTACTTACTGTGGAATTTTTTCACAGTTTTTGAGAATGAATCTTTGAGGAATTTGATGACTCGTTACTCGTTCAGTCATTGTTGCTGTCATTTAGGGGCACCATTGGGCCACTTGTGTAATTTTGTGGCCATTTGTTGTTTTTTTAGATCAGATACTAAAGGAACATGGTCGAGAACATTTGTATATTTTTTGGAATTTCTTGACGCTATCATTTTTTGCAGCATTATTTTAATAGTATGTTTACTTCTTTTTAGTATTATCTTTACTATTCTGTATTGTTTATTCTTGAAAGTAAAATCTATCCTTGAAAACACAGAACATTGCATAAATCACCCAAATTCCATCTTCTACTTCATGCTGTAATTGTTCAAAATTACAAACAGCCTTTTTGACTTTATACATCACTGTGCTTTTAAATCATGCAAGACTTCAAGCACAAAATGCATGTTACTGACATACCGTTGACATATTATAGATTATGCAAATGATAAAATTTCTTCTTATTACAAAATCTGGAAAACATACCCATAGAATTAGAATATCTAAAACACATTAAACATTCAGCAATTGAAATACCAAACTGTAGCAAAATACCATAACTTTCAGACCATAAGGTGCACTTAAAATACCGTTACTAAAATTTTCAAAAAACTGAAGTTGTGCTTTATATATGGGTCCAAGACTTTTCGGCGCGACCATTTCGACGCGGCCCTTTTCGGCGCCAACATTCTGTGCTTTTTACTAACACTAACCCAAACCCTAAATAAGTGAACTGTCAAAGAGCACCGAATTGGCGCTGAAACGATCTGTGCAGAAAACAAACGGCAACAAAATAGGTAGTGCCGAAATGGTCGCGCCAAAATCGTCGCACCGAAAAGACGTCATCCCCTTATATATGCAAGGGGTCGAAATTAACTTTTGTAACAACTTGCCCATTGAGCAAGCGATATCAAATTTCATCTTGCTCGAAAAAAATAGGTGCAATAAGTTCTGAGGTTGTTTAACTTTGGAAAAAAATTTGTGAAATGTTCTTCTCAGTTCTAGGCAAAAAGCAGTGAATTTACAAAATAGACATAGTTGCATATCCTATTTCAAGAATCAAGTTTTTGAAGGCGATGCTATGTGAATATCATAGATGGGCAAGTTAATGCAAAACGTTAGCTTCGTTTACCACTAGTCCGCTAACAAACTTCACACCTCCGTTAACGTTAATCCGTTATTTTCAGCTTTAATTAACGGAAGTTAATAAAGTCCGTTAATCCGTTAACATTTTGCGCGTAATTTACATTTTGTTTTATTCACTCGCTTCTAGAACACGTATTGACGCTGTTCAGCTGATTTTAAGGAAATATTTATTGCTATGGCGGTCTTTTTGTGTTTTGAAAGTTACATTTTACAGTCTAATCTAATTTCAAGATAAAAACAAGTTCAAATGCACTAACAAAGCTGCAAGATATTAACGATAAAAACCTTAATGGAAGTTAACAGAACTTAACGGAAGTTACTCTAGTCCGTTAACAGCACTTAACGGAAGTTAATTAAGTCCGTTAACATGAAAAAACTTTTTAACGGATTAACGAGTTAGTGAAAAAGTTAGCTTTGTTATTAACGATTAACGGACTTGTGCCCAACTATGGTTAATATGATGCAGTAAGTAACTTTTTCCAATCATGCACTACACAAAAATTGATTTTTTGATTGTAATTATTTCAATTATTACGATACGTACAGTGATATTGACTAATGTTGCAGTTTTTCGCAAACACATTTTAATTCAAATATTTTGGAAACTACACTAGCTAAAAAGCCAAAAATTTTTGCAATAGGAGCTAAAGTATTTTCAAAATAATCATAACAAAAAAATTGCAAAATTTTTGACGTTGCTTTTACGTAGCGCAGTGTAGCACTTGTGATATCTGATACAGAGGTTTATGAGGCAAGTGTGGGAAATTCTTTCTTAAAAAAAAAAGTAGCTTTTTGTGCCAAAAAGTTCCCAAACGTGTCTGGGTATTAAAAATGTACTTGCGATTAAGAAGAGTTAACTGCAATTAATAATGTGCGTAAGATTACAACAAATTGTTAATTGTGACACTTACAAAGTGCTAACTAAAATAGAGGAAGCAACAGCTTTCTCTACTTGTATATTTTACTTTATTGCAGCAAAAGCAGACCTAAAATACATCTGTGAATAATCTTTGTGATGTTGTTTAATACGCTGTATTTTGTCAGATTGCCCATCGGGCAAGCTAAGCCGAAAAATAACTTGCTTGAGGCGATTTCAACTTGCCTTCAGCAAGCGGGCAAACGTTAATTTTGAACCCTGATATGACTTAGGCTATACTCTTTTTCTCTTTACAATTTAAATCAGAGCTATTTAGAGTTTTACAATTTTTAGACCTCTTTAAGTAACATCTCATATATATAGTGCACCTTCTATAAGAAAATAATAGCAATAAAGGTCATGTATTGATCATGCACTTTATAGTTAAAAAAATATATACAGTAAATCACAAAAATAAAGTCATTGAATTCAAATAACAAGGCACTAATAAAGGGTTTGATGAGGGTTGCAAACTCAAACTTGAACTCGAATAAAAACAATCAATTTCTCGAACTCAAAAAAATAATTTGTCTAAACTCAGACTCAAATAAAACTGATCGAGTTTGAGTTCACTGAAAAGAACCTCATAAACCAAAAAAGTCAGAAAAAAATTTTTTGTTAGTTATGCAGGGTAAATTAAGATTATCATTCATTTGTTTATGTTGTGGCAACATAGAAACACAGCATGTTGTATAGAAAATGAGAGCAATTAGCCGAAAAGTAGACTTAGCATTTTTGTCAGAATGCACTCCAAACTTGAAAAACTTGATATTTTTGCTGTATTTAAACTAAAAAAAACAAAAAAACTCACACTTGTCAGAATAGACTATACTTCAATTCAAATAAAAATCTATTGAGTCTGCACCCTGGGTTTGATGATGATTATAAACAGCTTTGGGCATTAACTCATTAATAACAAGGTTAAGTTTTTCATTAACGAGTTAAAAAGCTTTTGTGAGTTAACTTATTAACTACAACTTTTGTTAAACTACTTTAATGTTTACGTTAATCCGTTAAACTTCTAGGCTATACCATGCGTCTTACTGCCATAATAATAGATATAAAAAAATGAATTAAAAAAAGGCTTCCATTTTGTCTATCTGTATTAGAATAGTAAATACCGTAGTAACAGAAATCAGGAGTAATTTTTATCTTGTATGGAAATGGAATCATTTTATTGGGCATCAACAGCGGATTATTATAGAATTTTTTTAAAAATTATGAATTAACAATTAACTTTAACTTGCGTTATTGTTGTTTTTCAGTTAACTACTTAACTTTAACTTAGTTAAAAAGTTCTTAAAAAATTCTTAGCAAATTAACTCTTACAGAAGTTAACGTTTCTCATTAACTTGCCCAACACCAATTATAAAGTATGGTGATTAAAGAGGTGAGGGGGTATGATTACTGATAGCATAAGGAGTATATAATATGGAGATGGATAGCCTTGGGTTTTGATTACTAAATTAGTGGCCAAAGGACTGTGAGTTATGATAGCCTTAAAGAGACATTGCTTGAGATCAATTTTATTAAGATGAAAACTACTTGAGGTAATAAATAGGTGCCCCAAATCTTGTTCCACTATTTTCCTAGTCCAAGGGTATTCAAGTCAAGTTGTTCACTCTTGACTAAAATGTCGGGAAAAGCCTCAAATGCATCCTCAATAAATTAGAACATCCTATGTCTACTATTGCAGTTCAAAGTTAACAATTTTCTTCTTACTTCAGTGTTGCTATTTTGTCAATTTGTGACAGAAGATTAACTTTTGGAAAGTTGGCTTGAATTTACTTGAAAAGCAATTAATTTACAATTTGGACCCTCAACTTTGTTTTGGCAACTACTTTACTGCACAAGAATCGTTGAAAATTACTAATAACAAACATGCAGCAACTTTTCGAAATTTTGTCTGTAGTTGGTAACCCCGGATGTGGAAGCGGAAGATGGAAGCAGAAGCGGTTAATTTCAGATTTTTTGTGGAAGCGGAAGCACTTTGATGAAAAAGACTGGAAACAGAAGTGAACTCGGAAGTGACTAATTCTATCCGAAGCAGGAAGCAAAAAAATTCCAAAGGTGAGGAAGCAGAAGCGAACTCAGAAGCATAAAACTTCAAGAGGAGCTGGAAGCTGAAGCATTAAAAATTTGATTGCTTCCACATCCCTGTTGGCAACCCTGACAAATTTCTAAGAGAAAAAGGCTTTTCTAAGGGGAAATCTAAACTGTCATATCTTGGGAACGAAAGATCATTAAAAGCTCAAATGTGGTGAAGCTGGTCTTCAAATTTGTCTAAATTTTTTGAAAGAAAACCCAGCAAATACATTTTTGATGGGAGTGTCCTTTTAATCTGTTTGCCACAGTACAATTGCAACCCTTCGTTTTGAAATTCATGACATCAAAAAAAGATCGCTTTGAAAAAATGCAAATAATTTGCAAAATTTCTAGCGATGCTCTGTAATTGAATATTGTGTTGTTTATTCAGCAGATTTTGCAAAGCTATATACTGTATCTTTTTCTGATGACACAAAATTTCAAAACACAAGTTGTCAATGGTGCAGAATCATGCAGATTAAATCTAACCTATTTGTGCAGATAAATAAGATCTGGAAATAAGGGAAGAAGGTTTTGGAAACATTTTTTTTCCCAAAAATAGTTTTCATAAAACCGATCTCAAGCAGTATATATTTCTTTCGTTGCCAGCTCTATCACAAAGTGATTTTGCCAAAAAGTGAAAGTTAGGGCAAGACAGCTCTGAGGATAGTACCAGTACTTAGTAGGATAAAGGCTTATTTCAAATTCACTGAGTGCTATTCTGAGTCGATGCTTAATTAAAGAGATACTGCTCGATATTGGTTTCATTAAAATGAGAACTGCTTGAGGTACCGCTACCGGTATATATTAAAGAGGTGCCCTAAACCTTGTTCCACTATTTATATCCCTCGTCCGTGAAAATAGATTTGATCCACTTGACTTTATATCATTGGCAACCTGCATTTCAAAATTTTGTGACACTAGAAAGAGAAACAAAAGACTTTCAAAATTTCTTGCACAGTGCAGAATAACTATTGGTAAGGACACAATGTTCATTCATTATATATACATCGCATTTCTTATTCTCCAAGAAATGCTGCAAAGTTGACCTTTTTTTAAAATTTTGCAAAGACTGAGCCAAAGATAAGTTAATTCTGCCACTTGTCTAGCATCTGTAACATTAACTGCACAATGACAGTTGATCAGAGGTGGGCAAAGTGCAATTAGAAGCGCAACTTCCGCAAACTCCACAATTGCGGAAGTTGCGTTGCGCTTTAATGTATTATTTTAAAGTCTTTAAAATTTGGGGCACTTTCAATTTTTTTTCGATTAATAGCGCAGTTCTATACCAGATACACTGAACTTGATTTCATTTCATTTCGAGCATAATTTTGATAAATGCCGGCCTTCTTTAGCAAATTATTTACTTATTTTTGCCTAAAGTTGCAAAAAAATGCAGTATTTCCATTGTATTGGGAAATTTCTATAGTGGAAGTTAGATTGCGCTTTAACTTGGTTCAAAAATGCTGTTCCGCTATGGCGAAATTGTGTTGCATGTCAACTGAATTAAAAAGTTTAGCCTATCGCGGAAGTTGCGCTCAGGTTCAAAAATTAAAAAAACTTAAATTGCGCATTTTGCGCTGTGCTTTTACTGGTTGAAGAGATCGTTGCGCTGTGCTTTTGATATAAAGTTATTTTTGCCCACCTCTGCAGCTGGTCGACAAACCTGGTTCTGTGTAGCCTTCTGATAGATCTTGTCTTGGCTATCTGTAGTGTGCGCTTAGTAAGTACGGGTAAGCATGGTAGACCTATGTCAAGCCAATATTTGTGTTTCAAAGTTCAAAGACCGGCACTAGGATACCTGGAGTCTGGTATTAATGACTTGATTTTAGATCCAACTCTGAAAGAAAAGTACCGTAAACTACCGGTAGCCTACCACTTAAATTGTGAAAATCCATATAATTAGAACTATTGACCTATACATGGTAGGCGACTCTACCCTATAGGCCTAAATATGTGATGCCTGTACCTAACGAGCAAGTAAGGCAACAAACAATGCCTGATGAGTGATGCTGCACTTTCCTCAGTAGCCTACCTGTCTACTTCTGACTTGTAGGCTAGCCTACTGCAATAGGGTAAATCCGTAACTCAACTGACTGCGTAGGATATCTACTAGGCCTACCGCATCTGCTAACTTGCACTAACGCGCAGGCAAATTACCAATATGCACGACAGTTATACCGGTTGTACTGTATATACTGTACAGCACGAATAAGCTACCGGTACGTGTTCACCTGTACCAGGTTTATGCTTTCCCTTCAGCTTTCCTAATGGTTCATGATTATCATTCAATGCGTATTGCCTAATCGCTGCACCACTTTGGACAACTGCACGTCCATTTTCTCATTTTTTTGCATTCTAATTTGACAATATCTCAGTTATTTAGTTAACCCTACAGCATCGGTTACCGTAGTGTTGGTTTGAAACTTCTGTAACCGAAAAATCGGTTACCGAACTTTCAAAGTGATACTACGGCAACCGTAAACGGCTACCGAACTGTTACTTTTCGATCTTGCGTGACCGACCGCCGGTTGCCGTAATGCTGAAATGAATTCTTCCGTGACCGAAAGTCGGTTACGCAGATGTGACTTTTCTACTTCGGTGACCGATCTCCGGTGAAATAGTCACTTCCAATTTAAAATGTGCTGTACTGTAGTTGTTGGTATTTTCTGATTTGACATTTTTAATGTGTTTTAGAAGCTTGCTATCGTACTGATAGTATTAGTGGTATTCAAATATTTCGTTTTTGTTGAAAGTCCTAATGTCACACTGGATTTTGCTATAAATTTAAGCAAGTTTCTTCAATTCATCAAGAATATGTGCTCTGGCATTAGCTGACAACCTCACTCCAGTCGCAAAGCTACCTCAACGTTTTGGTTGATTGTTGCTGAATATTATAATGAGTCAAACATTGGCTAAAGCAAATGATTGCCCGAACAGTTTTTTTGAAGGTGTTGAAAAGCTGCTAGAGATTTGGTTTTCTCAATCAGCTGAGGCTCTGGGCTCAGGAGATGCAAGAGATATCACAAGGTTAGTAAGTCTGAAGCATGCAGTATATGTTACGTAGACTTTACACCCACATAAATTCTTCACAGTTCTGATTTGTTATTGTATATTTTTACGGATTAGGGTGATGCAGTAATCACTTAATCAGTGTTGAAGAATATCAACTATCGTACAATCAGTTTTACCTTTTAGTCTGGTGGTTTCATTTGTGTAGGCTATATGAATAACATCTGACATTAATCATTCATAGTGTTTGAAAATCTTTGGTTTTGAAGTTACAAATCAAGCTTGTAGTAATGCCTGATGCAGTGAATAGCAATATCAGTTTCATAAAAATAGCATTTTTGCAATTTTCAGAATTGAATGGGAAAATGTGCTGAATCATGTTCAATGCAAGGTATTGGATATCATTGAGGAAGATGATCAAGTGGCTTATTTGCTAAGGTATATATTAAAATAGGTTATCAAAACAGTTAAATATAACTGATCACTCAATCAGTGGTTGAGTCATGTGACTGGATAGAGTGTCTGCTACTGAAACGATGGATTCTTGTTCAATTTCTGGTCAGATTGAATCAAAAACTGTAAAAATTGGTATTTACAGCTTTCCTGTTTGTCAATCAGCAATTAAAAGGGACAGCATAAAGCTTTAACCGTGTGCAGAAGACAGGTGGCAGGTTGACTCAAAAATAGAAAAGATCTCTTCACTACCTCCTGGTCATAACTTTCTGCCATACCCCTATTAATACATTATGCAGTATGTTTGTTTAGCATATTTGTAACCTCTTATTTTTGATTTAGTGGTGTGTTCCTAAGCAGTGATTTGTTAGTTTTCAATTCTTATTGAATATGGTCTAGGGTTGATATTAAGGTTTCAAAAAGTGTGTACCGTAAGAGCTAAGAGTCAAAGCCAATAGGGTTCTGTTGGAATAAGATCCGTGATGGTCCCATTGCTAGTGTGATAATCCGCTGTTAGTTGAAAAGATACAGTTTGATACCCTATAATTTCTTTTTCCAGTTTTTATTCTGTGGAATGTAATTGTTTTTTTTTTTGTTGTTTTTTTTTGCCATTTTCAGTCATATCGGCAGTAGATTGCATGTATTCGCTAGTTTAAGTAGTAAACCTATAAATTTCTATGCTTCAAAACAAAACTTAAAGCTTGTGTATGTTAGGAATTGCTATTCAGTATTAGTGTGAAATTTCTTTTTTGCATTGTTTGATTAATCTGTGTATTTGTGTCAGTGAATCAAGCTTATTTGTGTCTAAACGACGAATTATTCTCAAAACATGTGGCACAACTCTGTGCTTACAAGCTTTACCATTTGTTATCAAACTTGCCAAGGACAAATGTGGATTGGACGTTATTGCTGTAAGTTATGTGATTTAGCATTGTTTTACAAAGATTCACAATTTATATGCATTTGTGGACTCAAATAAATTTTTGAGTCTGAGTGCAGATAGTTGTTTTAAGAATTTACTCCTGGTTGAAAAAGCAATCTACTGGAATTAGAAAAAAAATAGAAAGCTAGACATGATAAGTTAAATCTTCCTGGGGTTTTCAAAAAAATGGCTACAGTGGTGATTACTGATTTCAAAAAAATGACTGCATTCATTTATAAACTGCTATTTTTTGTGGATAGGCTATCGTGACAGACATTGGTGTAACTCTTGGAGTGGTTTATTTATTTTTTGACTTCTTTTTAAGTATGATGTTAGGTTTTGTTTGGTGATTTTAGCGTTTGTTTGCAGGATTGTTTCTATTCACGAAAGAACTTTATGAAGCCAGACAGTCAACCTCATCCACACAAGACATTCCAAGATGAGATCATTTATCTTGACCAATTGCTTAGTGGTAAAAAATGTTATTATGTATTTCGACAAAAATTGGTCAAAAATTTTATCAAACAAATTAATTGCTAATTGTTGTGTAATTTCAAGTTCAGCTATATGTATTTTCTACTGTACGGGTGTGGTTAGCACAGAATTTAAATGGGCTTGCTTATTTCATGATGACCACTTTGGAATCGATGTTCAGTTACTAAATTTATATTTCTGCCTTTTCTCGTTACAAGAAAAAATGTTTAATTATCATTTTAATAAGAGAATTATTTCCGAATGGTAATGTAATGTTCATTTGGTTTTTGT
The DNA here is from genome assembly GCA_963965965.1 of Trididemnum nubilum. Lineage (NCBI taxonomy): Eukaryota > Metazoa > Chordata > Ascidiacea > Aplousobranchia > Didemnidae > Trididemnum > Trididemnum nubilum. Next base: position 9,833,723 of record OZ014477.1, on the reverse strand, counting down.
TTATCTTTTTTTTTTGCAAGTGTTATTCGTAAGTTTTTGGTTTACATAACGCATTAAATTTGATGTGATCAACATAATTAACGTACCAGAACATTGTCCTAAATTTTTGATGAATGACGGAAAATAAATTAGCCAATTCGGTCCAAATGACCAAAAACATAGGAAGATTTTGCATTCAAGACTTAGAATTGCTTGCAATGATGAAAATGACCGTAATAAATTCTGAAAGGACCAAAAAATTATATCCAACTTTGGACATTTGATCTGAGCGAAAAAATAAGCTCAGCAGAAATTTGGCAAAATTCTTTCTGATCATTTTTATACAATTTTTTAACTTCATTGCAGCAAGTGCATCGTATTGCCTTGGAAGATTAGACGGAGACTGCTGGTTTCTGTACACATTAAATCATGCCGAGAACAACAATCTTATCGGAGTTAATCGGCCTGACCAAACCCTTGAAATCCTTATGTCTGATCTTGATCCTACTTCTATGATGCATTTTCAATTTCACGATAAATATGGACAGAAGAAGTCAACTGAAATGGTTACTAAGGTAATTAATACAGCATTACAGTACTATCAAACTTTTACCAAGTGTATGGTGTGGTATTTTTTCCGAAAGTTCTTTAAGTGTAACATATGTTAAGGTTAATCTTCTTGAACAGTTTAATGATTGATGCGTTTTTGTCCAGAATGAAAGTTCAGACAGAACCGGAAAATTTTTCAATTCAGCAGCTAAGCGATTGCTACTTCAGATGTGAGACTAATCAAATAGTGCTGCAATATAGCGGATACGCCGGTATTAACATACAGCCTAACTACGTTATTGTGCAAATATCAGATATCGGCGCCCGAGATTGATCTCAGACGGTAACTTTTAAGACATTCCTTAATTGTTTGTGTTTTTGCAACATAAATTTACTTAAATGATAAATTATTTTGTACCACTAAGACGATTACCTGTGAGTAAAATTTCGTTTCATTAAAGTTCTGATTCGAGATGGCAAGATCGGCTCTTGCTTCACTAAATCATATTTTTAAAAAGTAAATTGCGATACTTCAAAATTTTCTCAGCTATTTCCAAAAGCAAATAAATTAATGATTAAGAGTTCATTTTCTACCTAGGCAAGCGGATTGCAGGATCTTCTTCCGAGTTCAAAGATCAGTGCATATCTATTTGATCCATGCGGCTATTCGTTAAATGGCTTATTGCCTAAGGTAGGCCAGCATGGTACGGTATTTTACAACTTTGAATGGAGCGCTAAAGGCATTTGCAAGTCAAAAAATCAATTCTTTCATTATGCTCGCTGTATTACGCCGAAGCGTGTAACGGGCCTTGTCTCTGCATCATTGCACCTGGGCAACACAGCTACTTTTGAATTGTCGCATTGGTGGCTAGCCGTTGGCAACATTGTGTCTGGTTTGACTGGTCCGCGATTTGAATGTCCGACTTCCCGCTCCAGAGACGAATGCGTTACCGCTCGACCAGCTGGCTCCGTTGCAGTTGCACGAAAACGATATCGTATTTGCTAATCGCTATATGAACAAGTTCTAATATAGTTGGAAGGATGTTATCAGATCAGTGGTCGAGTGGATAAAGCGTCTGCTACTGAAACGGTAGGCTATGGGTTCGATTCCTTGTCGGGTCAAACCAGAGACTGTAAATATTGGTATTTACAGCTTCCCTGCTTGTTCAGCATCATAAGGCGCCGCTCTTTTGAAGCTTCCACCGTGTTTGATAGACAGGTGGGCAGGTTAATTCGAACTTCAAAAGATCCCTGAAGGTGTACTTTCCTGATCAAGGCAACATGCTAAATAAGGTTGTAATTACAACATCGAACATATTTATCATTTAAGATCTCGGCCAAAGTACTGAAATTACTGTAAATAATTCGCACAGATAAGAGTTTACGAAAGTGAATCCGAAAAGGATGTCTAACTTACTAAATTTGTTTGATTAATGCGGCTGTTGATTTGTATTCCACTTTCAAGTTTTCTTATTGTCAGCAAAAAGGCGTGTATGTTTCCATGCTACAAGAAGTCAAAGTGTGAAGTTTTTTCCAAAAACTCACTTTCACTGTTTTTAGTATAGTGATTTTATGGTAATAGATGTTGAAAAATCATGTCTAACCACTTGAAAATTGAAATCCATGCGACAGAGATGTAGCAATTATTACTTGCCACGTGCTAGTGTTGCATTGGTTCTATTTTCAGGAAGGATACTGGACAATCCATATTACTCCAGAAGAGGAATTTTCATATGTTAGCTTCGAAACAAACGTGGCGTTGGAGGACTACTCAGCACTTATTGATAAGGTCTTACGTGTGTTTAAACCAGGTCGATTCACCATGACACTGTTTGCTAACCACGTGAGTTATTGCAAATAAAGATTTATCGTTACTGGTAAATTTTTGCCCATTTTCAATTCGGGGCAGAATTACTCGTATAGTGAGGTTGTCCACCCAGCGGGTCGCAAGAGACGACCATTGGGTAGTTGGGACCCATCAGCGGTCGATCCAAGTCAACTGACCTCCCTCATTAAAGTTGTTTTGCGGTCAGTTGTCGTTGACCCTCGGTGTTGTCCCCCAGCTTGGTGATAGTGTGCCTACTACCCACTGTTTGGGTGGTGTACAAATATGAAATGATTCCTTTGCTACCGGGCTTTTGTTATAGCGTTTAGGCTGCCCCATACTCTCATTTACAGGAAAGACTCGAGACAACTCCGACCCAAACCTTTTAATTTAAGGTTTAATTAACGTCTACGTAATGCGCTAAGTAAGACAACTGTGCTCAAGTGCGTTACAATGTTTGAAAACAAACCTGCCATTGTAATTGGTTGGGCTCGTACCCTGATGTTGAAAATAGGATTGAGTTGGGAATACCAAAAAAGAAAAAATGTTAAATCTTTTTTTAACAAGTTGATGATAAATTTTCTAGAGTTCTATTGTTGATACTGGTAAATGGAATTCACTGAAAGAACCAAAGATTTGTGGATACAAGCAGTTGGACAAACAACTAGCTCAACTAGAGGAGTACCATCTTTTTTACACCAATTATAAAGCAGTCAAGCCACAGTCAGATAGAATCTAACTAGAATGTGAACTGCTGATATTTGTATTTAAAATGTTCATTTTGTAATTTTTCAGCTTTTGGTTGCCATTGAATACATTGTCGGATTCATCATCAGTCAAGCTGTTTCTTTAAGGACTTAATGATTTGGGGGGAGGATAGTGACTTGTGATAAAAAGTCGCCATGCAAACTTCAAGGTTTAAAACTCTCAAGTGGCTGAAGTTTGCGAAAATATTTTTTTTAAGGGAGTTTTTTAATCGGGTTAGTGTCACACTGTACAATGTGTGGAACTGTGGATGTTAGAAAAGTGCATAAGAAAAAATTTCAAAACAATCGCAAAAGACCTTCAGCCCCTTCCAAAGACTTCGAAATTCGGTATGCTGTAACTTTCTGGAAATATTCGTTTTTAGCGACACTCAAATTTGTAAATAATTCATTTCGATTTTTTCACGATCGCATGGATTTGAAGTCTGAGAAAGCTGTGGATTTTTCAGTCGCTGTGAAATTTTTGTCCTATTTTCTCGACATGGACGTAAAATTTGATATTGACCAAATTTAAAAGCTTTTAGCAACTTTCGGACGCTTGAAGAAACTAAAGTTGACAGCTTGATCTTGATTTAGCTTTTGTTTTGGTTGGTAATGGTAATTGTGTACAATTGCACAGTGTGAGGAACCGTTTTCGTAAAGTCCTTGAAAAAGAGCAAGTTGAGTCGTTTTCGAAAGTTTTTGTGTGGGAGAAATTCATTAATATCCGGCATGCAAGTCTCCACGTCGTCGAAAGCATTTGATGAAGCCGAGATCGTTGCAAAGAGTATGTGATTGGATTAAAACTACCAATTTCGATTCGTTTTTGCGCATTATAACATCAGAAATAATCTTGATTTATCAAAATTATGTAGTATGTTATGCAATCTCTTCCAAAAGACATTTATTTACTCGCATTTTTTCGAACCTCAAGAAATTTTGTTTTAGCCCTGTGAAAGCTTTCGGCCAGTTGTAATTTGTAACACACCTAAAGTGGCCTTTTACCTTGCACTGTTGTAGTAAATCGATTAGAAAATTACAAAATATCTTCACAAATCTTGATGCTGTTTTAAGCTGTTACTAGGTTTTTCTTGCTAATAAGCAGTTTTGCATAACTTTCTAGTCATTGATTAATTTTTTTCGTGTATTAAATATGGTAGACGCTGTAAGTAATATTATGAAGTTACATTCAATCTCGAAAACTGACAAATTTCAATGGCTTGTTGTTAGTTTGCTAGAATCCGTATGGCAGCATGCTTACGTTTTTTCAAGTTTAATTGGGATGGTCATGTTTTCACTGCGTGTGAATACTGCTGCGTTAGATATTATTACATCTATATCAATATATTCGTCAATTTTGAAATTTAGTTGTTTTTTGGATATGGAACTCACTAGACCTTGAAATTAAAAAATCTAAATCTCTGAAAGCATTTAAATCTAGACTGAAAAATTTATTGCTAGAAAGTTACCACAGCTGAATTGGAATAACTAGAAAATTTGTGTTCTGTCTGTCCATAAAATTTGTCGTGTTAATATTTTACTACTTGCTTTGTTATACAACAAGATGTTTATGTTTGTGAATCATTTTAATTGACTTAAACTGTGTGTGTATGGTGCCTTGCAATTGTACCACTTTCTAATGTAAATAGAACTTTTTTTTTTTTTTTGCTTGTTTGTAAATAAAAATCGCATTGCTTTCTGTAGGTGTCCTAATTTTTCTGGTGTTATACATCCTCGTTCTGGTGTAAATATATGTATGAAACCTCGATCTGGTTCAGCAAAAGTTGTAAATATTTGTTTGGCCAAGATTTTCCAAATTCCATCTTGTAACTTTGTAACTTTATTCATGAGGGTAGAAGTAGACTTGAAGACCACTTTGGTCACTTCGCTTCTTCCCTATTGCCAGTAGATATCGTTAGCATGCTTTGCTTGCGATTTAATTGTGATTTTAAACTTCGCTGGCTTTGAAATAAACTACTACTACTACTAATGAGTAACATTTTGAAAAGCTTCAGAGGTAGATAAATAAGCTGTTCAGTTAGTCGAGTGGTAACGCGTTCGTCTTTGGAAAGGGAGGTCTGCCACCGCTGCGACATTTCGAAAGGAGCTATTTTGTCCGGGCAGTATGACGCAGAGATGGTCAGAAAACTTGTTACACGCTTCGGCGTAATGCAGCGAGTATAATGAAAGATTTGATTTGAGTATGATACAGCACACAAACGCGTAAACAAAAATTAAAATTTATTAAGAACAGTTTAGACGAGATCAGCCATTAACGGTGAAAGCGAACATCAATTATGTTCAAAACTACTTCATTAACCATGACCTTTTATTACTGCAATCTTAAAAAAAAACTTAACCAACAAGAAAATAATGCAGACTTGTTACGAAGTCCTGGCCAGAACTCTGTTAAATACGTCGATGGTAACCAATCAGTAACCGCTGCGTTGCATCGTGAATCCTCGTTCTGTTTAGTTTATTCTTAACTACACTGTACCATTCACAATAACGTCGCAATCCTTAGGTTAAATTAATTTATTTGAAGATTGTGCCAATTGGAGTTTACAATTGAATTTGTTGACAATTTAGCCGGTTATAGAAAGAATGAGACTGACCCCTTTTAGGCATGTACTGTAATGTTGGTGTAAAAAATAACATTATTTTATTACTCTTGAGCATTCTAGAACCAAAAATGCGAGGTAAAAATTCTACTTCCAAGAGAAAGCTTTTCGCGTTTTTGTACAATAGGTTATGTCTTAGGTTATATTTTGCACTGTACCGTACAGTGAAAAAAATATCGTAGCTAACCAGCGGTGCTTAGCTATTCAAAACAGACTTCTCTAACCTGATGATGATGGAGCTGGCCTGCGATTTGGTTAGTGTCAATCCAATTTCACGGAGGGAATACCTTCCCTCGGTATTTTTCGTGATAAATCCCTTCAGAAAGTAGATTTTTATTTCGAATCAACTTGGCTTGGAGTCAAATTTATTCACAAATAACTCCTGAAAATGTGAAATTGCTAAGGTAAGAAGAAGTCTTCCAATTTCGAGGTTTCCCGAAATCATTTTTCGAAATCAGAGCATTTTTGGCTAATGTTTAACTTAAATGATATCATAAGGTGTTTTTGGGATGTGACCAACTTGATTTAGGCATTCTACGATTCAGTATTAAACAATAAACCTATGCACAAAATTTACAACGCCTTTGACGTCATCAAAAATGTCATTTTTCAAAAACATGTCGGCAGCGTGGCCGAATGGGTTAAGGCGTCGTTTTTACGACGACTCTGATCGCAGGATCATGAGTTCAACCCGCACCCTGGTCACGTTGTTGCGTCCTTGGATAAGACGCTTTACGATAATTATCTCTGCTTGGTGGCTTCGAACAAGCAGCAAATTTACGTGGGAAGAAGTCAAAACGTCAACAGGAAAGCTTGGAAAATGGTCAACTCCTAAGCGGGTGCGGATTCATCCAAAACATAGCGCACCGTCGCTTTCTCGTGATAGGAGGATAAAGATGCACCAATCAATCAATCAATCAATCATCATAGCGTCGCTTTGATGACGTCATCAACTCAAGACTCTAAAATATTGGTAAATACTAACCTGCATACCAAATTTGATGTTCTCATGACTTTTAGTGTAGGAGTTAGATAGGGAGGAAGTATTTTTGCCCCCTCCTCCCTTGAAAAATGCGTTGGTCAAATAGCCCGTGTAAAATAGGGTTAAATCATTGCTTGCGGTAGCCTTATAACCATAAAACTTGGGCTTGTACAAACTAACATAGTACCAGGATTATGATTTCCCCTGAAAATTAGCATAAACAAATACTGTAAGTATAAGCATTAAACTACTGTGATCTACAAAATTATGCAATTTATCATTTGTAACACCGGTAGAATAAATCAAAAGCGGCATGCAATAAAATGAGGAAATGACGAATCTATGGGCAGAATACGTTACTAAAGTATCTGTCAAAAAAGAAATATTATTCATTACAGCATTAAAACGTAGATCGATTCCTATTGGTTAACAAAAAGCCGGGGTCAGATGGACCCGCCCTTGTGGATAATCAGTTTTAAAGTTCTTTGTTTAGACTTTGGTCACGAAGAATTCGCTCATCATTTTTCATTGTTTGGTATCGTAACTAAAAAGATAAATGTGGGAGCGTGACTGGTGAACGTTCGAGCCAGCCAGAATATCGCGCAACGTTTTCGATTTCTGCACGCTAATTATTCACCAGACAAATGCAAAACGTCATAGGGTCCCCACCCCGTTGTTGGATAGATCAATGATCACAATGTGAGCTTTACTGGCATTATTGAAGGGCAAGCACTGAGGAAGGATGTCAGTTTTAAAATTACCGGTACAGCACTCCACAATTCGAGCAATTGAAAAAAGATCCAGTAAAATAACTTCCGCCTATAATTGGAATAGAAAGCCGCAGGGTGGAAACAAGTACTTTTTATCGAGAGTTAGAAATTTTTAGAAGCATTGTGATTTTGAAAGTGTGCGTTGGCATTATCTTATTGGAAATATCGGGCGATAGGGCAACTGGAAAGCAAAACGCAAAAGTTGGTGATTGACACTCAGGGAGTAGAACTTCGTACCGACTCAAGTGTAAACAGTTGTGTATTTGGTGATTTTCAAACTAGTTACCAGGAGCGTAGCCAGGAATTTGCAATGGGGAGGGCTGTTTTGGAGGCTGGAAACAACATCAAACGATTTTGACCCAGATTTTGATTGGTCTTCGATCAGATTGAGTCGGTTTTTTTGTCCAAACTTAGGTGATCTCAAAAAAAAAAAAAAGAAAAAAAGTCTTCACTAAAATTGAGTCGCTTTTTCCGGACCAAATTTAGGTGATCTCCAAAAAAAAAGGTCTTCAACCAGATTGAAACCCAGTTTTTCTGGTCGAAATCACATCAGGACCTTGACCAATTCTCAATGCCAATGGGGGTGGGCTATTTTCGTTTTTAGTGCAAAATTCCGCCTCAAAAGTGCTAAAATCGGGGTATTTTGCATACTCTTCAGGCCAATAGGGGGCTATAGACCCCCCGCCTACCCCTGACTACGCTACTGCTAGTTGCAGTTAGATAAGCTACTATAAGTCGCATAGCGCAGTAGTTTTAGTTTTTGTCACTGAATTACTGTGCACAACGACTAATTTAAAGTGTGACATCACTTTCTCTTTTTCCGATACTTTTCAGTCGTATTGTAAGTAGCGTAATCTTAAAAACTATTTTTGGTATTTTATATTTTACTCGACTAATCTGCAAACAGAAACCATGGCTGGCTGGAAGCATGACTTTTTTGGATGCTTGGCGAACCCTGGTCTAAGTCTCTTAGCCTGTTTATTGATGCCTTTGTCAGTGGGAAAGAACGCAGAATTCGTGGGAGAAAGCAACCCCATTTTGTGGGTCATAGCGGTCCAAATGTGTCCATGTTTAGGTGGAACTCTGCTCCGAGGATTAATTAGGAAAAAAATGGTGAGTTTAATAGTGAGGAGTGAGATTATTCCATGTTAAAGTATGCTCTACACAATGGCGCAACCAACAGGGGCTAAGGGCACTTCAGCCTCCCTCGTCCAAACATGTATGCGTAAATATGTTTTTTGATTGATACATCTTTATCTTTCTATCTCGAGAAAGCGACGGTGACGTCTTCCTTTCGATGAAGCCGCACCCGCTTAAAAAATTGACTATTTTCTAAGCTTTCCGGTTGACATTTGACTTCTTTCCTCATAAATTTGCTGCTTGTTCAAAGCCACCAAGCAAAGATAGTCATCTTAAAGTGTCTTACTCAAGGCACACCAACAACATGACTAAGGTGCGAGTTGAACCCATGATCATACGATCTGGGTCGTCGTAAAAACGACGCCTTTACCCTCTTGGCCGCACTGCCCACGTTTCGGCCACGCTGCCGATGTTTTGGACTTGACCTGTGAGTAAAGGGTGTTGAAGGGGCTTAGCAATTTAGTTCTTTAACTGATTTCAAATCTTTGCTATTTATTTATTTTTTTTAATGGCTCGAAACAGGTATGAAATTTGATCCAAATGGCGTAAAATGGCTATTTTTCAAGTAGAAAGTTTAACCCCGGGGGGGTTGATTGGGAAAACTGCGAAATTTAATTCTTCAACAGCTTTTTAAATCTTAGCAATTAATTTTTTTCAAATGGCACCAAAAAGGTTTGAAACTTGATCCCAATGGCGCTAGAATGGTTCCCTCTATTAATTTTGTTTTTAAAAAATCACTAAAATCACCCATGTTGCTCAATTGAGACATTTTCTGTGCAAAAGACTTACCCTTGGGTTTAGTTTAAGCCACCCCTTAACAAATCCTGTTACGCGCCTGTTTCTGCATATACAGATAACAGATTCTTAAAATTGAAAATAAACTCTTAATGTAGCGCAAGTTTTTCCAAAACTCGCAATGCTGTAGTAATACAGTCATGTGCTCTTTGCCTGATTACGTTTTCAGAAAAAAATGGCTTGTAGAAAGAAAAAAACAAACAAACAAGGAAATAGAGAACCAAACAGAATCGCGTTACGACGCGAGCATATCTTAAAAGCAGCGGTGCCACTCCTCGTGATTTATCATGAGATCTCGTGATTTAGTCCTTTTCTTCGTGATTTCGTGATTTTTCTTCAAAATCTCGTGATTTTTTTTATCAGACCAGAGTCAGCCTCGTTTGTCAATCTAAATATTGGAAAGGCTTGGCTCACGTTCCGTTGTGATAAATTATAATCCGTTGTAATAATTGGACACTTTGTAATAAAACTTAAAAACCTAACCATAACCCTAAACTCTAACCCTAACCCTAATCCTAACCCTTACCCAAACCTACAACTGTAATAATCAAAATTAAAATTTTCAAAAACGAGAGACGTCATTGCTTATTTAACCAGATTTAATGGCGCACGTTCCGTGCGCCAAGTCTCTTCGTTAAATATTTTCCAATTTCAGCTTGGCAGCTAACCGAACAATATTATGTGACAAAAAACTACTTAGTGTTTTTGTCCTATGCGCTGATGGATAATGTGAAGTCAAATGTTCCACATGCAAAATATCGCAAGCAACTAGCTGATAACAAGAAACCAGATAGTTCCGAAGAATATGACATTTTTTCTTAATTTTTAAAGATATGCAAAAAATATTTATTTGATTACCCCTGGTGAATGGTGATTCACAATCAATTTGCTAAAATTTCAAATTTCTGAATGCTATAATTGATCAAGTTTGGTAGGAATTAATCACGCTCAATATAAAAGTGGTCTGCTGCATGATTGTAATGTACACATGGTGAATATACTTGAGTAACTGAAGTAAGGTTTGATAGTTGACAAAAATCTCTAAACCTATCATTAATATCATTTGGTCATCTTATGAAAAAGTATTGGCAAATATTGATATCACTAGCAGGACAGCAAAAAACTGATCGATTGAATTAGTTTATCATTTAGAATGCTATTTTTTGCCATAAAAAGCTACAATGGTAAGAAATAAGTCAAGTCCAAAATTCAGTCAACTACTATCCAACAAGATGTAAACTTGATCAGTGAAAGTTGAGAGATGTATATATCTTGAATTGATCCAGATTTTCTTACAACAAATCGATGTAGGATCTCGTGATTTTTAAAGCTAATCTCGTGACTTTTTAGGGGAAATATTGTGAGTTTTGAAAAATTGCAGTGGCCGCAATGCTTAAAAGGATAAAAAAACCCTATCCACCAACCTACTGACCACACTGTTGCAAAAATGGATCGAATTGGATCAATGAATAGTAAGGCATCCTAATTCATGAGTAACAAGGTACCGAAAACAAGAACTTGTCCTGAAAAGTTGACATGTAACTTATAAAATATCCCATAATACAGTCCCTGCAAAATCAACCATAGACAATCCTTGATTTCAACCACAGACAGCCCTTGCAAAATGTAAGTAACAAAGCATACTTACTCGAAATTCCTGGGCCATTTAAAAATTCTTTTAAATTTTATAATAACCATAGGTAGGCAAGTTAGTGCAAAACGTTAGCTTCGTTAACCACTAGTCCGTTAACAAACTTCACACTTCCGTCAAAGTTAATTCGTTTTTTTCAGCTTGAATTAACGGAAGTTAATGAAGTCAGTTAATTTGTTAACATTTTGAGTGTAATTTACATTTCATTTTATTCACTCACCTCTAGAACATGTAATGACACTGTTGAGCTCATTGCAAGGAAAAATTTATTGCCATGGTGATCTTTTTGTGCTCAGGAAGTTACATTTTACAGTCTAATCTAATTTCGAGATAAAAATAAGTTCAAATGCGCTAACGAAGCTGGGATCGGAAAATCTTTGGAAGTTGCGAACAGCGATAATTAAACGACCTAGGCTGCAGCTCATTTTTTGCCATAAAAAAGAGCTCCTTTCTTTGCTTTTTCTTCTGTAAAACTCGTGCTAATACGCAACAAGTGTTATCAGTGCAGAATGATTTGTACCGGTACGATGAATGAATGGGCAATAAATTAACGATGAAAACCTTCACCTAAGTTAACGAAACTTAACGGAAGTTAATTTACTCCGTTAACATAAAAAACTTTTTAACGAATTAACGACTTAATAAAAAAGTTAGCTTCGTAATAAACGGATTAACGAATTGGTGCCCACCTATGATAATAACAAGTTTTTCGGATATTTGAGTTTAGTTTTGACTATTTATTAGCTTGTCAAAAATTATCTAAGGTGTATTTTCAGAATACTGCTGCAGTTACCTGGGCTGTAGTCGAGACCGACTCGTCCGAGACCAAGACCGGTCTCGATCTCAATTTTGGCTTCGAGACCGAGACCGGCAAAGTTCGAGACCAAGACCGAGACCGAAAAAATGACGTCATCAATAGTTTTTTCGATTTTTTGAAAAAAAGTTTTTGAAGCTCATATTTGCTCATGAGTTGGTTTTATGATTATATAAATTGATTCAGATGACAAAGTGCTTTAGTCAAAGCAACGAGTACTTCATCAAAACATCTAAATATGTCATTTTATGTAGATTTTCACCAAAAAAAGAGATCCTTCAACTAAACTTAATGCCTCTTATTCAAAGCTCGAAGCCTGGTCACCTTTATTTTTGTCAGAAATTAGGGGTCAATAAAACTGACGCAAACTTAATGAAATAAAATTACAAAAAAAATTGTAAAAAGCTATTTGTATATTTGAAGTATCGGTTCAAGATGTAGCTACAAAAACGCAGCCAGGAGTTTCTAGTAGGAGGGGGGATTTCCAAGCGCGTAACTACGATTATGCTAAGAGAAGGCTTAAACAAAACAATATAATTTTTACCCGGAAAATATTTTGTTGCAGGGTTGCAAACTCGTTCGATTTTTATTTGAGTTCAAGTTTGAGTTCGGTCTATTTTAGCACGTCCAAGTTCGAGTTCAAAAATTTAAATTTTTTTGAGTTCAAAAATATCAATGGCTCTACGCTATGAATATTTGCCACTACAAAATTAATGAAACAATAAATGATAATTTAAGGACTATCATATGTTGTTTAATATTCTGTTAAAAGTAAAATATAGGTTTTTGAATTCATCAAATACGATGAACAACGTACTTTTCTGTCACGAATAGACCGCACTAATTTGCTTAAAAGTTATTTTCGCAAAGACTTCACACTTTTGCGTTGCGCTAACCTATTTAATACAAAATTTTGTATAAAATTCAATTCGAAAATTGTGTAACCGAAATTAATTTTGCTATAATAACTAACCGCCGCGACTTATTTCATATATGGTGAATCTTTTCAGTCTAAAACTCATTTCTTATAATTGCACGTTTTTTGTCAAAACTTAACTCGCAGATTTATTCCAGTGAGCTGCAAATACTATCCAAGTTTTGTACTTTTTCTACAAACAGTAGAGTAGACCATTGCTTCTCAATCTTTTTTCAATGCGACTTAAGTTTATTGAAAAAATCAATGGTGTAAAATTTTGTGGTCCATGTATATTCTGATGCATGGTTTAAATTAAAAGCTATGTAGAAAAAAAAACTTTTCATGATGACAGAACTGTGTTGAAAATCGTACAAAGAAGTTTTCACTGAAATGTTTATGAATATTTGCTATTTAGCTTTCAATATCCTTAGCAATAACGTCCTTACGTAGTCTGACATACATGACCTTTGATTTCTAGTCTTCCCGAGCAAAAAAGCTTCTTCACTGCGTGAATTCTATGCTAGTTGGTCGAGCGGTAACGCGTTCGTCTCTGGAGCGGGAGGTCTGAGATTCAAATCTCGGGCCGGTCAAATCGGACACAGTGTTGCCAACGGCTCGCCACCGCTGCGATATTTCTCCGAAAAGAGCTGTGTTGCCAGGGCGCAATGACGCGGAGATAGACCCAGTAACCGTGTTACATGCTTCGGCGTATTACAGCGAGCGTAATGAAAGATTAAATTTGAAAATATATCGTTTACTACTTCTAAGCGTTTTACACCTTAGTGATCTTGAGAAACTCAAAATTTCACTGCTGGAGTTTTTTGTTACAAAAATGCAACTAGGGTTGACTACTATATGCGTTTATTTTATTACTGTATTGCTTTCTGCAAGTTTTACTCTTTGTAGTTGTTTAAAAAAAACTACCCTAAAAAATTTTTAGGCGACCCATAGGTTGAAAATCACGGGAGTAGATAACTGTTAACACAATAATAGTAAAGTTTTCGCTATATAAGAGACAAATTTCTTATCACTTAATTAACTCAAGATAAAACGTTGCGTCGCTTTTTCACCTTAATCGTTTCTTTTTTTATACTCCTAGCTGTTTTTCTAGGTCGCCTAAGCATAAAAAGTGGAAAACATGCTCTGTTAGGAAAAACACAATCTCAATTTACAAAGCTTGATCAAAAAAATATTTCAAACGATTTTTTAATCCTTAAATTTCGTTTTACGAACTTGGGCAGTTTTATTCGAGTTCAAGTTCAGCAAAATTATTTTTTTGTGAGCGAGTTCGGCAAAAATACCGAGTTTTTTCGAGTTCAAGTTCGAGTTCGCAGCACTGTTTTGTCGTCGCGCTTAGCAAACTGTTGTAACTTAATCGTATCACATCCGGAGGTTTGCCCCAGTCGCTTGACAATTTTTATAATTTTTTGTAAAAAATAACCATTTGAATCATATTTCGCACGTTTTTAGAACTGCTTAATAGCTAAGATTCTTAATTGCAAAAATCGTTAAGAACTTAATTGCTAAGATTCGGAAGCCGTTTGAAAGAATTAAATTCCTCAACCACTTTAGCCCATCTTCTTTTACCTGTACAGGTCAAGTCCAAGACACGTTTAAATGCTTGCATTCATGAATCAAATTTTGTAAGTGATATGACTAAAAAGAGGAGAGCTGCAGCCCACTTTGCCCTCCTGTTTACGTCACTTGCCATTTTACGTTTAGCTTTGGCCTAGACATCATGAACAAACAAAATTTGCCAATTTTAAAGTAGTGGGTTTGTTCGCTGTTGACAAAGAGACAAAATATATACTGTAGGTTAGTATATAACTGTTGTCGACAATCGACCTGTAGCGTAGCCAGGGGGGAGGGCGAGGGGGCTCGAGCCTCCCCCATTGGCCTGAAAAATACGCAAAATAGCACGTTTCTAGTGCTTTTGAGGCCGATTTTTGCTTCAAAAATGAAAACAGCCCCCCAAAGAGATTTGGGAGCCAAAGTTGTGAAGGACTTGCCTTTGTTTGGACCAGAATAGTGGAGTTTTTTGGTTCAGGAGCTTACCCAAAGTCGGTGAAGACCTATTTTTTGGAGATCACCTGATTTCGGCCAGAAAAACCCTTGAATTTCTGATTTCGGCAGGAAAAACCCTTTGAATTTCGGGGAAGACCTTTTTTTTTTGGAGATCACCTGCATTCGGCCGAAAAAAACCCTTGAGTTTCTGATTTCGGCCGGAAAAACCCTTTGAATTTCGGTGAAGACCTTTTTTTTTGTTTGGAGATTACCAGTATTCGGTCGGAAAAAAAACCTTGAATTTCTGATTTCGGCCGAAAAAAACCTTTGAATTTCGGTGAAGACCTTTTTTTTTGAAGATCACCTAATTTTGACAGAAAAACCACCTGAATCTAATTTAAGACTAATGAAAATTTGGGTCAAGTTCATTTTCGGTTGTATCAAACTTCCAAAAAAGCCCCCCATCCCCCCTTTGCGAAATCCTGGCTACGCGACTGCAATCGACAATAAAGTAATATGTACACAATGTATTCACTCTTGTTTGATAAGAATCAGTAAATTTTGAATTGTGACTGGCTGTTTTTAATTTTTTTCCGATTTTCAGCCTCATTTGTTTTTTGATTTGTTCTTAAATTTTGAGAGCATCGATCGACGTCAATTTTAGCGACTATGTTTGTAAAACAGTTTAATTCCCATAGCCTTGTCTACTTCGAGTTGAGGTTTTTTGCTTCTTTAGCAGCGTCGTCAAATTGCAAAAGCGAAAAGACGAACTTTTTTTAACAACTGCTTTAAACGACTGCCAAAAAATTTCTCACTTATTTGTGCAGCACTCTACAATCTCAAAATAGTAGCATTGTGTACATCCTTTGACACAAAAACTTCTATCCCATGAGGATCAAAAAAGTCGCAAAAACATCTGCAGTGCTAGAATTGGGCAAGAACTCTATAGTTTTGCTTGGACTCTAGTTTCGTTCCTCGTCATCAAAACTGCTATGCGTGAATGACGTCTTTTCTCATGTAAAAATGCGGCAATCTTGATCTCAAGGTGCGAAACCTCTTTGTCCTACCGATAATGTAACCGCTTCGTTAGCTTCTTACAAAACTACATTTTACTTACAAAATTTACAAAATCTCGCTATTTTATTTTTTCTTACAAACATTACAAAATTAGCTATTTTATTTTACTTATAGAAATTACCCGGTCTCGAGACCAATTTTTGAGCTACGAGACCAAGAACACAACGATTCGAGACCAAGACCAAGACCGGTGAAAAACAGCCGAGACCAAGACCGGTGCAAAACAGCCGAGACCAAAACCGAGACCACAAAAATTGGTCTCGAGACCTACAGCACTGGCAGTTACAATAAAATACTTCTTTTCATGTATGATTGTATGAAACAAGTACTGGTAGGTGATGATACGCTGGGCCTCGGAGAGAAGTTTTTTCAGGGATACGAAAACTCAAAGTTACTATTTTGCTCCTCGGAAATTAGGTGAAAACCAAAACAAAAAAAAGAGGTGTTTGCCGGACTTTTGGCTAGCTTTTGGCCTAATATTAGGTAAAGGTCAAAATAAAGAATTACAAGTATAACTACGGTACCTTTTTGAAAAGTTTCAGAGAACACATAGCGCGTGCGCTTTTAGGATCTACAGGGTCCTCCCAGGCCCAGGTACGATGTATGTACTCCTTAAACCCCCCTCCGTTGGCACTAATAATATGGCCGTAAACTCTTGAAAGTTGGTCGCGTTCACTTGAAAAATTGTTTCATTTATTTTTGCAGAATATTGACGGTTCGTTCCCCTTGGACTGCTGCGCTTGGCTTTTATGCCCGTGCTGCGCATTGTGTCAAGACACCAGAGAAACGGGAGCAATGGATTATCTTCTCGCTCCTGAATTGCAAGTTGTTCAACGAGAAACTCCCCCAGCTGCTGCCCCAGAAACTACTGAAACAGCCCAATAATGAAGCTAAGCAAGCGTAGCAAAGACAATTTCTTAAAACAAATGAGCTGGCATTTTATTGCTGTCATCAATCTCTTTGTGGACTTGCAGCTTTTTATTTCCTTCTTTCGATTTTTTGTGGAGTTTTTGCACAGCGTTTAACAGATTACCTGCTCTCCATTCGACTGACTACTCAAGCACATCCCTGAGCTTGATATTCCCGATTGAATATCAGTAAATGAAATGCTCTGGTGAAGTGCTGTATAGTTGTAGCATCCGCTCATGTCCAAAAAGAGGATGTATTTAACAGCTAGTTTTCGCAGTTTTAGCTGGTGGCGTGATGACGTCATTATTACGTCATCGTTCTTGAACAACAAGAAATTTGCTGTAATATGTTGTATGCAATATATTGTCATTTGGTCAATGCCATAACAATATTCAGAAAAATATGGAAAAGACAAGTCAAGCTGCGGAGATAATAATCTTCTAGTTCTTTTTCCAAACTGTAGTGTACGGGATACCAAATGGTAATTTTCAAAATTATTAGCCATTTTTCCGCATCTTCCAGCTATATGTATCTTCGCATTATTATTCGATTCAAGTCGGCGTATCCATATTAATAAATTTATGCGTATATTAAAATCAGTCTGTATCATTTTTTCCACCCTAAAAAAAGTTGTACTGTCCCCCTTTTTTTGATTTACATCAAATAAGCTCAAAAAATAGATTGAACTGCATCAACAACCTTTCTTTTACTTTCTTTCTTCACTCATTTTCGCCTAAATTTGAGTATACAAAACGTCCAAAGCTCTTTTTGAAAGGGGGAGGGAAGTATGTGATTTGCCCCAGGTTGACGTTAGATGACACTTTGCTCAGTCTAACTTTCATTTGCGTGACGTTGAGAAAATTGCAACATTTTGCCCACCCTAATTTCAAACCTTAAAAAGACACTTGACTGAGGTAATGATTAGCAGCCAAAATCACTATGAAGAAAAATAGCTATTTATTTCAAAACATGTCACTGTTATGATAAATAGGTGGTATTTTCTGTGTCCGCAAAATAATCAGGATTTCAATACTCTTTTGGCCATGCTTTTCGACTGAAAAATAAAAAAATATAATAAGCTAAAAACTAGCACGCCAGCACTAAGGTTCCTGGTACACGGGTCCACAACTGACCGCAACAAACTGACCGCGAACAACGCCGATTGGCTGAAAAGGGCGATCCTAAATATATTTTTACTATCCCCAGAGCCATCTTGCCCAAACCCTCATTTTGTGACGAAATGACTGCGACGAAATCAGTGACGAAATCAAGTAACGAAATCGTTGCTTCGTGGTCAGTTTGTTCGCGGTCAGTTTGTCGCGGTCAGTTGACTTGGCTCGTGGTACACTGGGGTAAAATCTTGAACGAACGAGCGTATTTTCAGTATACTTTGAAGAGAAATTTGGTACGCCTGGCTTACCGCATTGCCAGCGTTTAAGCTGTTAGTTGGTAAAGATAAAGTAAGAATACGTAACTGATAAAGTAAGAATACGCACTCACGCTCACAATTTGACGCCCAGCTAGGGCCGAGCCTAATGATTCATTAATGCTTCGATTAATGTTTACACCATAATCAGTTTATACGATTCAAAACTGAGTTGAGAATTTTGGAATCTTTCTGAAAATTTGCAGAAATTTAAAGACATTTAGCAATTGCTCACCTATAAATAATGCTGCATTTATAGATAATTTTAAATCAAAAAACATAACCTTTTTCCTCGTTTAACGTAGTTAGCGTTGGAGGGACCAATCCCTGTGGTCGATTGCGCATAGGTTTAGCACCAAATCACAAATTGGTCCAGTTAAATTAAACGGACAGTATCAAGCCTCCGCTGTGTAAGGTAGACAGGTGGGCAGGTGGCAGCTTGACTCGAAGACCGAAAGGTCCCTTCGCTGTCTCCTGGCCAAGGCAACTCAGTGAATAAAATGTAATTACAATTACAATTGTTCTATTGGACTGACATAAGTGACACAATCCAACAATTCATTGTATTCAATTTTGCAATACAGTGGAAAAATTCAAACACATATTGCAACTTAATTTCTAATGATTCAAACAATGTAAAGAACAAGGCATAAGAATCATATCAACTGAGATTTTAACTTTGAAAAACTAAACTTATGAAACGTTGAAACAGCAGAAATTAATGAGTTGAAACCGAACTAACTATCCAATACGACATTCACCTTTGTTACAAAATGAATCTGTGTTTCTGATGATAGTTTTTAGTTCTTTTTCATCATCATACCTGTTTTATTTCATCCTCATCACTATTTTATTTCAGTGTGAAGATTTCTTCCTTCTGCGCCCCGGCAGGTCTATTTTATTTTTAGTTCTTTTTCAATTAAAAAAAAAAACGAATCGAAAAAAAATCCTAAAGTACCCAAAAGTGGCAAATCAAATGCCACAGGTGGGCATTTAGGGTGCAACGAGATTTTGCTACAAGACATGGAGCACAACCCAATTTGCACTAAGAATGAAAGAGCCAAAGCTGTCGTAAACATTTTATTTAAAAAAGACGTTTCGACTAATTACTCAAGTCATTGTCAATCTTACACAAATAGAATGAACAAATAGAGTCAATGTTAATCTTATTCATTCTACAGTATTTCAATAAGCTACACAATGACGTATGTAATTAGTCGAGATCTCTCTTTGTAAATAAAATGTTTACGACAGCTTTGGCTCTTTTATTCTCATTGAAACTGTTTCTCAAGACCAATTTTTATGCTCCAACTGTCACAATTAAGATGAAAATGATGTTCCAAGTAAAAATTGCGCTATTAATTGAAAAAATATTGAAAGCGCAGCGCAATCAATCCGCAAATTTTGAAGGATTAGTCAAATCAGCACAACTTTCGCAATGTCGCACTATTAAAAATTTTAAAGCGCATCAGCACAACTTCTGCAATTACGGAAGTTGTGCTTTGCCCACCTCCATCAAAAGCTAAGGTTAGTTTTATAGCGCACGCAACATTTGTTTTCGTCTTTTGATTGCAGGTGATTTACAAATGCAATAAACATAAGCAATACCTACCCAACAAAGAAAAACTGAAGCAGTTTTACTGGTTTTTTTAAGCGTTTCTGGATCTAGATACTTTAGTAACACCATTGCGTTTTCTGCATGTTCGTGTTGCAAGTCTAAGGAATGCAATTCTTGAATGCGCTTTTTCATGTCGCTTTGAAGAATCAATCCCTTTAATTTCTTCCAATCCTGTATAAAATTGTAATTGTAATTTACACTTCATTAACCAAGTTGCTTGGTCAGGAAACACCAAAGGGACCCTTCGGCGTTTGAGTCAAGCTGTCAACTGTCTACCACGCACGGTGGAGGCTTCACACTTTCCCTTTTTATTGCTGAACGTCTAGCAAGGAAGCTGCGAATAAGCATTTTTATAGGTTTATTTTGACCCGAGTCGACCGGTTGGAATCGAACAGTCTACCGTTTCAATAGCAGATGCTCTATCCACACGACCACTGATTGGTTAAAGTGAGGGTAATGCCTTAAAATAACATAATTTTTTCAACAATCAATCCAGTAACTGTAAGTTGTTAGTACCAGTGAGAGATTGTGCCTCAACGAAAGCTAACCAGAGGTGTAAAAAGTATTCAAAAAGTGTAATCAAGTAAAAGTTTTGTTACTTGAAGAAAAAACTACGTGAAGTAAAGTACAAAGTACAGACCAAAAACAGTCCTTGAGTAAAAGTAAAAAAGTACCTAGTCGTTTTAAAACTACTTAAGTACAAGTATTTCGGAAAGTATTTAAGCAGAATAAACAAATTATTCAATGGAAAAACTGTATAGTATACGAAAACTAGTCGACTTCCTCCACATTACTGTCACGTAATGCTTGGTCTTCTAATCCCTCACTCTCTCAAGAAGTCATGAAATACTAATTTATGCAATATTTTTTGTTATTATCATCAAATCAAAAAGAACAACAGCAAACTTTTGAGATTTGAAAATCATGTCATGCAGAATTTATTTGGAATCATTTCATAAAATCTTTGCAAACTTAACTTAATTGAATAATTGCCGGTAAAAAACTCAGCCGTTTTGATAAATTTGTGGTTCAAATTTAAAACTACAGTACTTTGTACTCTTCTGAATCAAAATGCTGCTTAAGTAGCGTTACTTCACACTAAAAAGTAAGCAAGTGAGAGTAGAAAGTATCCAAAAATATAATTACTTTAAAAGTGATCGTTACCGACAAACTCTACTTTGAGTAGGCTACTTAAGTAGAGCTACTTTCGTTACTTTACACCTCTTAAACTAACAGTGTGCTCAAGTACAATAACAGTCACAGCAGAATACACAGTAAAATCACTGAAGCTAAAAAACTGCAACAGCGCCTGTTTTGCCAAAAAACGGCTCCTGGAAGTGAAGGAGTCTAAAACATAATAAAATACTAAAAGCTAATGTTAAGTCTTATCTAAAAGCTGGTTTATCCCTACGATAAAAGTTGGTGTTATAGTTGGCGTTTTCAAAAATTAATGCTTCATGGCAAAATCAGCAAAAATCAAAACTTGTAGGTGCAAACAGCTAGCTCAACAAACTTAAAATTTACCCCCCTTTTCATTTAGTTTTTTGTTCTACTTTTTTACCTAGAAGTATAATCTAGTTCTAACTTAACATTTATAAGCATTTTCAGCTATAGAAAAGAATTCTGAACAAGTAATTACGCAAAACAAGAATATTGCAATATTTGCCATAAAAAGAGAATTCTAATTGATAGCTATACCATCTTCAGTGGTGCAACCAGAGTTGGCTAAGGAAGGTCAAAAAGCCCCCATCCTCTTTAACAAGTCACTTAAAAAAATTAACCAAATAAGCATGATTTTAAACGTGTTTTAAACTTGACCACTGACCAGTAAGTAGGGGGGCTAAAAGAACTGAGTAACTGCTGTCAAAGCGCTTCCAAATCTTACCAATTATAGTTCTTTCAAATTGCTATACAAACATGCAAAGTGTTATTGAAATGGCAGTGAAATGACAATTTTTTTCCGAAAACTCATAAAATCGCCCAGAGCGGCGTGGTCGCCGTTCCCAAATTTCCGTCTATGAGACGCAGACATATTTTAGGTTTGGGTTAAAGCCTGGTTATAAGCGCCTGACAACAGTTATTTGTTTTGTGTATTCATAATACACTGAAAAGGCAACCGAACTTATTGAAAGAAAACAAAGCTCACACCAGAAGAGATTATTTTTCAGAACGAAGCTATGATGCAAGCTGCAGGAGAACAACAATTTTAACATTTCACAAACTCTTACCGTCATTTCTTCATGAGAATATCCTAGCAAAAGCAAAGTTCCTTTGAAAGCATCGAATAAGATAGGTGGTGGTTCTTGAATCTCGAGCATTTCTTTTATATCTGAATCTTTTATGTGCATTACGTTATCCAGTTGTCGTTGGACTTCGCATTCAAGAGCATAAATTTCATTTGCGGTTTTTGCGAGAATAGCTACTTCAGGGTCCTGTATTTTGTACTGCTCTATTAAATAATGTGTAAGAGGACTCTCAACTTTCGCAATCGCTAGACCAAGGTCATTCACCGTTTGTGTTCTAAGGCATGACCTCAACTGGTCAAGCAGTTTGCTTTTGAACTTAGCGGCTATGCCATGTCTTGCCTGAACAATCGTCTCTTTTTCGTCATCGTCTTCAACAGAGCTCCCAAATTCATCCTCAAAATCTCTGATAGCTCCGCGCAAATCTTCTCTGAAACAGATAAAAAATTGCAAAAAAAAACAATGTCGTTCATTGCACAAAGTATACAAAACTAATGGTTACAGATGCCTAATGTTTGAAAAAATTACTGCTCACTTTTCCTATTATTTTTGCACACTTATCTATATGGCAGGTGATTATTCGCAGAACAGTTTGAGAGGGGGGTAAATAGGTATAAAGTACCCAAACCCGGCAATTTCGGGATGCGCCGAGATTTATTGGAACCAAAACAGTTTGAATGTTTATCTGAGGCATGCAACTAAAGAAGTTGCGTTGAGGATTGAAGCCCCGTAAAAGTCAAAGGTCAAATCGGAGGATGACCTTTTTTCATTTTTTGGTCTTCACTTAAAATTCGGGAGAAAATCAGATCTAAATCCTTTTTTCGTTTTAACTCTATTTCCGGAAAGACAAACAGCTATGCGTTCTGTACTAGGGGCCGTAATTTCTCTCAACGACCCAGCCCATTCGTATCATAGTCAACCACGTTTAAAAGTAACACCTTTTATTATTAATTATTATAGATAGTATTACCTCGTCAATAAAAGAACCAGAGCTTTGAGATATATGGTTACAATGCGCCTCCAAACATTCCCAGTCCTTTGATCCATGCCGTTGTCAAAATTAGTTATAGACGTTACTTTTGAGTTCTAATTGAATTTTTTCTGGGCTGCCAATACCAAATTCTAGGTGGGTTTTGCTCCTCCCCAGCCCCGCTCCCGATGGCTTCGGATCTGAATCTCGGGAACACCAAGTTTTGCATTTGCCTTAGCTCACTACAAGAAAAGTTGGTTGAGGTATGGATGATGTAGTTAAAGGCCGTTGAAAAGGGGGGTTAAGTTGGGTAAATGTACCCAGACCCGAAGCTTCGGGAGGCCTACCTAATTAGGAGTAGTGGCGTTTTTTCTAGTTTAATCTTCACTTTAAATTCGGGGAAAAAAATCCAGCGAAGACCGTTTTTGGTACCCTCTGCGTACCCTGGACCCTGCTTTTGTTTGTACCCCGAACCAGAATTTCCCTCGATGACATAGCGTCACTATAATAACTCCCTCACTCCGCGCTTCAATGATTATACGTACATGTTGCTATCCATTTTAGCTTTTATGTTTTCTTTGAGCAACTGCCTTTTGGTCCTTGATCTTTCTGGTATTTTGGCCAGTGCATCTTCGGCTCGTTGAATTGCCTGTAGGATCCTACTGTCTCTTCTTTCGGATGGAATATCCGCTTCTAAGATAGTGCGTGTAGATATCAGAGCATTTTCCAAATTTTCAAATGCCCGAGATTTGACGGCGTCGCCTAAGTTTTCAAGAATGTATTCTTTTGTTTTTATCAAAAACGCTCTTTGTACGCTATCAAGTAGTCTTCTATCTCTGTCATCTTCTTGTGCTTGGCAAACTTTTTCGAATTCATTTTTCAATCTGCGCAAATCATGCCTGCAACAAAGACAAGACCATTTTGAAAAACATTTTCTATAGGCCAAAAACAAAGGTGGGCAAAACGCAATTTGAAAAAGTTTTTAACATGGAGATCGAGGAGGAAATAGAATGTCTAAAGTCATACATTAAAAATGTCACAGTTTTACACTACGAAAAGGCAAACATCTCAATTTTCAAAACAGTTTTTGCCAATATTCTCTTTCACCTATGGTCATGAATCTTGGTTAATGACCGAAAGAGTGCGATTGCAAGTGCAAGCGTCCAAAATGAGGTTTTTACAAAGAATCAAAGAAGTTACAGTACATTATATTATTTAACAAGGTGCGTAGCTCCGTGATTCAAAAATCTTCTATTTCTTCGAATTGAAAGATTTCAGCTTAGATGGTTTGGCCATGGGTGAGCAGAATACCTCAGGAAAGACTTTTCAAACAAGCTTTACTTGCCAAAGCAAATCGCAAAAGACCAACAGGACAACCTAGAACGAAGTGGATCTATCACATCGAAAATATTGGATGAAATCGTTTTGAGACTTCACTCAAGCGAAATGATGGCGATGATCAAAAACCGTGAAGAGTGGCCGCTAAATCTCGAGCTGCTCTTCCCGCAACCCTCACAGAAAAGTGGGTAATGAAAAGATACGCACACAGGACCATCACAAACAAACCATTGGGGGTTACGAATTGCCTTCATTTTGAAAAAAAATTGAATGCTTCCTTACCAGTCGCTTTTTCTTTTTGAAACAGCTGCATGTAATCTGTGTTTCAATTCCTCTTTGCT
Organism: Trididemnum nubilum; assembly: GCA_963965965.1. NCBI lineage: Eukaryota > Metazoa > Chordata > Ascidiacea > Aplousobranchia > Didemnidae > Trididemnum > Trididemnum nubilum. The sequence continues at coordinate 9,809,012 of OZ014477.1, read as the reverse complement.
AAGAACTGAAACTTGTTTGTGTTTATTGTGCAAATCTTGAATTAAATATTTTTCCAGATTCTTTGCTTCCTCCAACAGGGCTTTGAACTCCCGATCTTCGGGATTCCAGGCCAGTATTTGTGCCTCGTTCACGCGAACATTGTTCAACGTAGGTGTGATCAAGTTAACATCGTTGCTCTTTAAAGCTGATCGAAGATCGATTTTGGATTTTCTGATCTGTAAAAAAGCAAAACAGAGGGGTACATTTTTTCTGAGAACAGTTTTATAAGAATACGAGATTAATTTTGGCTCAAATTTTTAAAATAATGCCAGTCTTGACATGAAAGATAAGATTAAGAACACAGACCAAATGCTTAAAAGGGCATTCAGGTCAAGTTTTTCACTCTTGACCAAAATGTTGGGAAAGATTAAAATGCATTCTTACCAAATTTGAAGTTTCTACCCTTTTCCGTTTTCAAGATATCGCAGTTAAAAATTAACAATTTTCTTCTTGCTTCAGTGTCGCGTTTTTGTCAGTATTGTACCAGAAGACTAACCTTTACAAAGCTGGCCTACATTAGTTCGGTGAAAAAAGATAATCTTACAGTTCTAAATACCCCCTGTGTAAAACAGGGTTAATACGGAATTCAACGCATTTGTACTGTTAGTAATTAGCAGAGCTTTCATGCTCTTGTCTAAAATGCCATATTATTGAGTCTTCAAAACACGATTTCAGTAATCATGGTTAACAACAAAAGACAACTTTTAACAGAGCAAGAATGAGTTTTTGTCACTTTGTTCTAAAATAAAATGTACGAACATTTACGCTCGTATGAGGCTGAAATTCGTACCAAACGTCCAAAACTTATGAATGTCACACAGAAGTCGAATTTTAAAACTGCAACTTCAACTTTAGTGACAACGCGTTTTACCGATAAAGTTATCGGTGGTCTTCTAATTTAATCTATATACTGATTTTGGAAAGCATATGTCTCACCGAATCATCAATTTTCTGTAAAATTTTTAGCAATTTTTTTGGCTCATCCATATCCTTCGACGGAGCGTGAATTGCCTTCGCTAACTTTATTTGCTCCCCTAGTTCATACATGGTTTTCGAATTCGCCGAAGATTTCTTGGCTTCGTGAGAAATTTCTCTTAATCTTTCACTTATCTAAAATCAAAGCAGATTGGTTAGACTGTTGATATCAATTCTGAATAAAGCTGTATGAATGATACTGTTTGCCCAAAATAGAATTATAGGAGGAAATTCTTTAGCCAATTGTGGGTTCTAACGACCACAATTTATGTGTACATTCCCGAACCTTGCCACGTTTCTACGTATTCTAATTAACCCAGAAGCGTAACCAGGAGAGGGACTAAAAGGGGTTAAAACCCCCTATCCTTCTAAAACAAGTCATTTATTTTAACCTAAATGTGCCATTTTAAACGTGTTTTGAACTTGACCAGGAAGTAATAGAGGGCTGAAACGAGCTAGGTGATTTAATTCTCTCAAGAGTCTTGTAAATCTTTGCAATTAGTTTATTCAAATGGCTCTGCAGTTTACAAACGTGTGAAATGCTATTCAAATGGTGTAAAAATGGCAATTTTTTCCGAAAAATAGCAAAAAGGACCAGCAGCTCTCAGACCCACCTATTACCTCTTTCTTTGAGACGCAGAAAAAATTCGTTCAGGGGTAGTCCCTCCCTCCCTTCAGCAAACTGATGGTTATGCACTTAAATTAGACTATTGATTCAAAATCATTGCTTACTGGAGATCTATTCTTATCCTTGAGGCATTCACCAAAAACAACTCTTTTTTGAACGGCAAATGATGTTAAAGCTGTTTTCCTTCATTATAATTCTAATACTTAACCGCTAACCACGCCATGGATGAACAAAGTTGCCATATTTTTAATCGTATTTTACACGGGCTATATGGTTGGCGTTCACCAAAAATTTTCAGAAAAACTAGTTTGAGTTGATGACGTCATGGCCATATCTTTGAAAAATGCCGCCATTTTTGCGATGATGTCACAGGCAGTTCAAATTTTGTACGTAGGTTTGTTTTTTGATGCTGAATCATAAATTGTCTAAGTCAAAGTAGTCACGCCACGAAAACGTCTTGTAACGTCATTTAAAATAAATATTGGCCAAAAATGCTCAAATTTCGGAAAGTGACTTCCGCAATCCTGAAAATTGGGAAATCCCGTTACCTAAGCAACTTCAAATTTTTAGAAGTTATTTGTGAGTAAATTTGACTCGAATTCAAGTTGATTCGAAACAAAAAAGACAAAAATGATTTCTTTGAAGAGATTTATCACGAAAAAACCGTGTGGGGGACAATTACGCCCAAACAGTAATCATGATCTATCCCGTAACCAAGCAAGAATTGATTTGTGTCAATCCATTTTCCAATAAAACCAAGAACAAATGAGGCTGAAAATTCTTGAAAATTTAAGAACAGCTTGACGTGACTCAAAATTTATTGGTTTTTATCAGGTCCGTAGCCAGCGGGGAGCAAGGGGGGGGGGGGGGGCGTAATTCTTATCAGTCACGTTACCAGGGGGGAGCACGTAGCCAGGGGGAACTAATTTTACTTTGCCCCCCCCCAATTAATTTCAGTTGAACGTTATTTTTAACAAACTTTATGCAACATATGCATGTGCAGCACTTAAATACGTTACTTTGCTTCCTCAAAAATTTACTTTGCCCCCAAATGGTGTTACTTAAACGTAACTTTGACGGAACAAAAAATCCTGAGCCTGCCAACTGCGTGTGAAATCAGCTTTAAACTCCAAGAAGATTTTTTTTGGTTTTCACTGAAATTTAGGGGCAAAATCAGCTTTTCATACTATGAAGACCTTTTTTCTTTTTTGGTTTTTTCTGCAATTTAGGGTCAAAATCAGCTTTTCATAATGTAAAGACCTTTTTTTTTCTTTGAAGCTATTGCCCCCCACGTTTTCGCTTGCCCGCACAAAAATTCCGTTCTGGCTACGTGCTTGTCGAAAATACAGTATGAACGTTTTAATCAAAGTAAAATGGTTTTTAGTGAGATTTGATGTAAAAACTGGCGGAAATTTATATGGCGACCAAAACTAAAGCAAAAAAGGTCCTTATCGCAATTTGATATTTTGATTTTTGTCGGAACTTTAGGAGGTGACCAGAGACGTAGTCAAGGGGTAGCAGGGGGGCAACTGCCCCCCAAAATTTTACTTTGCCCCCGAAATAATTTGTTAAACGTCATTTTTTAAAAAAATTTCATGCATTTTGTGCCCAAATACCAGAGGTGGAGGCGATGACACAAGGCTCGAGGCCAAGGACACAAAAAAAGTCCGAGGCCATGGCCAAGGACAGCCTTTCCAAGGACAGATATTCGCGATGCCAAGGACAGGAATTCTCGAGGCCAAGGCCAAGGACCAAGGACACAGCCGCAAGTGTTCTCCAAAAAAAAAGGTCTTCAAAAATTTTTTTCAGGCCATCCTTAATTCATAAGCGTCGCCAGGATTTTTGATGGGGGGGCAAACCACAAATCACATGCAATAACGTCATCAAAAATTTTCAAAAGAGAAAGTTTTTGTGGGACAAAGATATCGTAGGAAGGAAGATCTAAAATCGTTGCCTATTGGCACTTAACCAGGATTTTGCAAAGGTAGAGGGTTAAACTAATAGTTGATAATTGCAAATATCTAACTTTGGAGACGTGTTGAGAAAGCTAGTGTAACTCAAACGTGTCACAGACGGGGGTCTGGGGGCGGGGCGGAGGCTTTGAGGGTCTAGGAGCGAAGCCCCCAGCCATTGGGCGATTTTTTGTAATTTTTTGGAAAAAAAAGCTATTTTAATGCCATTGAATCACGTTTCGCACGTGTGCAGAGTCATTTGAAAGAACAAGATTGTTCAAATTTGCAAGCCAATTAAAAAAACTAAATTGTTTAATGATCCTTTTACTGGCGATTTAAGTCCAAAACACGTTTAAAATCTTGCATTTTTGAGTTAAATTTTAATTGTAAGTGATTTGGTCTAGGTAGCGGGAAGTAAGGTGCATTGTTTCTTGCTACATTTTAGCAGTAAATAATAATCAACTCAAAGATTTTCCTTAGAGATTTTTGTTTTGTTATAAATATAACCAGTCATTGAAGTACATGTTTGGCCAGTGGGCCCAGGTCCCCTCAATTGAAGTTCAATGGTTTGTTCAATGAGCATTTTCCATGGCTAATTTTGTTAAAGTATTTCGTGCGTAAAAACTGGTGAGGTGGAGGTGAATTACTGAATTGTTATTGAAAAATGGTACGATAAATGATTACGACTACTAACCATGTTATTGCCAGGCCGGATTTACATCGCGCTGGTTCCCTGACACTTTGGAGATTTTCGCAAAATGTTCCTGCGAAATATAGGTGAAGATCAAAAAAAGTCTCACCATCTGAGCGCGGGCCCCTGGCACTGTGCCATAGGATATATCCGGCCCTGGTTGTTGCATTACGTTCATAAAAAGGTTAGATGGGGGTCTGGATTGCAACTCTTAAGAGAAAAACCCTTAATTTCACCCAGGTTATACATTTAAATTGGTTGGCAAAAATTGAAATTGAGGGGGCCCGGGGCACGTGGTCTTCAATGTTGTTGTTAGTTACTGTTGCGAGCGAAAAATGCTAAAACGAAACTGAAACTGAAGAAACAATAAGCTTTTTGTCACATTTTTGTCATTGGTAAAATTTCAATTGGGAAGGAGCCCGGGCCCCCTGCCCTCCCCCCCTTTCCTTGGCTACGTCAACGCTCCAATTGAGGAGAACAAAAAGGTGCTTGCAAATTTTCCGCGAGGTTTCTGGTGTTTTCCAGCAAAACTTTACCGGTTTAAAAAATAGTGCTGTCCTCGGGTCAAGGACAGGGCAATTTTCGAGGACTTGAGGCTTCAAAGCCAAGGCCAAGGACTTGACCTTCGAGGCCGAGGACTTCAAAATGTGTCCTCGAGGACTCCACCTCTGCTAAATACGTTACTTTGCCCCCCCAAATTTTTTTGCTCCATCAAAAGATTTGGAACAAAATGTCCGAAGTCAGCCAATTTTGAGTAATACCATGTTTTAACTCCGCGAAGACCTTTTTTTGGGTCTTCACTGAAATTTGGGAGCAAAATCAGCTCTTCATTCCGTGAAGACTTTTTTTTTTTGAGATCATTGCGAAGAGTTGCCTCCCCAAACTTTTGCTTGTCCCCCCGAAAATTCCGTTCTGGCTAAGTGCCTGGTTCTTGTAACAAAAAACTGTAAGATTCGTTCGCCTGCTGATGAAACACAAAACCTGCTAATTATCTTAAAATCAAGTATCGTTATCATTAAGCAAGTCTCACTGGATAAAGACGCTTTTTTAACTTTTCAAGAACTTCATAAGATTCTTTTAAATCATCCATTGGAATTTCCATCTTCTGGGCAGTTTTTAATAAATAAGTAAGATGATCCAAGTCTTGATAGCTTGCTTCCTCAATTTTAATCGATGAAGTTACGCCACTCAGAAGTTCTTTATGCTAAGAAAATATGAAGAAACTGATGATTGCGGCTAAAGATTAACATACATAATTATCGATTTCAGTCAAAAACGTATAATTATCGATTTCAATCAAAAACAAATAGGAGTAACAACTTCAAAGAAAATTTTTTTACGCTGAAGAGAATAAAATGAAAACGAGAAATATTTATTTGTGCATTTTTCATTTTCTTTTTTTTGCATTATGGGTTTGGGTTAGGATTAGATTTCGGGTTAATTTTAGTTTGAGGATTTGAGTTTGAATTAGGCTTGAGTCTGAATTAATAAAAAAGAAGATAAAAATTTTCGATGAAATAAAGCCTTTCAAACACGTACTGTAGGCCTTGAAGGTTAACATTAGGCTCATCATTCTTATAGTGTAATATAGAAAACAAACGTTTCAAACTTCCCTAATAGTTCATCATCGGTAGCAACGCAAAATGAACTTACTTCAGCGATGAGTCGCTCCATCCTTGTCAAAACCCTTTGTGGCTCTTGTAAAAACTCCTTCGACATTTTGGATTCCTCTGCGTTTGATATAGACTTTCTCAGCATATCCAATAGACGAACAGATGGGTAGTAAAGTTTAGCTCGGACAGTTTCTTTCAGAACATCTCTTCTAAGCTGAAGAATATTTTTACACAAATAGCGTTTTACATGTTCACATTTTAGGCTCGTTTCTTGGCACGCGGAGCCTTCTTATTGTTGAGCCATGCCAAAAAAGTGCCAAATACTAAAGACCCGTACAAATTTAAGAGTTTAAATATTAGCGATGCTCTTTCGTAACTTGGCATCATTTTGACACGACGCAGCAATAAGCAGGCATTGGAAACAAGAAACAGGTCTGAAAAACGGTTCTTTGAAGGTATGAAAGGAAACTAAAGCCTAATAATACGAGTTAAACATGCTTGAAAATCGAAATGCTCCAAGCTATGACTCTCAATCCGGGTACTTACGACGGATCGGCGACTTCCTTCCGTCGCTATAAAGCGTAGCAAATACGAATACAATAAGGTCTTGCGAGACACAAGTTGTCGCATCGCAATAATCTTATCGCACCAAACTTCACTTATCGTAAGAGCAATGTAGTACTGTATGCTTTCCTAGGACCTTAGGTCTTTGTCAGAGCAACAAGTTATGTCGCACCAAACTGACTTAATCTCGCAGAATGCGCTGTATTGTGATTTAATTTTATTTACCAAGTTGCTTGGCCAAGAGGCAGCAAGTTTTTATTTATGTGCTGGGACGGATCCAGAAATTTTTGCTTGTGGGGTCTGCTGAAGATATAATATTTTTGAAAACGTTTTTACGATTTACCCTTTCAGTTTAATAGTTTTAGGTGCAATCAGTCACTATGTGTTATCCGAAATAAATCTTTGTTTATTGTCTGTTAATTTAGCCAGGTGCGTAGCCAGAAATCTGCAATGGGGGGCAATTTGGTCGGTGTGGGGGCAAAGCCCACAGCACTCGAAGATTTTGCATTTTTTTTCCAAAAATAACTTAATTTTGGGCCTATTTTAGTCAAAATGAATGCTTTTAATACGTGGCATAGAAATTAACAAAGCAAAAGCAGGATTAAACTGTCTGTGTAAATGGGCTATCAGGGTACAATGAACCCTCGTTTATCGCGGGGGATACGTTCCAAAAATAACCCGCGATAGGTGAAATCCGCGAAGTAGTCAGCTTTATTTTTTACTGTTATTTTACAATGCAATACTGTACTGCAGAATGAAACAAAAAAAACTCTTTTCAGGCCCAAAATGTGTTTAAGAAATAGTAATATTAACGTTTTCTTACAAATAAGTATAATAGTTTAAAGAACGGTGTTGTATAACAATATTTTTTTATTGTAATGAACTTCTAGACAACAGCAACGCCTCTAAGCCAATCAGAATTCACTGTGAAAAAAAGCACTGTAAAGAATTCCGCGAAATAGCGAAGCCGCGATAGGTGAAGCGTGATATAGCAAGGGATCACTGTATAATGGCTAATGGTAAAATTTCAGCCTTTTTATGACAAGCCGGGAAATCATAAAATAAAAAAATCGCAAGTTTTAACTTAATTCGTTTGAATTAAAAAAAAAGATATATTTGGAGATGTTCATTACTCCCCAACCCCGCCATCCCCACCGACCATTTTACTGTGTCTGGACAAGAAATGTATCTTGCTCCAGTTATTGAAATGAATTTTATGCGTTACAATTTTTTCTTATATTTCTCTGTTTAAGCAGGGGGATTCGGACCCCTGGATTCGCCACTGACTCGCTATTTGAATCTATCTCAGAGTCAGACATTCATGCATGTGCTAAACTCACTGATGCTTCGTTTGTTTGCCAAATTGTCTCAGCCAGGAGAAGCAAATTAACTTTTGGAGTTGGAGTCCAGCCTCTATTTTTCAAACAATTACAGAAAAACTTGAAAATGTCTCTTTTAAAGATACGTCAAGTGATCTGCCAATAGTAACCTAAATCAAGGCCAGAGTTGCTAATTGCTTTGAGACACGGTTTGAGTTTTGCTGCATTGTTTTGTCCGAAAATCGATTTTCAAAACAAGGAAAAGGCTAACCGTTTGGAAATGCAACCAGTTATAACATGTATTTGCTAACTACAAGAATTACTAACCAAGTCACCATCTTTGTTCAGTTTATCCAGGGCTTCTTTTGCGGGATTGATAAATTCGTCTGAAAGTCCTAAAATCCGAGCTAAAGCAATCTCTTGATCTAGTTCTTGTTTGCAACTTTTTCTTCGATTCGCATAATGTGACTCCTCGGTTAACTCTGCTAGTCTTTGCTTAACCTAAATTAGAAAAAAAATATTGGGCTTGGGATTGGACAAAAAATAAAATCTACGAAAGATTTTGTGATTTTTTTATTTATCCAGCTTCAACTCTATACCTAACCAATCGTGAAAGTGATCCGGAATAGTCCGGAACGCTATTCCGGTGAAAGATCGAAAGCCGGAACGGCGCGTTCTGATGAGAATTTAGAAAAGCAATGTTGAAGAAGCTTAAATGTCGCCTATAATTGACCGGAATTAGTAATATTTTGCTCCAAATTTGCTATGGTTTCCTGCTAAAACCTTGTTTTCGTCTTTACCGGTAAAATTTGACCCGAAAAACTAAAGTATTCGCCAAAATTGACTCAATTTTCCGCATAACTCCGCTTTTTTGGAATGCATTTTAAGCCTTTCTAAGATGAATCGCTGTGAGCAGCAGTGTTTCAGCAAGAAAACGTCGAGCACAAAAACAAAACCACTTTCGCCGCTGTTCCACACTCAACTCTATATTATCTCTAGCTTACCCTCCAACGCTGGCCTACAAGCATGCCATAAACAAAAATGCACTGAAAATCAATTTTACGTTTAAATTACTAGAATGTAAATTCAGTTAGGAAAAAAAATCTCGAGAAGAAACAATTTTTCCTCAGTAAGAACATGCAAGAACATGCAAAAACATGTAAAATCTTCTACTGCTTGACAGTTTGAAACTGTTCCTAGAGTCCAATTTTGAGGAACTTACAGTAAATACTCTTTCTCTTAATCGTTCTAGCACGTCTTGAGCTTCAAACAGCAATGGTGAGGGAAACGCCTTTCTAGTTGCTTCATCGATTTTCTGTTCCAGTCGACTCATATCCTCAATTGTTGCTTTAGATGATCTGGCGTTTTCAGTGAACTGTTTTAGCTTTTCGTGGAGCTATAGAAAACATATCATGTAAAATTACATTTATGCCTTCGTCCGTGACGTAAGTAGAGGTTTGTGCCTGTAGGGCAAGTTTTGAGAGCGCACACTGTTCGAAGAATTTACTGTAGGTGAAGACCAAAAGAGGTTTTCATCCAAAACTTGGTGTTTTTTTTGTCAAATTGAGGACTTTTTTTGGAACAATTTTTTTGAGGACCCAAGCCCCCCCACCCCTCGTTAGTTATGTAACAATAGTCTCCGTATAGTAAGTTTATTGAATGACTAAATTTCGAATACTTACTGATTGAGAAACCCGATACAATGCTTTTTGTGTTTCCAGATACCGCGCACTAGAACGGATCAGGACGTTTTGACACGAGAGGTTTTAATTAACGCGGCCTCTTTTGGGTTAGGAGTCGGGTTAAAGAATTGAATATTCTCAAAGGACGCTCTATTAAGTAATTATCACGTCAAAAAGTCGCAAACCCCACTATAATGACCATCAACTCGAAACTCAGCTCAGCAAAGCGGAGTTAAATTGAATTCAATAACGAGGAAGCGTACCGGTATAGCAGTTATCAATTATCATTCAATAGGTCTTGTAACATTAGCAGAGTTGATAATACTCCTCTCTTTCCTAATGCAGAAATCTTTGACCTTAGCGGCCGACCATACACATCTCCCAGACTCTCGTTTTTCTCCAACAGGAAGGAATTAATGCTGAAATACGCCACCTAGCGGATTGTTGAAAGGAGGCCGATTGATACCCATTGACAATGACGTGGTCGCCAGAATGGACAATCGTTGAGTGGTACAAAAATGGGTATTTTTGGCCGAGGCTACCACGACATCACTGGGGATTCTCAATTGGTGGAGCACCGGGTTAGTCGAGGAAAAGTTGCAGGCCAATTCGATTCCCAAACTGGCAATGCGTCGTTATGTCCTTGGGAAGGACACTCCATGACTATTTCCCATTGGGATCAGGTAGCTTTCCCATTGTGGTGGTGTAGCTGACAAAAGACTTGCAAACAGAACTATAAAAGAGTGCTTAGATTTGGTATCATTGGACAGAAACAGAAAATTAGGTCCATACCAGGGATGTTTAGATATCCCTGGTCCATACGCATGAACAAATAAATAGGGAATTCTTATGGTGTGGTATTTTGCTGCACTATGATTTTCTCAACCACAAAAAAACAGTCCCAAACTAGCGTGAAAAATTACTGCATTGTCTACCTACTGGGTCGATTATGCCTCTGAGGGCTCGCAATACCATGATCGGTTCCTCCAATTCACTCTGAGAAAATTCCAATTGCTTTGCCTGCTCAACCAATAGCTGTAATTTCACCATAGTCTGGAAGTTGGCGAAAGAATACTTAGCCTCCAACGCAGTTGCTCTTAGAGCTCTTTTCAACTGTTAAACAAAATATACGTTTCAAGTAACGTACCAAATTCAATGAAAAGATAAACAATTAAAACCAATCTTTAGGTTTCCCTAAAGTTCTCTGCTGGGACTTTTTTAATGCAAAAAAAGTGAAAAGCGTACGAAGGCAAAAAAATCTTGCTCAAAATGTGCTTAATGTCCATTGGAAAATGAATACCAAATCATCACGTGCCTTCAGGGTAAGAATTATTATTCTATCACATAAATCAATTTAAATCCCCGAAAGATAGTAAGTTTGACCGCAGCTTACTTAATTACTGACTGAAAATTAACTGCCCTTCTCCGTAATGCTCAAATAATGAGTTTTTAGAGCTAGAAGTTTGTAAATGATTTTACAAAGGTTAAAAAAGCTGTGTTAGTTTTACCTTGGCAACACTGACTTTTACATGCGTAAGAGCGTTGTAAGACTCGATCAACCTATCCCGAGGTATTTCCTTGTTTTCAGCAAAACTAATGTGATTTTGTAGCATTGTTAAACTTGGCAAAGTCGCATTTGGCTTTTTGACTAGGTCAGTTAAAGATTGAAGTAGTCTCATTACGTGCAGTGCTTCCTCTGTTTCATTCCGCGTCTATAAACAAGAATGTAGAAAAAACTCTTAATAAAGCAATAAAATACACTAAAAGAATTCAGAGCAACATCTAAAGCAAAAACTTGGATTTGGAATAGATTAAAAAAAACAAATATTTCAAACAGATTCTTATTAAAAATATATTCCCTCTTCTAACATAACAACATTACTCTTTTTGAAACTATGATATTGTAACTATATTTTATTCACCAAGTTTTCTTGGCCAGGAGACAGCGAAGAGACCGTTCGCCCGTTCGGTCTTTAAGCCAAGTTGCCACATGCCTATACCTGTCTATCACATACGGTAGAAGCTTCACGCTGTCCCTTTTTATAGCTGAACGTCAAGCAGGGAAGCTGTGAATACCAATTTTTATAGTGTTTGGTTTGATCCGACCTGGAATAATGAACCCGAGTCTACCGTTTCAGTAGCAGACGCACTATCCACTCGACCACTGATCGGCATTCGAATCCCTGAATGAGGATAACAAAATATCAAAATGGTGCAGATAGTAGGTCTACCATATCGAGTTTAAAACGTTTATGTAAACAGTGGCGCAATCAGAAGGGGGAGCTTAAGAGACGGGCTGAATCCTCCTTATTTAAATCAATCAAAAAATTTAATTCAAGTATACAAGCTTTACGTATTCAATGTAAGACCAGTAACTAAGGGAGGCTGGAGGGGCTGAGCGATTTAATTCTTTTAAATGGCTTCAAAATCTTAGCAATTTCATTCTTTCAAAACCCTCTCAAAACGTGCGAAATGTTATCCAAATGGCGTTGTAATAGCTATTGTTTCCGAAAAATTACAAAAAAAAAAAAAATACTGCCTGAAGGCTGGGAAGCATTGCCCGAAACCACAGCCCGTAATAGACTCGAGGTGTAGCAGTTTGCTCATACTGTTACCCGCTGGATACACTTTTTGAGCAGAAAATATTCGACTTTAAGTTCATGCTCCCTTTTGCAAAATCTTGTTTGCGCGCCTAATAGTAACCTAGTGTCCAAGCAGTCTTTAGTATTTTCCAAATAGAACAGAGTTGCGTACAATAGCACTTCGTTAAGTCGTTGATAAACAAACCTTTGATTCAAACTGCGATTTTTGATATTTGATAGATCGACGATACATGGTTAAGGCCAACAAAATGGCGCCAACAACGCCAACAATTCCGACAAGAGAAAGAAAAACCTTCACCCAAGTAGATATTTGACCACTTTCAGACCTCATCTCTATCTAAAAAAAAGTAAAACAAAACTGCCTTGGTTAGTAAATTACCAAGCTGGAACGTGAGAGCTGTATAAAGTCACCCATGTTCCAAAATGTCCGAAGTTGAACTCGGAAAATCCCACGGCCACCTTTACAATGTCTCCAAAAACATAAAAACGCAAACTATGGTTAAACGATTGTAACTTCTGTGTTAGTATCAAATTTGACAATTCGCTTTAGCTACAGAAAGAGACAAAAAAAGACTTAGGGGCTTAAGGGAATTCAAGCTAAGTTATTCGCTGTTGATCAAAATGTTGGGAAGAACCAAAAATGCATTCTCACCAAATTTAAACTTTCTACGTCTTACTTTTTTCGACATAATACAGTTCAAAATTAACAATTTTCCTCTTACTGCAGTGTTGCCGTTTTGTATGTATTGTGACAGAAGATAAACTTTTGGAAAGCTGGCTTCACACCTACTTGAATAGTAGCTTAATTTACGATTCTGACTCTTTGTTTTGTCTTGACAACAACTCTGCTCCAAAACACTTATCGAGAATTAAGAACATGCAGTAACTTTGTAAAATTTTGTTTTAAATGGCAACCCTGGCAAAATTTTTAAGGGGAGAAAGCCTTTCTAAAGGGAAATCTAAGCTGTTTTAGCTCGCAAAAGGGAGGTTGTAGAAATCTCAAATTTGGTGAAGTTAGCCATGAGATCTGCTAATTTTTTAAAGAGAAAATTGAGGACTTTTTCGACTGGAATGTCCTTTTGAAAGAAGTTGCCATTTGTCCAGCAATCATGGTGGAGACTCCAGATGTCCGGTTAATGTTGAACGTCAAGCAGGGAAGATGTGAATACTGAATACTAATTTTAAATCGTTAGATTTGACTTGTTGGTAATCGAACTTAAATTAATGATTTTGGACTTAATCGTTAAACTTTCTTAATTTATTAAATCCATGGTTCAAAGTACACACTTTTTTTTCTTCTATTGAAAACCAGTAAGTTTGTGGTTAAGCTGGCTGTTCTGAAATTTTCAGCCTCATTTTTTATTGTTTGTTTTTAGCAAACGCGCTTATTTTAAAAACTGGAAAGGGCAAAAACGAGCAATTTTTGTCGATTGCCAAAGCTGCAAAAACAAGATTGTACAATATTTACTGATTATGATTGCTGAAACTTTGTTACGATACATTACTCTGTGTATAACAGAATGATTATTAATTTTTGGAGTTTTCCAGTGTTCTTAATTTATTTTTTTCGCAAGACTGACTCGGTTTCTAATTTGCTCTTAAATTTCGAGAACAAAATGAGACTCGTCATTTTGCAAAAAAAGAGTCTAAATCACAATGATAAAAGACATACAGACGACATCGTCCTTGTATTGACTTTCAGAGTGGCGCTCCTGCTCTCAGCTGGAACAGCTATCGTAAAATAAATCGGAGTTAGTTCGCTAGAGCTGTCAGTCTGGTTTGACGTCGTGGGATACAGGTCTCTGAATTCGTCGCCTTGTAATGCTATTTCAGCAAATCCCTGAAACACAATCTAACTCTATTACACACAAGAATAGGGAGTAAAAAATGCTCTCCTTCTCGGTTTTTCGTGATAAATTTCTTTAGAAAAGAACTTTTTACTTCAAACCAACGTGATGTTGAGTCAAATCGATTCATAAATAAACCCTGAAAATTTGAAGTTGCCATAAAAAGGGAAAGTTTTCCAATTTTGAGGTTTGCCAAAGTCTCACTTCAAAATCTGAGCATTTTTAGCTGCTTTAACTCAAATGATATCATGATACATTTTTGTAGCGTAACCTCTTTGACTTAAGCTATTTATGATTCAGTTTCAAAATATAAACCTATGTGCGATATTTGAACTGCCTATATGGCGTCATTGAAAAAGTGATACAATTTGTCAAAAATTATGGTCGTAAAGTCAATAAAATGAGGTCACTAAAAAAAAGTATTTCATCGCACAAAGTGACGTCATTGCAAAGACATCATCAAATTAAAATTAGTTTTTATAAAACTTTTGGTAAACACCAACCCGCATGCTAAATTTGATGTTTCAAAGACTTTAGGTTTAGGAGTTAGATAGGAGTGTTTTGCCTTGGTCACATACAGTATGTAGCCTGTGTTAAATAAGGTAAAGTAAATTGTAGTGATTCTTGCTCTAAAAAGATTTATTTCCAAAATTTTCAAATGATATTATGTATCAAAAAAAAGGTTTCCAAACGGTTTGAAGCAGAGCCGTAGAATTAGACAATTACCTCACTAACAAGATAGTTAACGTACGTTATCACAATGGGCTGAAATCTTTTCAAACATCATCGAATCGTAAAGGAGATGATAAAAACGCAATGTGCTTTAATCTCGAGCAGCAAGTCTCTTCTGAGAAATGAGAATGAGAAAATTGTGTGGTAAATCGATTTGCTATTACTGCACTAGGTTATTTTGATACAATAAGATACAGTAACATAAATTATAGAGCTTCTGTATGCCCACTTTTCAGTCCCGGTTCTTAATTGCGGTGTCCAGTGGCGCAACAAGGGGGAGGGCTAAAAGGGGGCTTTACTTTTTACCGTCCCTTTACTTAGGAAAATTTAACCCAATTCTGCATTCAGGACAAAACTTAGCCAAAATCCGGCAAAGATCTTTTTTTTTTTTTCTTCACCTAATATCATGCCAAAAACTAGTCGAATTTCTTGAAAAAAGTCCTCCCCCTTTAGCAAAAACCTGGTTGCGCGCACGACGGTGCCTGCTTGTTGCCAAAAAAGGTACCATAACAGAAAGAACAGTAGTAGTATGGTAAATGGACTTCTTAAAATGAAATATCCCTGCCAATCAAAAAGGTTTTAAGTTTTTTTGGTGACATACTAACTTTTTAATTGATACGGTTCTTTCTACTCAAGAAGTCCATTTGCCATGCTTCTAATTGGGCCAATCAAAAAGCTTATATGCCACCAAAAAGAATAGAAACTTTTTGATTGGCACAGTTTCTTCGTAATTTGGCACACTTTGGAATGACTCAGAAATGAGCAGGTACCGGAACCGAAAACCGTGCCCGAAAGTTGGACGAGAAAAATGCCATTAATTACCCCATAAAGATTAAGTGAAAAATCATGAAAAGCTGAATTGGGGTTGGGGATTGCAGATGATAAATACATAACACTTCCAATTCCAACCGCGTCAGTCGAGAAGTTGACGTAGACTTGATTGTGAAACGGTACCATTATGCTTACAAATACATTGCTTCCAGGTTTTAGGGTCATCACAACGGCTTGCTCTTTCTAAAAAAAAGCTGAATATGACGAAGGGCCTTGACTAGATAACTTTAGGGTCTTTCGTTGTTTTCTGGTTAGTAGTAATATTTTGCTTCTCTTACGTTTGCGATCTGTCTTTGTCTATACGTGATCTATTTTTTTTCTGCCATTGAGCAAATAAATTCATGTAATATACTGTATGTTTTGAACAATAAGCGCAGCCAAAACGATTAAATAAATTCGATACACCTCATACATTAGGCATCTTTAGTTCATATAGCTGATTGAACTAGGAAACACCTAAAAAACATCGAGAAAAATGACCGAGCAACGTACGCTTACAACTATCTTTTTTTTTTCTTTTTGTTACACTTAACCACTCACTTCCTTTTCGTTTATCTTGAATCAACCAACGGTTTCCTACTGCTGAGTTTCAAATAACGGAGGTTTGATGTTACTCGTAGCAGTTGTATGTCTAACAACTCAACTTTTGCAATCTATCAATTATTTGCGATAAAAACGAAAAAATCTGTCATACTTTTAGTGGAATGGGTGCCGCACATAGAGCTCGAGTCATCTCATCTACCATCACAAAAGTCAGATCACTGTATTGGGATAGAAAATAAGAAAACTGATGGGGTGGCTCAGAAGCTATCGACTCCAAATGGGAAACGTTTTGCACATTGATTCCAATGACGTATGTTACAATTCCAGCATCCCGAAGCTGAAAATGAAATTTTTTTAGTTTTTAGCTGAATACCATAAAAAAGGATTCAAAGTTATCTTATAGTGTCGTGTACACCGAAGTGTATCGACTTTAATCTACGGATTAAGAAAACTTCAGGGAAAATTTGGGCAAATTAGTATCACGTACAGTAAAATGTTGATTGTTATCCGAACTAGTTGGGGTGTGGGTGGTTCAGAAAAGCGTTTTTTTTGATAATTGAACAAGCCACAATCTTACAAAAAACAAAATCATATCACACACACACATTGTGATTTATTGTACATCGTTAGCGGTATAGCAATCGCTCGTTTTTTGTTGTTTTCGTCTTTTGAGCCACTTCATTATTTTTAGCTGCATGCTGAAGAATCGCCTCTTTCTGCAACAAATGCTTCTCGTTCCTGGACATCAGACAGTCACGACTTTTTTAAATTACCCATTGTGTTCGGATAACCGGAGTTTCGGATGATCGGCGTTCGGATAATTGGCATTCTACTGTATTGAGAAGTAATTCAAGGATTACTTCATTGAACTTCCGAGTTCAGTTTATTTTATTCTAATAAGTTCAATGATGTAGTAGAAAATTAACGTTAATCGGCGGATTAAAGTTAATCCTTATTGGGGCATGCGACCCATCCAGTTTAGTAAATTTGAAAGACAAAAATTAAATTTGTTGCGTAACGTTAGGAACGCCATCAAGTAAAGTCTTTTGTGGTTTACAGTAGGCCTATCTATCTATTCTATACTATTAGTTTAGGTGGTATATTTATTCTGAAATGTTTAGTTGAATGATTTGATATGCAAAAAAAATAGCAGAGCTATCACAGCAGATTACTACAGCAGTACTAATAAACCAAAAATTATAATCCTATAAAAACCTAACAGTCTGCTTCATCCGTAAATGGTAGAGTTATTTTGTACTAAACTTTTCACAAAAGAACAAAAAGCTTTCAGAAAAACGTTTAGTTTTAGAGCAAATTTTGGATGACACTAATGTAGCTGATTTAGCTCCGAGAAAAAGTTTGATACTTTTGATAGCAGAGAAATTATTTAATCATTTTTGGATTTATTTCCTTACTCATATATTTTTTTCATTGTAATTTTGATTCTGCAGTTCCGATGCAAAGTATATAATCGATCAGTGTCAAATGGATACAGCGTCAGTAACTGAAACAGTAGGCCCGGGTTCAATTACCGGGTGGGTCAAATTAAAAACTATAACAAAAATGGTATTCACATCTTTTCTACTTGACGTTCAGCATTAAAAGTTACCGTATGTGGCAGACAGGTGGCTCTGGTGGCACTTTGACTCGAAGTCTGAAAAGCTCCTTCGCTGTCTCCAGCCAAAGCAACTTGTGAATAAACGTGTAATAACAATTACCCATTACCGCTCTTGCTGCAGAAGTAGTGTCATACTGGCTGTCTCCACTTGCTAAAAGCAGCAGTACTGTGTAAACCAGGTGGCTATTGTTACGTTCTTCACTTTCAATCGCTGCCAGTGCGCTTTCTAAAGCAAACCCTGTTTCAGCACTACCTGAAACAACACGACTTACAAAATTATGATTATCTCCGAAGGTAACAATCATACTACAATCATACTGCGGACTATTTTCATATCTTGCAAAACGTACTGATTGCTGTTAATAAAAGTAGAGTATTTCCTAGAAAAAGCAATTGCAATTAGTCGGCAGAGTTTATGATGATCCTGATCGCATGATCTGGGTTCAACCCGCACCGTGGTCACGTTATTGCGTCCTTGGATAAGACGCTTTACGATGATTATCTCTGCTTGGTGGCTTCAAACAAGCAGCAAATTCAACGGACAAAAATTCGAAGAAATCCACAGAAGCATTGGATCACTGGAAACTCCTAAGCAGGTGCGGATTCCTCCAACCACGAAGCAGTCATTGCAATGAAAAGTGCGCGAAACGTCCAATATTTAGCGTCTGACGCTGTCCAGTGACCGAGGATAAATATGCGTAACAACAACAATTCAAATTACATTTATTCATCAAGTTTCCTTAGACAGGGAACGGACCTTTTGGTCTTTGAGTAAAGCTGCCACTTGTCCGCCTGTCTACCACACTCCGTGGAGGATTCACGCTCATCCTAGTAGTATTGAACGTCTAGCAGTTAAGCTGACAGCTGTAATACTAATTCTTACAGTTTTTCATTTGACCCAACCTGGAATCGAATCCAAGACAACCGTTCAGTTGCAGACGTACTATCCACTCTACCATTTACCGATTTGAACAAGGACTGAAGATCAAATCGATGGGCAATCGCATTAGATTAAATATATTGGTGTTGACACCATCCATCTTGACCCAGCTGCTCCAGAAATATTCTACTTTAAACAACACAGGGGCCTCTCTCAGGCGCGTAGCCAGGATTTGGAAAAGGGTGGGCTATTTTGAAAGACTGAGAAGTGTGCAAACGACCTTGACTCGAATTTTCATTGATCTTGAATCAGTTTCAGACGGTTTGTCCGAAAATTGAGACGAAATGTTTCGGAAAGCTCGAAAATTCAAAGGTTTTTTCCGCCCAAAATTAGGTGATCTCCAAAAAAAAAAAAAAAAGGTCTTCGCCAAAATTGAGAGTGATTTCTCGTCCAATTTCGCAAATTCAGACGTTTGAGGGGGGGCTGTTTTCGTATGGGGGGGCTGTTTTCCATTTTTCACAGAAAATCGGCCTCAAAAACACAAAAAACATGCAATTTTGCATACTTCACAAGCCAATGGGGGGGGCTCGAGCCCCCCCGCCCCCCCTGGCTACGCTACTGGCCTCTCTAATCATAATTTTTATTGACAACCTTGATGTTGATGACATCGGCGACGCCATCTTAGTTCAATCATAAGGCAACGCCTCGATCAGGCTAGGCCACAGAGGCCTGCTAACCTACGGTATGTAAGTTGCCATTGGCTTCTGTGGGTTATTAAGTGACTTTGGGTTATGCTACAGCATTGAAACGTCAAGGTTGCCAATAAAAATTATAAAAAATTAGGTTCCTACATCTGTTTGAAGTAGAATATCTCTGGAAAGGCTGGGTCAAGAAGGATAGAGTCAACGCCGATCTAATCTAATACAATTTTCCTAACTTTAGACCCTCCCATTGACTTTGCCTTCAGTCCTCTTTTAAGAAGAGAAGTCAAAAAATAAACTACCAGAGTTCAAATGGGTAAACGCTAATTTAAAAATCCAGCAAAAAACAATCGTACATGACCACCAATAAAGTTGATTATTACTATTGTAGCAGCATTGCGAGTTTGGAGTAGTACGAAAACAGCACTTAATTTTGCGAGTTTTCCAAAATCTTCAGAAATTTTATGCTAAAGTTTTCTAGCGCAATATCCTCATCCGCTGAAAATTATGTCGGCAGCGTGGACGAAAGGTCAAAGGCATTGTTTTTTAAGACAATAACATGATCCGGTTTTAACCCGCGCCCTGGTCACGTTGTTGAGTCTTTGGATAAGACGTTTCTCGATGAATTTATCTCTGCTTGGTCGCTTCAAACAAACAGCAAATTCAGCGGACAAGAATTCGAAAAAATCTACATTAGATCACTGGAAGCTTCTAAGACGGTACGGATTTCTCTAAACACAAAGTATTTACTGCAATGAAAAGTGTGCGGATCGTCCAGTATTTCGAGTCTGATGCTGCTCTGTGACAGGAGAATAAATATGCAACAACAAGAACAACTCAATTGTGATGCTTTTGACGTTTGCTGGCCAGAATTTTAATGTTTCTTTATTTACGTGTCATCTGGCCTAAAGGCTACCAGCGCGGAAGCCTAGGAAAGAGCCCCTAGAATAGCGACTATTCAAAAACAAAGCAATGCGAAAAGTTGCCTTCCCGCAGGAATCGAACTTAAAAGGCTGCAGGTTCGATTTCGGCTGGAAGACAACTTTTTTGCATTGCTTTGTGTTTAAGTAGTCGCTGTTCTGGTGGCTTTTCCCTGGACTTCCACGCTGGTAGCCTTCAGGCCAGATGGCACGTAAACGATTAAATAATAACAACTTCAGGAAGGAACCATATTAGAATTGGTCCAGACAAAACAAATCAAAATGAGAAAAAGAAAGTTGAAAATCACTTACCAAGTAGTCTAGAGACTCCCGATATATTACTTGCAAAGTGATCTTGGGGGTCAGAAAACTTGAAAATCACCTCATGTTTAAAACTATACATCGACCAGCCAAAACGCACATTGCTAGTGGAAACAGATGAACCGTTTTCGAGGAAATTATTTTGCAAGTTGGTGGAAAAATCCTTGACTCTTTGAAAGTCTCTTTCGCTCACACTATTTGAAGCGTCAACCAAGAACCACAAGTCCATTATCAATTTATCGCTGCAGGCTGAACTCAGAAATAAATTCAAAAATCATTTAAATCTTCATTATACTCGCTGTATAAAACCGAAACGTGTAACAAGTTCGTCGGGTCCATCTCCGAGTCATTGAGCCCGCGTGAAACAAGGCTCCTTTCAAAGAAATGTGACAAATGTCGCAGCAGTGGCGAGTCGTAGGCAACTCGAATTCTGTCCGAATTGACGGGCACGAGATTTGAATCTATGACTTTTCGCCCCAGAGATGATCGCATAGCGCTCGATCAACTAAGTTTAACAAAAGTATAATAAATACAATGATTAAAATACAATTGTTGGCATTGGTCGAGCGGTATAACGTGTTCGTCTTTGGAGCGGGAGTTCAGAGGTTCAAATCTCGGGCGGGTCAAATCGGACACACTGTTGCCAACGGCTCGCCATGGCTGAAGCATTTCTTCGAAAGGAGCTGTGTTGCCCGGGCACGATGAGATGGGCCCAGCAAACTCGTTACACGCTAAGGCGTAATACAGCGAATAGAATGAAAGATTTGATTTGGTACCCTATACAGCAGTTAAGGTTACAAGATTGGCAATGAGAAAACCAAATGACCTGGTCCTAAATGCGAACTTTTTCTGTTGAAAATGAAAATGTTGGAAAATAACAGCTGCATTACTTTGAATACATTTAATCTGTTCAACGTTAAAACAAAATCACACTGCATTTAAATAATCATAATAATAATAATAACAGTAATTTCCTAACTATACTGTACATGATCAAAAGACACCGCTAAAATAAAGTTTTCTTATGCGAATAGCCGAGAAGTATTGGGTTACGTTTCAGGCAAAAAACATTGAACAAGAAACAGACGCCACCATCAGAGTTTTCCTCTCTTCTTTGCCCACGAGATTGCTAATTCCTAGGATCAAGACTAAAGGTTGAAACCGCTACAGTGTTTTTAGGTCCACTTTTCGCGCCTGGCTTTTGGTTCCGATGCCTGCATATTGCAAAAAATGCTAAATTACGAAAGAGTTGCGCTAATCAAAGATCATTACGTCACCAAAAATAACATCACTTACATTATAATCAACGCAAGATGGAACCGTTTTAAGCGACTTGTACGGATCACGCGTATTTTCCAACGGAAATACGCGTGATATCTTTCTCAAAATAAACGCAAAAAAAGAAAAAGGCAAAATGCACGTAGTCAAATGAGCAGCGTATTTCCGCGCGCAAATACGCATGATCAGTAAAAGCCTCCTTACTGTGTTGGAGACCGTCAGTAGCGCGCAGACACCTTTGAAAGAACGCCAACTACAAGCGCAGGCAATTATAGCTAGTTAAAAGCTTTTAAGTTTGTGGGACTTAAAAACTTTTCACCATAGCTAGATAGAGTTCTCAAATTGCTATGAAGTATTATAAACTTTTTGATTGGTACGATTCTTTCCTAATTTGGCACTTTTGACTCATCATTAAACAAACAAACACCACGAACCAGGCTTGAAAAGTGGAAATGTAGTGCTAATAAACCTTGCTATCAATGACGTAAATAGAGGGTATAGATGCCACGGGGGCAAGTTTTACCAGAAATTCGCAGTAGTGTTTTGCCAAATTTGGGTGAAGAAACAACAGGTCTTCACTGAAAGTTTGTTGCTTTTTTTCTGTCGAACTTAGATGGAAGGGAATGGGTGGGCAAAACCACCTCTGCTCCCTCCAGTTACGCTAGTGCCTGCCATCCTAGCAAATTGTAGAGATCTCCATTCAAAAGACTGTTTCTTACTTGGGTTATAAACAATATAATTAGCTGCATCGACAAATTGTGACGTCACACCAACACCTTCATGGTAGTGTTGTGCCCACCATTGGGCCTGTTCTGAAATAGTACCAGGAATAACCCGATTCAAAAACATAATTTTCACATAAACATAAGCCGCCAATCCAGAATGCATGGGAACGCTGCAAATCAAAAATAAAGTGTTAAGTTTGAGTTATAGACAATTGATTATATCAAAGCAAATCTTTTATTATATTCGCTGTATTACGCCGGAGCTTGTAACGAGTTTGCAGGGCCCATTTCCACGTTACAGCTCCTTTCGAAGAAATTTTGCAGTGGTGGCGAGCCGTTGGCAACACTGTGTCCGATTTGACCGGCCCGAGATTTGATCCTCTGACCTTGAAGTCGTGTTGTCTGATCCTCTTTAGAGACGAACGCGTTACCGCTTGACCAACTGGCCAGTAGCTTGTTTTAACACACTGCATTCACAAAAACATCAAAAAGTACACGAAGGGTTCTTGTAGATTATCGCATATACAGTAATTGTAATTACATCTTTATTTACAAAGCTGCCTTGGACAGGAAACAGTGAAGAATCTATTTTGGACTTCGAGTCAAGCTACCGCCTGCCCACCGGTCTATACCACACATGATGGAGATTTCACATTGTTCTTTTTTTATTGCCGAACGTTAAGCAGGGAAACTGTAAATACCATTTTTATGGCCTTTGGTTTTACCAAGTTATACAGTTATGAGTTTCAGTTTACAATACTAACTAGCAAATTTTTTTACTTTGTCTTCAACAAGGGCGTGAGCAAGGCAATTGGCAATCACAAAAAACCAGACTGTTTTTCCCCAATGGGAAAGAACCGCAAGGATTTCCCAAGGACAAAATTTTGCGCAACTACTTCAGGAATTGAACCGAAAGCTAGGCCTTTTGATCGCTAACTCGATGCTCCATTGATCATAATTGCCGTGAAAAGTCAGTTAAGCCTACATAAAGTTTACGATTAGAATTTCCAGTCGAGCGAGACTTCGTTAGAAAGTTATTTCAGAGCTTTTCTTCGTTCAATATGTGCGGTAAACTAAAGAAAGGAAAAAAAGGATAGCACATCTCTAGTTAATTCTTACCTGTAATTCCTATCATCACACACAAAACAAGGTAACTGGAAGATTTTTTCGATTTTTTCGACCAGCTCAGGAATGGTCGCGTGCGATTCATAGACCATCAGAGTATTATGGATACCCAACCTAATCTACCGAAAAATATGCATGTAAAAGAATTAAAACTTTTTAATTGCTTTTTCACCCGTTTCGACGAACCATTTCAGACTAAACTTTTTCGCGTTTGCAGAACGTAATTTAGTTAAATGTAAAGTTGAAAATATTGTCGTATATTCAATATAAACGCCAAAACATTTTTTAATCTAAATTGCTTGAGTAGTTTTTTAGAGCCACAAAATTTGAGCTGAAAGTGTGGCTGTTTAATATTTACAGTATGTACTGCAAAATCAATCAAATCTTTCATTACAGTATACTCGCTGTATTACGCCGTAGCGTGTAACGAGTTGATGGGGCCCATCTCCGCATCATTGCACTCGGCAACACAGCTTCTTTTGAAGAAATGTGGCAGCGGTGGCGAGCCGTTGACAACAATGTGTTCGATTTGAACGGCCCGAGAGCCTTCAACCTCCCGCTCCAGAGAAGAACGCGTAACCGCTCGACCAACTGGCAGGTTAAATGTAGTGCTCTTAAAAATCCTGTACATATGATGTCTCATCCAAACGTATAGACTTGCTAAAACAATACTCTGGTTGCACAAGATCAGAGACCTCCATTAAGTAAAAAATTCAGCCCCCTTTTTCAGCCGTTACATATTTCGAATTGTGAGGCGGGTTAATAGGCAGCTAAACTAGGTAAAAATTTATTCGAATTTGCGCATTGTCGGTAAAATATTGCCAAATCAAAAGAAAAATTTAATCAAATCAAATGATTTGATTAAACTTTTCTTTTGATTGAAATTTAGAAAAATTTAATGACAGTCGAAATTATAACTCTTAAAACTGCAATAAAACAGACGACGTGAAAACCGAAAATTGGTTAATTTTGTGAATTAACAAGCTGCTCACCTGCCAAATACCGCCGTTTGAATTAGCAGAAGAACTATCCAATCCAAAATTCGTTTCAACTGCAGCAATTCTTCGTAAAAACTCGAAATCTGAGTTCTGCTCCAAGAAAAATCGGATCTTTCCGATAACAGCATCCACCACCTCAATTCCTGCAGCATCTCGTTCCAGCGTAATATCGCGCGGGCTTGAAAGAACATGAAATCATCAATTGACTCATACTTATCATCCACGCAGAAAACGAGCAACTAAAATTTTGCTTTGAGGGGGTTTGAATCAAAAGCTAAATTTCTTTCGTTCAAAAATACCTCAATTGGGCGGCGTTCTGAACAAACTGGTGCAATTCAAGCGCATCATAGACGGGGTCTGAGAGCAGAGCCCCAGCCGTCAGAGACCATGGGGGCTCTGGGGGCGAAGATCCAACTGGTGGGCAGTTTTTGTGATTTTTCAAGAAAAAGTAGCCATTTTAACGCCACTAGGATTGCATTTCGCAAGTATTCAAAGCTATTTGAAAAAACTAAATTGCTATGATACGGAAGCCATTTGAAAGTATTTTATAGTTGTTCAGCTTCCCTATATTTTCAGATCAAGTCTAAACCATACTTAAACGCTTGATTTTTTTTGTTTAAATTTTCTTTGATCACGGTCGTCGTAGAAAAATGCTACTTTAATCCATTATAGGGCTACGTTGCCGACAAAAAATCGTAAGTTATTAGCCCGATTTCCACTGTAGTGTAACCAACACACATCAGTGCCGTCGCCACAGCAAACGAAGTGGGTGGGCACAAGCCGAAAGTGATAGAGCACTAAAATAGACTGAACTTTTGTACACAAAAACTAATATTGTACAGCTACAAATTATACACAATTTTTTCAATTCTGTATTCATGTCTAAAAAAAGAAACATATAGAGCCGGCAGCGTCCCTTAGCTCGTTTCGTATGCGGCCCACAAAATCACTTGAAAAATCTATTTGCAGCTACAGTGAATGCGACCAGACGCGCACCCAAAATTTTGTTAAGAGTGGAGGAGCTTGAACCCAAGGTAATTTTGTTTTTTTTCACAAAAAAATTCTATAATTTTGGCCCCGTGCTGAAAAAACTGATGTAACTCAAGCGTGTCACAGACGATGACCTGGGGTGGGCGCAGGTGGGCGGAGCCCCCAGCCGCTAGGCGATTTTTGTGATGTAGCGGCAAAAAATAGCGATTTTAAGTTTTAACGCCATTTTAATCATATTTCGCACGTTTTTGAAGCGATGTGAATAACTACAGGTAAATTGCTAAAGTTCAAAAGTCATTTGAAAGAATTAAATTGCCTAGTCCCTTCACCCCCCTTACTTCAGGTCAAGTCCAAAACACGTTTAAACGCTCGCATTTTGAGGTTAAGCCTTCTTAGTGACTTGGCTAAGGGGGGTTGAATTCTCCTTAGCCCCTTCACCCTAATTGCGCCACTTACTGCAACCTAAAAATCTTAAGTGTGCTCTAAAAAAACAAAACAGCTGGTCTTTAAAAAAATCCTTTTAGGTATTGTATCAGGTCATAATCACTAACTACGTACCGGTATCGATTGTTATGCTTACATCTCTCTTCCGACACAATCGTAAAGGCTTCTTAATAAAACGAATTAGTGCGTCGCATTCACGTCCAGCAGTTAGAGTCCAGCATTTTTTGCAAAAAATCGAGAAAACGTCAAAAGAGAATTATGTTTGAACGTTATTATTCCTTTTTCATCATTGTCTGTTGTCTTGTCGTTGCGTGAAATTCCAAAAACAGTATTTTGAGTAAACCGAAATGGGGTTGGGCACAAGCAGCCGTTAGGGGGCACGCCCCCCCACCCCTCCCCCCGTAGCGACGGCACTGCCAACACAAATGATACTGAACCGGAACTTGCCATGACTAGAGTAGGGGTTACGTGCCGTGATTACAAATTAGACGTACCGATACCGAGCTGGCTAGCAGCATTTTTTAGAAATCCATCTACGAAAAACCACATATAACGATAATGCATGCAAAACAAATTTAATCTTATACGCAATCCAAGAAATTTGTCGCAGGGTATATGCCATAACTTTTCGGGCGATTGTACTCTACACTTTAAATTTTAGCACAAACTTTTTACCTGAGTCGCAAACCTTCCACGCACGGAATGAAGAGAATTAATGTTGCAGTCACTACATTTTCTAGTATCATCCCAAAGCTGGATTTTTGAAACACAAAACAAATTGCCACATATTGCCCACGTGTCGTCTTTTGCCTGCTCTACAAACTGTTGACTGAATTTCTTTCTTTGATAGCCAAGCAAGTTTTGCAATTTTGATGGTCATTATTACATCATAAAGTTGGTACTTGCACACCCACTAATAGCTTTGCTGCACGAATACATTGACTAATAAAGAAATGCCATCGCTTAACTCCAGAAAAAGTTGAGACAAAAAACAAAAAGTGCAATTTTAGTTGATATTTTGGCGTTTTATTTGCCAATTTTACTACGGCTAAGCAATGACATAAAACTTTTATGTCATTGGGCTAAACTACGCTCAGGTTTTGTTCCCGGTCAGGTCAAACCAAAGACTTCAAAAATTGGTATTCACTGCTTTCCTGCTAGATGTTCACCAATAAACAGGACAGTGTGAAGCACCAACCGAGTATTGTAAACAGGAGACAGCTTAAGTAGAAGGCCCAAGGTCCGTTCGCCTTTCGTAAAATGTGTGATGTAGTTGTAGGCCTACACAGTAGCGTAGCCAGGGGGGGCGGGGGGGCTCGAGCCCCCCCATTGGCTTGTGAAGTATGCAAAATCGCATGTTTTTTGTGCTTTTGAGGCCGATTTTCTGTGAAAAATGGAAAATAGCCCCCCCATACGAAAAGAGCCCCCCCTCAAACGTTTGAACATGCGAAATTGGTTTTTTTTTTTGGAGATCACCTAATTTTGGGCGGAAAAAACGTTTAAAGTTTGGATTTCGGCCGAAAAATCACTCTGAATTTTAGCGAAGACCTTTTTTTTTTTTTTTTTGTAGATCACCTAATTTAGGGCGGAAATAACCTTTGAATTTCCGAGACATTTCGTCTCAAATTTCGGACAAACCGTCTGAAACTGATTCAAGGTCAATCAAAATTCGAGTCAAGGTCGTTTGCACACTTCTCACTGTTTCAAAATAGCCCCCTCCTTTTCCAAATCCTGGCTACGCGCCTGGGCCTACATAAGCATATACGTAATATGTAAAGACACCGATTAAACGACGTGAATGGATAAAAAGTTGTTTTTTTACTTTTAACAATGAGCTAAACCAATCCGCGGCAATTAAAATTTCTTTTTGTGGCCCAGCTGCCGAGTTGTTAAGTTTACCTTTTTTTCGTTAACAGTCCCGATTGCTGTATTTCAGGAGGGTGATCCAAACTGACTGCAGAGCCTCTAAGCAATTTCTCCGTCTTCTGCGCCCTCACCTTGTGGACGTCGTAATCTAGTAGCACAGTATTTATACTATGTTATTTATAAATATCATATATTAATAAATATGATATTTACTCTGTGCTAGTAGGGAGCAGGTTATATCACGCCATAATTTGTGCAAAAATAATTCATAAACTAGATGGGAGTTTGCCAGCAAACCCAGTGAACGACCGACTCAAAGCTAATGCTGTGACGCTCAAAAATACTTTTTGTCTACCGTAAAATCAGCAATTATTCAAAAATATCTGATTATGGAACCTTAAGAAAAGTAGATTCAAAATATTTGTCAGTTAAATATCTCCTGATATCATAACAGACTGGCACCCTAAGTTGAGCCGTAGAAAAAACTGATTTTTGGGGGGTCTCCGGGGGGTTGGCACCTCCAAACTATGTCAAAATATTTGTCTGATAAATATCTGCTGATATCAAAACAGACTGGCACCCTATATTGAGCCATTCAAAAATTTGATTTTTGGGGGTCCATTTAGGGGGTCTCCGGTGGGGTGGTACTCCCGTTTTATGTCAAAATATTTGTCAGTTAAATATCTCCTGATATCAAAACTAACTGGCACCCTAAGTTGAGCTGTTCAAAAAATTGATTTTTTGGGGGCCTCATTTTGGGGGGGTCTCTGGGGGGGGTGGCATTCCCAAACTATGTCAAAATATTTGTCTGTTAAATATCTCCTGATATCATAAAACACTGGCACCCTAGCCTGAGCCGTTCAAAAAATTGATTTTTGGGGGGTCCATTTGAGGGGGTCCATGGGGGGTGGCACCCCCAAACTATGTCAAAATATTTTTCTGTTAAATATTTCTTGTCATCAAAACAAACTGGGACCCTAAGTTAAGCCATTCAAAAATTTGATTTTTGGGGGGTCCATTTGGGGGGGTAAAATTGATTTTTGGGGGTCTATGTGGGGGGTCCCCGGGGGGTGGCACCCCCAAACTATGTCAAATATTTGTCTGTTAAATATCTACTGATATCATAAAACATTGGCACCCTAGCTTGAGCCATTCAAAAAATTGATTTTTGGGGGGTCCCTGGGGGGTTGGCTTATGTCAAAATATTTGTCTGTTAAATATCTACTGATATCAAAAACAACTAGCACTCTAGCTTGAGCCGTTCAAAAAATGGATTTTTTGGGGCCTCATTTTGGGGGGGTTCCCGGTGGAGTTGCCCCAAAAAATTGCGGGAGAAAAAATTGCATTTGCAGTTCAACAACTTTACGCAAAAATTAGATTTCGATGTTTTGTGGTTTAGGAGAAGAAGAGCGTACAAAAATTAGGAAGAAAAAAAGGAAAAAAAAGAAACCTCATCGCGGCCAAAAGTGGGTTGGTTGGGATGAAATGGTATCTTAAGACATACAACTATACGAAATATTTTTTGCCGTACTTAAGCCGTTTTTGACTGAGACCACTTTTACGCCTAACTTGCGGGGCGATTTTCGGGTTCTAAAACCAAAGTCACGAGACCTATTGCCTCGAAATTTGGTACAAACATACAACTCATTAATCTCGAACTACTGTCAAAATTTCATGCAGCTAGACCAAACCGTTCTCGAGTTATAAGCAAAAGTCTGAAATTTCGCACTCATTAGTTGGAAAATGGCCGAGTAAAAACAATGGAACACGCGACGCGAGCGTCGGTCGTTCCAATTGATCATAAGGTTTGATTGTGTTTATAAGACTCTGTATACTGTCTATAGCATATTATTGATTTTCTTAGTAGCCTACATTGTCCTTAATACAAGTCATAATTTATTCCAACAATAATTGCGCAGTGAAAAATTTTGTTCTTGATTATTTTTTCTGATTTTCCCGATCTAGAGTAAAATTTGTTGCGGTCCTACACCGAGGGTGCAGAGTCGCAACAAGGGGGGAAGGGGCGGCGCCCCCTTCCCCCAACCAAAATTTTGCCCCCTCAAACTCCAGAGCGACGATAGGAGAAAATATTGCTAAGTATTCTAAGGCTGTTAATTATTGGTTCGAACTAATGCGAAATATTGCGTTTCGCAAAGCTTTTATAATCCTGGTACAGGGTGTCCCACAAAAAAGTTTATTTTTTAATTTTTAACTACTTTTGTTTTAGAGCATTTGACTCTTTCATTTTTTCAGGTTCTATGGTAATAGGAGTTTTATACCTGAAATTTTGAAGCCTTTATCTTAATCATGCCTTTCACAATTGAGCAGCGATCAAAAATAGTAAAGTTCTATTTGGAAACTAAATCACTGGTCCAAACCCAAAGGGAATATCGCAAGCATTTTGGTGTAAAAGAAGCTCCATCTGTGACGTCAATCAAGAAAATTGTTCAAAAGTTTGAAGTGCATGGCACCTGCCACAACAGAAATAAAGGAAATTCTGGAAGGAGAGTGTCTGCTCGCACCGAATTAAACATTGATACTGTACGTGAATCGACTGTGCGTAGCCCAAAAAAATCAATACGGAGGCGTTCATCTGAACTTGGCTTGACAAAGTCCACCGTTCAAAGAATAATGAAGCAAGACCTCAACATATATCCTTACAAACTGGAAATAAAGCAAACTTTGACTGATAGGGACAAAGAACAACGTTTTCAAATGTGCACATCAGAGGTGGAGTCGAGGACACAAGGCTCGAGGCCAAGGCCAAGGCCAAGGACACAAAAAAAATCCGAGGCCAAGGCCAAGGACAGCCTTTCCGAGGACAGACACTCTCGAGACCAAGGACAGGAATGCTCGAGGCCAAGGCCAAGGACCAAGGACACAAAGCGCAAGTGCTCTCCAAAAAAAAAAAAAAAAAAAGGTCTTCACAAAAATTTTTCAGGCGATCTCCAAAAAATAAAAAATAAAAAAAAAAAAAAAAAGGGCTTCACAAAAATTTTTCGGGCGATCTCCAAAAAAAAAAAAAAAAAAAAAAAAAAAAAGGTCTTCACAAAAATTTTTCAAGCGATCTCCACGAAAAAACCCTTTCCAAAAAATTTTTCAACCGCTCCACAAAATTCTAACTTTCCAAAAAATAGTGCTGTCCTCGAGCCGAGGACAGGCCAATTTTCGAGGACTTGAGGCCTCGAGGCCAAGGCCAAGGCCAAGGACTTGACCTTCGAGGCTAAGGCCAAGGCCAAGGACTTCAAAATCTGTCCTCGAGGACGTCCTCGAGGACTCCACCTCTGGTGCACATGGTTTAATGAAATGATGGAAATTGATGAACATTGCGTTGGCAAGATATGGTTTTCAGATGAGGCACATTTTCATCTGGATGGATCAGTAAACCGTCAGAACTGCCGTATTTGGGGCACTGAACCTCCAAACGTTGTTACCACCAAATCACTCCACAGCAGGAAGTGCACAGCTTGGTGTGCGCTTAGCTCTGACGGAATCATCGGGCCTTACTGGTTTGAAGACAATGCTGAGAATGCGGTGACGGTTAATCAAGAAAACTATCGCCACGTCATCAAAAAGTTTACTGCTTGTCTTCGTGGTCGTCGCTTTGACTTGAAAAAATTATGGTTTCAGCAAGATGGGACAACACCTCACACTGCAGTGGAAACACGAAAATTATTGTCTGAAAAATCTGAAGACAGGCTGATTTCCTTGAAAGCTTTCCACATCTGGGCTCCACACTCTCCTGACCTTAGCCCACTGGACTTTTTTCTGTGGGGCTACGCAAAAGATAATGTCTATAAAAATAAGCCTACCTCTATTTCCGAACTTAAACAAGAAATAACTACGTTCATGAGAGCCATTTCCGCTGACACATGCAAAGCAGTAATTCAGAATTTTGCTGTGAGAGTAAGGGAATGCCTTCTGCGCCATGGCGATCACATTGAGCATGTTATTTAAAGGCGGTGAATCATCAAGCCAATTCCAGTGGTTTACAATAGCTAAAATTAAACTATAATTTTTGATGTTTTTTGTTTTAATTTTGGGACTGCGGTTGCAAAGATATTCAACAAATACAAAAAGATGTCCCCCCGAAAAAAGTTTTTGGAAACTCTGAGTTTTGTTCTTCCCGCCAAAACCACAGTAGGCCTAATGGTTTAGAGAACTGTGGTAGGCCTATAATAGTTTAGAGATAGTTTATTTCTAAATAGCTTAGGCCTAACTATCTCTAAACTATTAGGCCTAATAGTTTAGAGATAGTTAGGCCTAATAGTTTAATAAGATTACAGTAGGCCTAATAGTTTAGAGAACTGTGGTTTAGGCGGGAAAATCAAAACTCAGAGTTTCCAAAAACTTTTTTCGGGGGGACATCTTTTTGTATTTGTAGAATATCTTTGCAAACGCAGCCCCAAAACCAAAACAAAAAATATCAAAAATTATAGTTCAATTTTAGCTATTGTAAACCACCGGAATTGGCTGGATGATTCACCGCCTTTAAGCAGTATCATCAAAACATATGACTATTTTTAAGCTCCAGTAACATCAGATAAGTAAAATGAATAACGACGATTTTGATGGCAAACAAACCTCCAACACATTATTTATGCACGGTGAAACTTTCATTGCTTTATCTTTACAAGTTTTTGCGTTACAAAAATTCTAAAAAATAAACTTTTTGTGGGACACCCTGTATAATAAAAAGTAAGTTACTGTCACTTACTGTAATACAGCACGATTACGTTTAAGTACGCATTGCCTTAAATACCCAGTCAATCATTTTAAAAATCCATTTGCATTAATTGCGATCTTGATGTATCAAGATACATATTGGACTTGTTTCAAGAAAAGTTTAATCTCTGAAAATGCTCGAAATGCATCTGCAAAAGAAAATAACCAAAATAAAGAAACGAACGACAGCATATTCGTACTACTCCCCCCCTTACATACTTCGTTGTCTCACACGGTCAGAATGAGGACTCCTTAGTAACCCATGTTCCGCTATTAGGATCTAATTCCAGCGCCTGGCGGCGGATTCGATTAGACCGGCGTAGCAAAGGTGGGACCTTCTACGGGATGGGGTCCCTGGGAAAGTTCGCTTTTAGGAGTGTGTGGTCCGGGGTCGACGGAAGCTGAACTTCTGGTCGAGAAATTAGGATGTAGATCCCGGAAGGGAGCAGGCAATGGTCCATGTGGCAGGCAGGCGCGTAGCCAGGATTTGAAAAAGGGGGGGGCTATTTTGAAAGAGTGAGAAGTGTGCATACGACGTTGACTCGAATTTTCATTGACCTTGAATCAGTTTCAGACGGTTTGTCCGAAATTTGAGACGAAATGTCTCGGAAACATCGGAAATTCAAAGGTTTTTTCCGCCCAAAATTAGGTGATCTCCAAAAAAAAAAAAGGTCTTCGCCAAAATTCAGAGTGATTTTTCGGCCGAAATTCAAACGTTTTTTCCGCCCAAAATCAAGTGATCTCCAAAAAAAAAAAAAAAAAAAAAAAAAAAAAGGTCTTCGCCAAAATTCAGAGTGATTTTTCTCCCAAGTTTCGCAAGTTCAAACGTCTGAGGGGGGGCTCTTTTCGTATGGGGGGGGCTATTTTCCATTTTTCACAGAAAATTGGCCTCAAAAGCACAAAATACATGCGTTTTTGCATACTTCACAAGCCAATGGGGGGGGCTCGAGCCCCCCCCGCCTGGCTACGCTACTGGTGGCAGGTGATTCCCGCCCAGCGCACCGAAGGGTGTCAACTAACGTGGGAGCGAACATCTCCGGTTGGCGCTAATTACACTTTAAAGACGTTGTCTGGTAGTACGAAGGGGTCCTATGACGTATGGTTGGGACGTGGGCTTGCAGTATCAACCTAACGAAACGTTGATTGAGTGCAGTCAAGCGCCCGGATCCCGAGATCTTGATAACATATCGGTCGTATTTTGAAACTTCAACCACAGTCCCAACCTTATCCCATTTACGTGAATGATTTTCCTTTTGGTTTTGAATGAACACACAATCCCCACAATAAAGTGGACGTAAAGGGCGTGTGACTTTGCTAAGGGCCTCGTTATTGCGACCGTCACGCAGACGGAAAGTATCTTCCTTAGCCCGCCAAGTTTTTCGCCAAGTACACCGAACGATTCGAAAACTTCTCTATAGCCTATTCACAAAAAAAAAGCATTTCGCAATGGGTTGTCGCAGTCCCTGCCCCAATCGATGACGCTAAAATCAAGTAACCACAAATGAAAGATATAATCGATAGTCAACAGACCATGACAGCTCCTAGGTTGTTCAACCGAGCCGGTTAAGCGCAATCGGAGCGCGTTCCACAAGCACTCCAAGTGAACAACCTAAGCAACAGCCGCTCTCCAATCAACAACTCACGCTTGCTCGAAGGTTCAACCGAGCCGGTGAACCGCAATAGGAGCGCGCTCATTTTGACCCGCCACAAGGGTGATCAAAACAGCTTACAACTTTTGCCGTAGAAATGCCACAATCAGGATAGGGGGTATCACGCAGTTGCAAAATAGCACGTAAGAAACAATCGTTATTCAAGTCGCCATTGGGGCTAAGATTAGCCATTGGCAATCATTTGACAGTTTTAACCGCCACCTCAGCTCGCCCATTAGAATGGGAAAAGTAGGCAGGCGACATACGATGGTTCACGCCCCACTTACTCAGAAATTCATTGGTCACAGTCGCCTTAAATTTGGGCCCGCCATCCGTCGAAATTTTGTCGGGTATGCCAAATGTAGCAAAACAAGTACGGAGAAGGCAAACTAATGCAGCTGCGCCAGCGATGCTCGACCTGGAGCAGTTGCAAATACATCAGTCCAGCCTGAGAACCTATCCCCAATGACTAAAAAATGTCCACCGTAATCAAAATAGTCTGCAAAAATTTGCTCAAAGGGCGTTGCGGGTGGGTTCGGTGGCATCGGTGGGGAGCTGCTAGGAAAGACGCGTTACGAGAGCAGTAAAGCCATATACGAACATGAAGTTATTTTGTTCCTTCCGAATTTGGCGAAAACAAAACTGTAATGAAGTAATTGCAGAAACACAGTCCGCAGCATTTGCATGCACACCAGAGTGTCTTGCTTTCGAAACTGAGCACAAGCACATACACACATCCTAACGTGACGCGATAGCAGATTCTCAAATCGTGACTGAAATCAGAACGCAATAAACCAGAAGACTCTCAGGATGTGTGTTGTGTAAGCAAAACCGACACGTTTAAGATTCGAACCTATACCCGCACCAACCGGTGAATTGAACTCAGTTTCAAAGGTTGCAAATAGCTTTCTAATTTCCAAAACAAAACTGCCCAGCATGCAAGTATTGTAGAAAAACGCAGCAATTTTTTGGCCCCCTTGAAAGAAATTTTGTAACCCGGGAAAAACGCTCTACTTGCGGCACTGCCAGAAACTACTCACTAAGCAACGTCTACGCTGTGCGCAAAATCGTGAGCGTACGAATGTATCCTTAGTTTAGTTGGTGTACCGCCATTCGGCACGTTTGGTGTACCGCAATACCAGCGTACATGCCGCCAGTTGGTTAGAACAAACCAAGAATACGATCGTACGCTCGCGAGTTTACGCCCAGTAGACCGATCCTTATTGAGTCTTAACTTGATTGCAAAGATCTAATTCACTTTCACGCACGAACAGACATACAGTAACTACACTACGGCAAAAACATTTCAACTTGTACGGTCTCAAGCTGTATATGACTATTGAGAGGTTCTTGGCAATCCTTGGGGCCAAGGGGCGATTCTTTTTCTTTTCCAAGGGCCGATCAGTGGTCGAGTGGATAGAGCGTCTGCTACTGAAGCGGTAGACTCGGGTTCGATTCCCAGTCGGGTCAAACCATAGACTATATAAATTGGTATTCACAGCTTTCCTGCTTGACGTTCAACATTAAAAAGGGACAGTGTGAAGCCTCCGCCTTGTGTGGTAGACAGGTGGCAGCTTGACTCGAAGACCGAAAGGTCCCTTCGCTGTCTCCTGGCCAAGACAACTTGGTGAATAAAATGTAATTACAATTACAATTTACCACCCCGAGGATGATTTAAACTGGATTTTTGTGTTACCATTGGCCAGATTTTGGCCATTAGTTTCTAGAGCACACCACGGAGGGGTTGGTAACTTCCAATATTTTTTCTAAGCAAAAATTTCAAGTTATCTTCGCTATATGCTACTGTTTAAGGCTTTGAGCTCCTGCTTAAATTTTGCAAACACTTTACTTTCAGCAGATATTCGCTCACGAACAACTTTTTAGTAATAGTATTACGACGATACGGTATGTAGCGAGCAAGTAAAAGCAGCACGATATGCTTTATGATGCTTAGCCATCCAACAGCTCGTTCAATCCTTTTTCTTGATGCCCAGCTTGACAATTTTTGCTTGACTTACAGCGCTATACCGACCAGTTGGTCAAGCGGTAACGCTTTAGTATTTACAGCGGGAAGTCTGAGGTTTAAACTTCAGGCCGGTTAAATTGGACACGGTGCTGCCAACGCCTTGCCACTGCTGCGATGTTTCTTCGAAAGGAAATGGGTTGTGCAAGCACAATGATGCGGGATTGGCCCCGCGTTCTCGTTACACGCTTCGGCGTAATACAGCAAGTAGAAAAGATTTGATTTGACATATGCAAAAATTGTGGAGATTTAAACCTGTCTAATACTTATAGCTTACAATAAGTAACTAGCATTCAGTGTTGCGGAATTAAAACTACCAAAAATCCCAATTCAGAAGAAACTCTATTTGACTTTCAGAGCTAATGGGAGAGTGTGGAATATTCCGCCGCGAGTGGGATCACACGCGACAGCTAACGACCTACGAGCTGTTAGATGTCATTGCACATAAGTATAACTACATAAGGGCACAGAAAAAGGACGCAAGGACATACGGGTCCCGTCTCTGGGTTTAGGACAACCAGACTTGATGACTGAAAGGTTGGCTTACCGGTACCTGGTAAATACTGCACGTATAACATTAGACCAAACCGTTTCAGAGTCATTATCCGATCACCGAAAAAAATCTATCACCAGTACTTTAGGGCAGGCGCGTAGCCAGAAATCTGCAATGGGGGGGATGTTTCGGGTGAGCGGAAGATATTTTTGCTTTTTGTCGAAATTTAAGTTATTTCCGCCACCAGCGCTCGAAAATTTTGTATTTTCTTGGCAAAAAATAACTTAATTTTAGGCCTATTTTGATAAAAATTAATGCTATTAAAACGTGGCATAAAAATTAGCAGCGCAAGAACAAGATTATACTAGTTGCATAAATGGACTATGAGGGAGGTAGCTATTGCTACAATTTCAGTTCTCTTATTTACAAGCTGGTAAATCATAAAATCCTATACCGGCAGCTCAATAAAATTCTCAAGGAGTAATCTATTTCGCCTATATTTTATAGCAAAATATATAATTAGGGGAGCTAATGGAAGGAAGTTTGAGAGAAGTGATTGGTAATTAACTAACACTGAATAGTCCCCCTATTACTGAGCTTATATATTTTTCTGTTTAAACCTGTTAAGCATTTTTTCAATAAGCGATCAAATTTGATTAACAATTTTTGGCCTTTTTTCAAAGTTTTTTCTGAATTATGAGTTTTATTTTTGACAAAATTAGCCTCCTGATTTTTTTATGCGAGTTCAGCTGTTTGTTAATATCCAAGTTTTTTTCGAGTTTTGTTGAAAAAAAGTAGTAAAAACCAGTTGACTCAAAGAAAATTTTACTTCATCATGCAATTTGCACCATACTTACTTGTTGAAACTATTCAATCAGTAATTGGGAAAAACAGAATCTCTTTCCACGTCTTTAGCACTGGTTTGCAATTTTCTTTTTGTTAACTTCGCGAACTCGAATAATGCTTTTCTAATTTGAGTTCGAGATACGGAAAAAGTACTCGAGTTAAAATATGCAATATGCATTTCGACTGAAATTTTTTACCAAGAACAATATCGTCTTATCATGGGCACAACTAGACTTATCCAAAAACAATATGTTAACTACACACTGCTCCACAAATATTTGAAAAAGTGGCTCAATCGCAGTAATATAAAATTATTTATTTTAGAATTCGTCTTTATTGGTAACTTTGCAACAAAGTTCAATGTCTGAATCGAACGAATTCATCAAGAATTGGTTCAACTATAGTACTTTTCTTGTTCATTTGCCATGCAGCATTGCCAACAAACTGTGCAAGTATGCTGGCAGTGACGTCTGCAATTCAAAATGAAAAGTCCTTTTAGAGTACACCAAGCTGGCCTTCCATTACCCAGCTCTGTTTGAGGGAAGATTTTGATCGTCCTTCAAGGAAACTATGGATGCGCAGGATCACAAAATTTCCGATGGTTCCCAATTTGGAACAGATATTTTGATGAGAACTGAGTCAATTTTGTTGATCTAAAAATAAGCAAACGTTAGATTAACAACCTACTTTTAGGTACAGCACTTATACAAAAGTACAGCGTGGGCCTTTAAAAGAGGTATATTACGATTGCGACTGGATCCTAAGCAATATAATCGGGTGTAAAAACAAATGACCCTACCTTAGTCAAAACTGTCCAAACCACAAACGATTGTTATTACCTTATTTTTACAACAGTTTTATGCCAATTATTATGATACTTTTTTTACACCAAAATTTTCATATCCATTTTTATACAAGTTCATTACACCAATTCTTTATTATAAATCTTGGCTATGCAGTTTCGCACGTATGTAACGATGGTGGCAACAATGTGACCAAATCAGATCTACTCAAAAACCATTAATTTCGCTGCTTATAAAAAGTTACTTACACTTCTCGCATTTGCACTTTTGTAATTACATTTTATTCGCCAAGTCGCCTGGGCCAGGAAACAGCGAAAAGACCTTGCGGTCTTCGAGTAAACCTGCCACCTGTCCACCATACACGGCGGAGGCTCTACGCTGTCCCTTTTAATGCTGAAAGTCAAGCATGGAAGCTGTGAATACCAAGTTTTATAGCCTTTGGTTGGACCTGAACGGAAATCGAACCCAGATCTACCGTTTCAGTAGCAGACGCTCTATTCACTCGACCACTGATGGTTTATTCAACACTTTAATTGTTCAATTATTTGTAGATTGTAGTAACATTAGCCGCAATAACGGTGAATATTAAGTCGATTTGAAGAATGTGAAATGCACCAACGTATGGCATTTCCGCTTTACTACCGATATTGCAACAGCAGTTCTTTTGAACAATCTCCAGATCACGTAATCTGCAAACCAACCTTGAAGCCATACTCAGTTAAAGCGCAGTAAAACAAATCAACTACCGGTCAGTGCTCGAGTGGACAAAGCGTCTGCTACTGAAACGGTAAACTAGGGTTCGATTCCAGGTTAGGTCAAATCAACGACTATAAATCTATTGACGTTCACAGCTTCTTTGCTTGAAGTTTACAATTAAAAAGGGACAGTGTGTGGTAAACAGGTGGCTTACAATTAAAAAAGCCTTTACCGTGTGTGGTAAACAAGTTTACAATTAAAAAGCCTTTACCGTGTGTGGTAAACAGGTGGCAGCTTGACTCGACGACCGCTAAGATCCCTTCGATGTCTCTTGGACCAGGCAACTTGGTGAATAAAGATATAATTACAATTCGTGCTTGTTTACTTATATTACTTTAGTACCAGCGTTCAACAGCCATTCCTCACCGTTATTTTAATTTCATGTTCATCAGCTGGGTCGACATTTTCGTTTGTGATTGGATAGTCAGGTAACGTTATAGCTGACGGAGGCACAGATAATTTATGCTCCTAAAAGTTTCAACAAAATCAACAAAACAGAACGCACAGGAATTTCTTTAACAGGTTAGTTTACGACAATGTCGATTCTGTTCATTAATTTGTTTCGCCAATAAACCACGGAAAAGGTTCAAGACCAGACAGTACAAAAGCAAAATAAGGGTCTTTCATTCAAAAAGTGCCTAAAACTTAACAGGGCATTGAAGTCAAAGTTTTTCACTGTTGACCAAAATGTCAGGAAAAGCTTAAAACGCATTTTCACCAAATTTCAACTTTCTACGTCATGCCCTTTTCACGATAATGCAGTTCAAAGTTAACAATTTTCCTCTTACTTCAATGTTCCCATTTTGCTAGTATTGAGACAGAAGATTAACTTCTGAAAGTTAGCTTGAATTTACTTGAAAAGTAGCTACAGTAATTCGCAATTCTGACCCTTTATTTTGCTTTGACACTACGCTGCCGAAAATACTAATTTAGAGCTACAAACATGCAGAAACTTTGTGTAATTTTGTTTGTAAATGGCAACCCAGGCAAAATCACTGTCATATCTTGGAAACGAAAACGAAAGCCCGGAAAGAATGTAACAATTGGCGCAAGACTACATAAATTTATTTGGACTCTACACAAACGCAGAACGAACGACCGATGTCTGTTCCATCTGATCTCTCCCTCTCACCCTCTGCATTGGACAATATGAACACTAACAAAATTTTTCGGCCCAAAATTTTTTTTTTGTCGAGGGGGATGTGTGGCTATCCTGTGCCTCATTTTCATTTTGCTTACAACTCTTGTGTTGAGTTTCGAACTCGTGGTCTCTGCAAGCGCTTGGTTTGGTGATTGCCGGGGGGACTTGCGTAGTGCAAAGTTTGATTAACAATTTGATTTGCAACTTAAATAATTGGTTTTCAGTTAATAGAACACAGTTGGCCTTACTCTTTTCCTTTGTTGTGATCATGAGTTAATGAAGCACATTTTTGGTTTAAGTTTTAAGTTCTGAAAATTATCTAAGTCGAATAGCGATAGTGGAAAGCTCAAATTTGGTAAAGTTTGTCTTCAGATCTGTCAAAAATTTTTGAGAGGAAACTGAGCAAAAAAATTTCGTCTTGAATACCCTTTTAAGCAACACAGCAAAAACAATGCGACGTTTGATAGAACCATTTTAACAAATAGTTTGCAAAAGTCAGCCACTAACGATATTTGGCGTTCGAAAACACAGCAGATAGAAATGGCATGTTATTAGCGAAGGCTAAACAACTCTCAAAAAGAACGCTTAGTTAGTTCCTCTTCAGACACAAAAGAAAGTTTCCCTCAACCACTACGGCAAAATATGCAGCTTTAACATAAAATCCTGATAACGTTTAGCATCGTATACTTTCTCTTACAAGCAAACAAAGTAAATTTGCTACAGATAAAATCATCTCATTTCTTTAAAAAATATGCATTTTTCCGCTGCAGTTAAAACTACTGCCGATAAGTTTAAAAACTTGAATTCAAAACCGTTACATACCCGCATTAAACATCTCGCTAGATTCTCAGCAGTTAATGTCCACGGAACATTATATCGGTAGGGGCAGATAAAGGTGTTCTGTTTCTGTAACCATAACCTCAAGCGTCTACCAGAGATCGTTTGACCGGATTTCTAAATCATGTATCATGTTACAAAATACCGGCTTATACGAAATATGTTTCTAAAGAAGATTTACACAATACCCGTAGTTCGTCCGTTTTTGTCCGTTATTTTTTTACGTTTTTGCTCCTTTATGAAAAAGTATGCGCTTATTCGTCTTCATCTTCATTTGTCCAAATCCGCACTAAGTAGACTGTTACATATTAATAAAAATTTTGTTCAAAAATTTCGTGTATAAACGATGAGAGCGATATTTCATAATAGGGCTGTAATCTTTTGCAAAAATTGTTCGAAACACTTTTGTTCAGTAAGTGACAGTCTGGTTAGTGCGGATATAGACATATAAAAATGCGACAAAAAAGTACATACTTTTCCATAGAGAAAACGCACAAAAAAAAGAACAGATAGTTAGACACACTCTTAGGGATTCAAAAAGTGCTCCATAACGAACAGTTCGAGCGAATATCGTTGCAGGTTACCTCACATTAAAACTTAAAAAAACTAAAATGCTATAAAACCCAACAGTCAGCAAATGAGACCATCGGTGGTTTTCGTTCAGCATGAAAATAAAATCTTTAAGCTACAGAAACATGGAAATGAACTAAGCATACTTAGAAACTAGGAGACAAAATCAGGAACTTAATCTCCCACAACCGCATTTACTGTTTAAGGTAATTTTTGCACCAAATTCTAATAAACTTTGATTTATTTTAACACCTATGTATTTGTGTGATAGCTTGGGCTTTTTCCCCAACCCCAAATACAGACATGCACAAAGATTTACTACCAATATCACTGTTACATGCTCGTCCTAAACCGTCACGGCGTCACACCACGACAATATAAAATGACAGTTAAAAGAGCCCTAAGCTTGAAGCAGTACATATCCGTCAGCAAGAATAACAAGTTTTAGGACTTTAAACTTTTTCAAATCCTGAAAAACAAAGTTTTATCGACTTTGTTAGTACAACTACCTTATGGACGGTAGCAAATTCTTCAATATTTTCTGGTGAAGCGTAAACGGCTTTATCTTGGGAAATAAGTCGTCGACCAAAGTGCTTTGGAAGAGTTATCAATTCTCCTTTTACTCCAAAATCTGCAATAATACTAAGATGAACGGAGATACGAGTCATAAGACAACGTGTATGTCACAAAGCTAAGACAAAACACAATACAATTTATATAGAAAGGAAAACTATTGTTTTCTTCTGACTTCTTCTGACTACCAGGATTTCTTCTCACAACTCAAAACCAGAGTGTTGAATTATCCGCAATTAAACAGTAAAATATTAGATTGGGAAACGCATCCGCAGCTGTAACCAAACGCATTTTGAAATGAAAACGTTTTAGGACGAAAAACAAAAACATTCACGATCATAAACGGAAAAAAAAATGTCTCCACGATTGAATTGGCTAATTTTTTGTCTAAACTATTGGCGCAAACCAGAAATAAAAAAGATCTTTGTGTCTCAATCAGCCAGGACACTTTCTTTCTGAGAGGGAGACACAGAATTTTGATGATAGGACGCTAATTTGCGATGGGGGACGAGTCATTCCACGATCCCATACAATACCGGTATTGTGATTGATTAAACAGGATTTTGCAAAGTTAGGTTCAGAGAACTAAAAAGCAGTTTAACAAATTCTTATTATCACAATTGAGCGCCAATAAATCAACTGTTAAAACTTGGTGGACATTGTACAAAGCTAGCTCAGTTTACAACCATTTCACACAGTATTCAAGGTTAAAGATACGATACGCAAGGGGAATTACCAAGGTAACTGCTGATCGACATAGCTTGAAATTCAAACTCAACAACCCAGACGAGTCAAAAAAACAATACCTTCTGAATCTTCAGTCAGAATAACTTTTAGTTCTTTTGGACCGTTTTCAATCTTATCAATGTAGTAAATGTTGTGACGATCTTCTAACTCTGCCTTCTCACCAAATTCTGGCAATTTGATTTCATATTGTCGTCTAACAACTATAGTGTGTGCCTAAAAAAACATAAGTATCACTAGTAAACTCGGTTTAATACTTTAAAAAATCGATGTCTAAGAAAGTGCTCCAAAAATTAATTTTTGCTAGTTAAGCAAATCATTTAAAATAAGGTCAGCACAGAAAACAGATTGCATGGAGATGAGGCAAGACCTCAGCCAAGGACTCAAAGATACCTTAAGACCCCAAAATAATGATTAGCCCCCCTCAAAAAAAAAAAAACACCATCAATAGTTGAGTTTAAATGAAGCACATATTTACCGAAGAGCATAAAGTGGTCAGAATCTATCAAATTCTTCTATGCCTGTACACATAAAGTTCATTAAAAAACTGCTCTCTGCTTCATGTTATTACGTTTTAGGTAATTTCATTTCATGGATTTTAAATAAAAGTCACGTTTTGAGGTTACGTTACATAACAAAAAATGTGAAA
Organism: Trididemnum nubilum; assembly: GCA_963965965.1. Classification (NCBI taxonomy): domain Eukaryota; kingdom Metazoa; phylum Chordata; class Ascidiacea; order Aplousobranchia; family Didemnidae; genus Trididemnum; species Trididemnum nubilum. The sequence continues at coordinate 9,765,317 of OZ014477.1, read as the reverse complement.
TCCGAACTTGAGAATTGATGTCATCCTTCAATAAAAGGTACAGTACTTTTATTGATTTGGGCTTTTACTTACATACAAATGAATTTCGTTCAAGCTGGTAATTTGATCAGTCTAAAGGAGCTTCTCTGGGTTATTTTGCACAGCTAATACATTTCTTGCGAACCAATTATTGGTCAAACTATTTGCGTATTGAAATAGTTTTCAACGACGGGTGTTAATAATGCCAGTGTTTTTTCTAACTTTAAGGCTAACCTGCTGGTGACCAATATTCTCGGAAACAACTATGCCCAAAGCTGTGCAAAAATTTTAATGTTAATTAAAATTTTGTACCAATCCAATAATAAACAATACTAGAAGTCATATAGAAACTACTCCAAATATGTGTCGACTCCATTAAAGCCCTAATTATAATATTACTTAATATTATTAGCTGTTTTCAACCAAACAGCGTGATATCTGACAATACTCGACTTAGTGTTAAACACTGGTTTATGTTAGCAGTTAAAGATTGTAGCAATACTTACTTGAGATATGGGATAAACTAGAGGGACTTGCGAGTTGAGAAATGAAGCTGTTGAAATCCGCAAGCATGAAAAACACACCTTATAAAAGTTCCTAGACAACATCTTTGCTCTACAACAGCAATTAAACAATTAATGCAGACGAAAATACAAAAAAAATGTGTCATCCATTCAAAATTGAACCAGTTCTCATGTACAATAGTACATACCAAATTAACTGTAATTAGCGACCCAAATACATTATGATACAAAATAAACAAAAGTTATTTAAACAAAAAAATTAATAAAAAAAAAGATGTACTTTCTTTTTGGGAGATACTTTCATCAAAATCTTTCAGTGCTAACAGCATTTTGCCAGTTTAAGAAATGACATAATTGCACTGCACTTGATCTACCAGTCACGAGATATTATTCAGGTCAATTCTGCACAATAGTACTTGTATTAATACGAGGCATAACTTCACATTGTGTCAAATAGACTAATGCTTTTTCCTATTTAACAACCATGCTTTACTTCAGCTTGTGTTTCTAGCAGAGTTATTCTTGCGCTTCATTTGTTCGACAAGAGTCCTGTAAGCCATGAATTAAACTGTTTTGTTAGTATTCTAATCGCAAAAATTCTCAATGATTAAAATTTTTTTAATTGCTGTCTGCGATCGCTAAACACCTACAGTACTGTTTAAACCATGTAGACGACCGTTGACCATTGCTACATATCAAAGTATGTATAAATCTGTGACTAAATGCTGTTGCCATATATTAAGCCAGAATGCAGCGTAGAAGAAAGTGCTGATAGTTCATTACCTCAATCTAAAAATGCATACAACAAAAATAACACACAAAATGTACAATCATTCATTTCACACAAAAATATTACTATTCTTGTACCTCAACTAAAAACGAAGAGCATAAGCAAGCTTTAAGTTTGCAGAGAAATGTTTATATTTGTCTTAAACTTAATATTATTTCTCCCATCAATGCTATAAACATTACTAACAGTAATACAGCAAACCCACAAATATGAAGTCATTACTTTAAAGCCCAAGGTTTCCAAGTCAAAAAATATAAAAAATTCCAAGTCAATTTCCAGTAATATTGCATATAAAATTGAAGAAAATACTTGAGCCAAGAAAATCATTTTGGTCATGATAAATTTGGTTCAAATGTATATACTTATAATTTATCTACCACCAGTACAGTAATTCCATAAGCAAATAAGAATTTTTTTCAAGAACTACGAGCTTTCTACCTTGCCCAGCCACACAGAAAAAATAGAAAGTATATTCATAAATAAACTTCTTGAGTAACTTAAATTCTTTTCACCAGTTCTTGAACACAAACGTGGACATTGGACAAGAGCTTGTTAATTAAATTATAACACAGCAATCAAGTCCTTTGAAATTAGGTAGGCCTGATTACATGTACAATACTGTGACTCAATAAATGAGGTGAAAATTACAACGACTAAAAATCTCAAAAACAAAATATCAACAAAAAAAAATTAATGATAATATTTTTTCACAAACTAAGATGAGCTGTTCTGGTACTTACAACTACTTACAAAAAGTTAATTTATAAAAAATTTAGTAGGCAATAGGCATGTTGAAGTAATTACTATTTTTTAGTGAATAAATATAAGTAATTGATATGTAACAAATCGCATAATAAATAGCCATGAACAAGAATTGCTTGATATTACTAATATAGGAGATCAAGAAAACGCAAATTAAAATACCATTACTTACGCCTGGCATCATGCTGAGAAAGACCAAATGAGTTAATTTAATCTTTCAAAGCCGCTTGGTGGTAATTACAGTATTGACTGACAGAATTTAATATTTTAATTTGACAAGTTTACACTAATACAATAATTCTATTTCTACATATAACTTAAGTAATATGCAAAGCAGTAAAAATAACTTTATTTGTAAACTTAGTTTCAAAGGATGAAGTCTGCTAATGTGCTAATGCTAATTACTGAAATGCAGTTTAAACAAAAAACAGATTTCAAAATTAAAAATGAAATATTGTTAGGATCGATGCTTTATGAATATATTGCCCAATGTTTAAGCTTGAAGATATTCTATACAGAAGAGTACATACAACATACACAACAATGAAAATTTAATTTTTACAACTGAGCAAAAATCAGGTATGTTCAAGAGATCTGGCTATTACCAACATTCTAATAAATCAAAAATACAAAGTGATGTAGAAAAGAAACAAAGTGATAAATTTATGCAATTGCAATGAAAAAAAAAGATTAAGCCTGGGATCTAATATCACAAAGCAGTTTTCAAAACTTTCAAAAATGTTATAAAATTAATATATTACCCATTAGTCCATTTATTTTTTTGAAACTTGGCAAAGAATTCAATAATTGCTTGTCAGTAGATCAAATACATTGTAGTCCACCAAGAGAGTAAAACTAAGGTTCAAGAAAATCATGCAATTTACAAACATAACTCAACTTAAGAGATCTATATTATTTAAACTCACGCAAACCAGTCATACAAAGTACTTCAAGCCAGTATTCCCTGTGACTTTTTGGCTAACCTACATGTTTAAATTTTTCCAAAAAAATTGTGATCATAGCTGAAAAACACAATTATGTGCCCTAAATTTTATACCAATCTAGTATTACTGAGTACACCAGAACTAAACGTCATGCTTCTACTAAGTTGTTTCCTCATTTAAAGCTATTGTTCATCATATCACCAAAAAATATTTGCCTTTGATCCAACAAACCGCTCTGATAGGCTGACGAAAATTGGCTTTGTAGGAACAACTGCTTCAACTTGGCGACCATCAGTTCATATTAACCAGGTCAAATACCTCTACATCAAAAAAAGTTCTGCTTTCTTGAGTAATTCAACGAAGAACAAGCCAATTTGAAATACTGCTGTATGAATTGACATGGTAAGGCAAATACAAAAAAGTTTGTTAGCTTTTGCGTTTGTTGTATTGCGTTTTATGATATTTTCCTTGCAATAAAAAACAAGTTTTATCATACCATTACTGTTCTTAAAAGTGCTTAGTTTTGATTAGAAGTAGTGATATATTCAACCACTCAAGGAATGGCCTGAAAAGAAGCATGTCTTCGACAGAAGTAAACTGGAAAATGTACATCATACCATAAAAAATTTACAAAAAGATCAGTTAGTACATTGATCTGCTGTGACCTATTGAAGACCAAGATATGCACTATGCAGTCCAATGGCATTTTTTCATCAGTTCAACAGCATTTCATGCCAAAACAAACGACACATAATTTGTGAACGAAGAAGAAAATATCATTAATAATATCAAGAAAAGGAATGCAGAATATCGTAGCTCTTGAAAAGAAATGTTCCTGTAGAACCTGTAGAAATGTTCAGAAACAATAGAAAGCAATATTTACCACCATTTTCCCCCCTTTTTTGCAGATGAAGATCTGTGACTGTCATTTTGAGTTTTCTTGTGCTGGTCATATAGACTAGCTTCAACAGCACGTTGTACATCATAATTATTAAAGTCTTCATCTTCAAGGACATTTTTATAGTTGGAAGAATAATTGTATGATGGTACACTGTTGACAGTGTTATTTCCTCTTTCTAGCTTTTCCTTATTTTTTTCAATCGCAAGTTGTTGATCATCGTTTCTGCCATTGACTTTGACAGACTTTATTTTTCCATTTTCTCTTATTTCTATTCTTTCGTTTCCATTTTCCACCACTTTTTTTGTTTCAACTTTTCTGCCATTTACAGTTTTAACAGTTTTTGTGACTGATTTTCTTGCAGCTGGACCACCAGAGCTACTGCTGAAACTGAAGCTTGAAGATCCACCACCACCAAAACCAGCAAAGTCATTAAAAGTAGTTGAAAATGAATGAAAATTTGCACCTCCCAATGAGGAAAAACCACCTAATCCTGACCCCATAAAGTTATGTCCATTAGAGTGAACACCTATATCACCAAATCCACTAAGCATCTCTGCAAATGGGTCACGACCACCAAAAAATTCTCGAAAAATCTCATTTGGATCATGAAAACGGAAGGTAAAGTTGGAAGCACCACCAGCACCCCCACTGTTACTTAATCCATCTTTTCCATACTTGTCATAAACGTCTCGTTTTTCTTTGTCTGATAAGACTTCATAAGCTTCTGCTATACTTTTAAATTTTTCTTCTGCTTCTTCTTTGTTGTCAGGGTTTTTGTCAGGATGCCACTTTAACGCAAGTTTTCGGTATGCTTTTTTAATATCAGCTTCTGTAGCATCTTTTGTTATTCCCAGTACCTCATAATAATCACCCATTTTTTTTTTCAAAATCAATGCATTAAATCAAGTTGTAAACCTGTACTCTACAATTAAAAAAAATAAACAGCATTTTTTAACCTTCTGCAATTATTAACTATTCAAGACCTTCTTTTTCAGTCTTAAAAAAAAGTTTACAGAAATAATCTACTTGTAATTTGTATCTACTGGCAATCAGTAGGCTAGGTAAGATACTTCATTACTTGAAGTAAATTGCAAGCTTGAAAACGGAAATTGACTCACTAACAGTTAAGAACTGCTCAGCTAAAGATTCTACCTCAGACCTCATTGTTTATCTCAATCAATGAAATTAAATACATGTAACAAACATGAAACAGATTAGATGCACTTACAACAATCCGTAATATTTTAGAATCATCTTCAATACAAACTGAAAGAAGGGACTTGTTTTAAACGGGCACTTGTTACAAAAGCAGGTTGAAGAGTGGAAAACTACGAAATGCAAAATCTGAAATAGGACAAGAATACAATAAAAGATTATGAACTGTGAATACACATGTACAGTACAAGCAGACAGGGCTAAAGCATAGGCACGAATCAATATCAGGCACATCAACAAAGGCCATATTAAAATGGAAGTGGCAAGTGTTATGTTATGTAAAGCCCATAAACAGAATAAGAGAGCAAAGAGTAAGCGCTCATTTGCTCATTTACTCTTTTTTATTTTTTAAATTCTTGTTAGGGTTTGGGTTCAATTTTGAGTTTGGGTTAGGATTAACATTAAGATTAGACCTAGGGTTGGTTAGAGTTTGGGTTAGGTTTAGCGTTAGGGCTAGTACAGCGATTTCCTTATTCTTATGTAACATGACAGCAGCCTCTGCCTTTTAAAATAGCTAGTAGGCCTTCCGCCTTGGTTTTCAATTTAATTTTAAAGAATGAAACGCTGCTAATTTTCTGAATATCAGGAGATAAATCATTCCAAACAGTTTAACTGACAGTCAAGTATTCCGACTAGGCTGATGTTTTTCAGCCAATCAGCGATTTGTTGGAGTAAGGGCAAATAATTTTTGGCAATGTGGTAAACATAGCTTTAGAAAACTCAACAAATTAGTGGAAATATGACATTTGGTATACTTTAATACTCAATTGGTACTAAAAATTAGGGCACATAAACGTCTTTTTAGAGCTTCGGGCACAATTGTTTCAAGAAAATTTGGGCACTGGCCAATTAGCCATAAAGTTAGAGGGAACACTGACTGACACATGCAAAAAAATTGATTCAGATTTGTTATAGTTTAATTGGCCTATAGCCCTCTACGTTTGTTATTTTACTAGCCTAGGCTTGAGGCAACTGTATACAGGTATACACATTCCAACACACCACATTCACTATTCAGACAGTACAACAGGCTATAAGTATGAAAAAATATCTTAAAAACTTTGTTTATACTGTAGCCAAGGCAGTTATAATACTTTAGCAGTCTATAGTTTCTAGTCCAACGGGTTGCCAGTGATTTCATCACAAAGTGATTGTGTGACAAACAGAGAAATGGCATTCTAAAGACAGGATAGACCTATCTGCCAACTGCATTTTACCTATTTTTACCTATTTTTTACCTATTTTCACCTCCGATTCCAATTTTACCTCCAGAAGCAAAATAGCCTAAATGCTATTTTGCCTCTAGAGACTTGCAAAATAGTTTGGACCTTTGGTTTTATGATATACCAAGCAAAATCTGAAATAGCCACTGCCATAGTCCAAAATGCTGTTTTGCCTCTGGAGGCAAAATAGCAATGGTATTACGGCTCTGGAGGCAAAATAGCCCTAGTGTTAAAATAGCATAGGGCAATTTAATGCTCTTTGCCTCTGTCCAGTGCTAGGGTCAAGGTTAGGGAGGTCTAAGTCAACGACCAGGAGAGTGTTTAGAATGGCTAAATAGTAATTTGGCGAACAATAATAAATGGCAGATATTGTACTAAAACGCAGGAAAGTAGGAAGGGTTAGGCTTTTCCTACTTTCCCGCCTTTTAGCACAATTTTCGCCTTTCCTATTTCCACCTTTTAGTATTGTCCATTTTGGGCTATTTTGGCTCTGGAGGCTAGGCTACCGTATTTTGCCTTCAGAGCCAAAATAATAATAATAAATAAAAAAAGGTGGTTTAAGCACTTAGTGCTTTTGCACCATTAGTCAATGAGCATCGACAACTTGAATTTTAAGCAATGCTGGAA